>CP045895.1:18172723-18183328 GCA_013387185.1 Caligus rogercresseyi | reverse complement strand
ACACCAACGTAAGACAGTCTGAAGAACTTTGTTTATATATATATATATAAGATTTTACCTATATATAAACATATAAGATTTTACCTAGTGCATAGATCTCATTTTGTGCAAGTTGGAACGAAATTGAATAACGTTAATGTCTTCTGAACGGGCCAAAAGATATGTAGTAAACTTTGTAGTAATTTTCGCCATTTGATCGCATTTCATGTCCTCAATATAGTGCTATTTTAAAAGTAGAATGCCAAATTGTTTTTTTATATACGTACAAAAACAAACGAAAAGAGAGTTTTGAAATAATATTTTTGGATATATATAAAGAAAAAAATGTATTCTTATAAATCAAATAAGCCTTTTTTGTACTCTATTTTTACCCATCCATTGTGTTATCATCATAAATTCCCATACCTTGAGCTACATTCTACAAATCATGTAAATACTTTTGTTAACTTTACATTTGCTTGAATAATTTTTTTGGGGGGTGGACAATAGAACTCTGTCTTTTTTGCCACTGTAACATGATAACGTAAACCTGCCGAAAGATTTAATATTGTACGTGCAACAGTCCAAGAGATCCTAGACTCAATCAGTTTTTTAATACATTATCTCTACATACCTATATATAAAGTACGCTGTCTTTACTTTGTACCCATTTTGAGTATCTACCTACCTACTTATGTAGTGTTACATTGCAAAAGAAGAAGGAAAACAAAATGTTTCCATATGACACAGCAGCCTTATTTTTCTTTCTTTAGAACCATTATGATTCATAAGACTCACTTCTATTTGTGTTCTTAGTATCATTAGTGGGCCTTTGCAAAGAAAATAAATTTTGAGACAATTGAAGAGAAAAAAGAAGATTAAGTTGTATTGGGCTTAGACATAGAGCTAAAGTACATAGAGAGCTGGATTCTTTAAAACATACGTCATTGTGTCCAGAATACAGCTGAACAAGTTTCTTGCTATTGGAGGGAATAAGCTATCTTTATCTTATATCTCTTTGGATTCGTCAGAGAAATACGTCATTGTGTCCAGATACAGCTGAACAACGATGTTTCTCGTTATTGGAGGGAATAGGCTCTCTATATCTTTATATTCTTGGATTCTTCAGAGAAATACGTCATTGTGTCCAGAATACAGTGAACGACGTGTTTCTTGCTATGGAGGGAATAAACTTTCTATATATTATATCTCTATGAGCTAGAGCTTTCAAATGATAATACATATTAGGCTGTTGAGCAAATAAGATCCTAGAAGGAAATATTTCACCCTTTATTATGTATATTCAACTGACATATGTTCCACAATCATCAATTCTTATGTGGTGAAATCAATATGTATTTATTATTATTTTTGTTTCTTGACAATAATTAATTAAAATTTGTGAATGGATATTAAGAAATAGAATATAAAAAAATGCTTGACTTTTTTTACATCCATGATCTTTCACTCTTTTACCCTTTAGGCAGAAGAAAAAACTAAAATGTTCCGTGACTAGCGGCCATCTAGCGATCTCTTTTTTGGATCCATAGAGTGACGGCTATTGAGAGGTTGACTGTAGTGTAGTTATTGGTTAGAATAGCATGGGAAGGCGAAGCTGATATAAACAACGTGTTTCTAACTAAAAATCAAAGTTGATGATGGTCTTACATCTACCTTAGCAAAAAATCTTCAAGAGCCAGTTTGAATTAAGACATTGAATATTTAATGAATTTTGAAGGTATCGTTTGTAGTAAGGCCCATATAGCCAACCCTTTTGCGCCATAAAATCATATTTCTTTCTTTGTTTATGTTATTAATCCATTCATTCATTTCAATTCTATCCTGAACGTTTTTCTCAGCTGTTGAGCTCTCCTAACTATATTAACTTAATATATTTGGTTGACACCCCCTAAAAAAGAAATATTTTTTTGTCCCTAATTATAGATATATATAAAATTGGCAACTACGTTTTTCCTATGAGCGGATTTTTTCGTTAGGGTGTTTATTAATACCGCAGACGTATAAACATCGTCTATGGTGAAGTTTACTTTCGATTATCAAATATTTTGAAGTAATTAAACTTTTAACGAATATTAAGTGACATTATTAAAACTATTTACTTTGGGGAAGAACTATAAAATTATACAATAAACAGGAAAAAAATATTAATATAAAACAATTCTAAAACATGAACACATCAATTATAAATATTTAAAACTTTATGTATAATTTAGTTTTCAACATTTCATTTTTATGCAATAAGAATCAATTGCCATATTGGGAGCGTATTTAACTTTAATTGTTGGTGTCACAGGGTCGAATCCTTCGAAGAGGGATACATTACCATTTGTTGATTCCATTATTTGTTCGTTAGAAGGTGATATACCTTCGAGCAAAATTGTTTAGCTTAACGTGATTTTTGTAGAACTGTTCTTATGAACCATCAGAACATTATACAATCAAGGATTATACTGGAATAAAAACCAACAACGAAATGTTGTTGATTGTGGTTACATAATCATTGTATATTGTTATATTATTTCATATATACTTACATTATACAATATTAATCCATTGACACACCACATTTATATACAACGCTACTTTTTTGCACTGAAGTCCTAGATTTCATGTAATAGATGAACCCACAAAAATATATTGCCTTGAAAAACAATATCTTTATTAAACTCAACTATTTAGAAGTCCTAGATTTCATGTAATAGATGAACTCCACAAAAAATATATGCCTGAAAAACAATATCTTACTTTAACTACAACTTATTTAGAAGTCTATGCATCAATAAATTTTACTTATTTACGTCCTTTTTCTATATACTGTCAACACCTTGGTCCTTAGAAGTGCCAATATATAGTCATGAGAATGTCTATATAGTGACTATAGTTCAACTATATTTTACATAATTAACTTTGCTCTCTTGCTCGAAACCAATACAAATAAAGTACAATGTATTTCATGTTTCATGTTTTCTTGATTGTGGAACGTCAGAGTCTTATTTTTTGACTTCATCAAACACTTATTGTTACATATATTTTTGATGACGTGAGCGGGAAGAATAGCATTAGTAATGTTGTTCTTCCAACTTGCCCGTGTGACGTCATTAAAAATCAACCTGAAGCAAAAAAATCAGCTTCCCATGGCAATATAGATATCTTGACTTGCAATCTTTCTTGCATGATACCTCTACACCACAATTTTGATTAAAATATATTTGCCTTTTTTCTATATGCTTCTCAACACCTGTTAAATGGTCTCAGTAGAAGCGTATACTTGAGGTGACAGCTGATATGTAATCAGATGATTTGGAGTGCAAATATCGAGTGCCTTGGAATTCAATATGGTTTCCTATGGTCTGAGCATAAATCTCTCCCCCCCACCCTAAAAAGCAAGATATTTATATTTAATAAATTATTATAACAAAACATTATAAAACACTTGTTTAAAATATATTTCTTCTTTTTTATTACTTCAAATACTTTTAAGTAAAAGTCTTAGCGTATGTTTTAAGCAACAGCTGATATGAAAGCAAATCATTGGAGGAGACCCATGGGATTCTATATGGTTTGGGTAAAATATATATATATATATTTGAGAGCTTATCCTCAATTAATATGAGCCACTAAACATTAACAAAAGGGATCTTCAACTGGAGGGTATGAATTTTATTTTATACTACCAAATCAGTCAAATACATGGAGAATATAGAAAATCAAAGACTGGCAGGGCAGAAATTCAGGGCACTTATAAGCTCATTATTTGGGGAAAGGCAGACACAGTCATTACTTTACACAAACTATCATTACTTGACACTCTATATTCCTTATGGGCAAATATTTATTTTCATTGAATATTTAAAGCCATGGAAGCACATTTGTTATTCAACCAATTGAAAAAGAACCTCATATATTGGTAAATAAGAAAGAGAAAAAAAAGTGACAATATATTTTGAAAAATAATCCTTTAGTGACAAGGATGAAATTATGCTCAGTTGTGATAAGAAATACTGTGAGTAAAACTATGTTCATTCATGATATTACCATATACAATGCAATACCACATGATATATTTATATATATTTATTGGCAATTCAATAAATTATTTTGATTACATTTTATGTTTGACGGAATTTTAATTTACATTTTTTAATAAATATTTTAAAAACATGATATTTTACTGTATGTTTTATAATCTACAGATTATAACACCAGGTGACAAAATATCGCTTTAACTTCAAACCAATTAATACAAATCTAAAGTATTTTAATACACTTCTATGCCTAAAATAACAAGTGGCCACATGGGATAAAGTAGCTGACGAGTTTCCATTACTCTTTTGACCGACCATTCCTTGATAAAATATTCCTGTGTCATTCCTTTCATCTATCTCTGGTTAAATGTGTAAAATTATAATATTGTTCCATATATATATATATATATTATTTTTTTTTGCGTTCAATATTAATATTTGATTGGAGGTTGCACATTTTTTACAGATCTATTTTGACTTTGGCAGAGATTTGGGGTCCAAGGGAGATACAATAATAGTCTTGAGCCCGTTGAAAAAGTGACGTTTATCAATCTTTTCTACAATATTTTTCATTATATAGTTGCATAATTTCTTTTACCTCATACTTTTGACTTGTTTGCTACATCTGTTGGTCGGTTTTATGTTATCATATTTTAAATAAATTTAATAACAGCTGAAATGGAATTAGTTGAAGGCAGACCCAAAACTGTTGTATTCTTTGTGGCTTGATCTCAAACTATGGTATAATCATTGTTATCATTGGTTACACAATGTAACATTAAGAAAGCATACATATTATAGGTTTACGCGATAAAGGCAAGAATGACGGATGGGCTGTAAGTTAAAAACTGTCATAATTGTGTAGCCACAGGGTCAAATGATGCGCTTATTGCAACCCCAATATGACATAAATATGATTCCCGGAAGGACAAGTGACCCCGCTAACTGCCATATTCCTGACAACAAGAACACAAGGACACAGTGACAACGCTTGATTTGAAACAATATATTGATTTGTGAATCCTGAAGATTAATTGAACAAATGGTTTTCTTACAAACGCTTATTTGAATCACCAAGAGTATGACATATGTGTGAGCACCGAAGCACATGTTTCATTAGAGGAGGAATTTGTAATCCTCATGTGCCATAAATAAGACAAATTGTACCACAAGGCCAGGCACACTTGGTTTTAAGACTCCAAACTGCCCTAGTTGTAAGACTTGATAATTCATTGACAATGGATTTGAACCATAGATATATAAAAAAGTAACGTAGTGTAGTAGCGTTTGGACCTCATTAAAGTAGTAGTATTATGGCTTTCGGAAATATTGAATTGATTAAACAGAAAATTAAGCATAAAAACTCTTTGCAATATGAAAACAAAATATTGTGTATTTTTTTCTTCTTACCTATGGACTTTTGTACGGTTTTAACAGCCCGGTTTCCGATTTTGGCTTGGATTTCGGGGTCCAGGCTGCTTTAGGATCCTTAGGGACTCCGCTGCTGCGACTCATGGGTCGGGGGTTCCGAAGTGGAGAGGCCCTTGGAGAGGCTCTCGGCGTATGTCCCGGCGTGAGGAACCGGCTTCGTGGGGCATTTGGCCTAACGGACATGATAATAATTGTGATGATGGGTGAGGAATGCGGTGAGTATAATAATAATAATAATATAGTAAAAAAGGCTGTGTTTGGGGTTTTCGGTTTTGCCTTTTCCCAAACACACGCAGCACCCTTGTATTTCAATATTCAACTGACTCAGAAGAAGAAAAGTTAGGGAGTCTATATTTGACTAAGAAAATAGCAGAACGGGCGTTCGAACGAAGCAAAAAAAGAAAGAGAGAAAAAGCGAGGGAAGGAAGGAGAGAAGAACATCTAATACTAGGTATGTGTTTAAAAATAAATAACCAATGATAATAATGATGTCCATTTTTATATGCCATACATAAAAATATAGCGATAGATGAAGCGAAATCTGAATCAATAATTCTTCGAATGAAAATATATATTATATTTAAAAATCATTTTATTAACAAGAAATGATACTCAATGATACAAAAATATATAAACTCAGTTCTCTTCAGGCATTGCCAAAGTGTATGTACAACAATACACATTGTACTTTAAATATCCTATGATACATAAATATTGACAATTTCTACAGAAATATAAAAATGTCGTTACAATAACCAATAAAAAAAGTATTTTTAATATTTCCATGAGTTCAGTCCTAAAGCATTGCCCAAGTTATGGTGTAAAAACATAAATATACATTGTACAATAATCTTTAATTTGTAAATATATATCTCCTCGAATGAATTTAAAAAAAAATATAAATATTAAAATATCCTTTAAAGTTGCAAAGTAATTAATTAATATTTTTAAAAATTTATTATGATTTTCACTCCTCAGAATTCCTAAAGTTGTTGTGTATAAATAATATATTTATTGTATTTTGTATACGTATTTTGGCCTATGTACAAAACTAAAAGTACGCATTTGAACACATCCTCATAATGTTTTAAAAGGGTGTTGATAGTTTTGAAATGCTGTGTAAGAGATTTTAAGATCAATCATCACACATGGCTACTACATGTGTCTTAATGACGGCACTGGAGGACCTTTTTCTAGAATGTAATTGGCTCAAAGAAAAGGAGTGAATGAAAATAAAAATGCTTTGCTATTAATGTAATTAGTCTTTGGTTAAAATATAGTTGTACGTGATAACAAAAACAACAACAGTTGGTATAAGCAAAAATAGCATAATTGCTCTCCTAGGCTGTTGAGAACTGAACATCAACTCGTGATATTATTTTCATTAATGTTATGGACATTATCATTTATAAATATTTAATCATTTGCTTATTTGTATACAAACACCAATATATTATACAATTGGTGTGCCTTTGGTGTGGCATTGTAAGGAGAAAAAAATGATTGGATGCTAGGAGTTTTGAGATATTTTTTACTAAGGATAACCCCTTGAGGCTTTTTTCTCGAAGGTGATTAGTCTAAAGCAGGGATGCCAGGGTGAAATCGGTTCAGGGGGCCGGACTGTTTTCAAGTGGGACCCGGGGGGCCAAATTACCGGTACATTTTTGGCCTTGCAACACTAAACACAAAACAAAGTAGATTTAAATTTGTTGATATTTTATCATAATATTATTTATTTATAAAAATACTTCTCAACCACTAACGTAACGGGCCAAAGAGATGTCCATTCGGGCCGATTCCGGCCCGTCGGGCCGCCAAATTGGCACCATTGGTCTAAAGGGAAAGGTAGGATAATAAGAAAAAACAGTTGCTGTTATTAAATAATTCACTCGTGAGGTGGGAACAGCATTGAGTGATGATAATTCTTCCTTTAAAAAAGCTGTTATTTCCGAACGGCTCTGAATCATCAATGTCATTACCAATCCTTTGAATGGACTTTTTATATATGCCATTCCATAGAAAATATAAGAGCTAAAGAGAAAGTGAGACTTTTTTTTAAAACATATTCGATCGATAGAATTACCAGGATCGACATGGATATAAGCATTATAGCGCTCAAATGAGTCACTCGAAACTAGGATCTTATCAGTGAAGTGACCAAAATGGACCTTCCCCTTTCAGGAGGAATCGAACCTGCGAGAGTTGAACACGCCTTAAAGCACACAGCTATCGCACTCCCTCATACTTTATAGGTTGAGTTTTAATATTATTTATCATATCGTCATGGCGAAAGGACAACGAATTTATAAAAAAATAAAACAGCTTAAGAAATCACTTGGTTTTCCCAACATGGGCGTTGACTCGTCTTAACCATAGATATAAAAGATATAGAGAGATATCCCTTCATCTTTATTTTTGTGTCCAATATAAACAAAGTAATTTGACCTACGCCATCGTAAGCTGATCATTGAGATATAATCTATCTCTAGGATCAGCTTACGATGACGTAGATCAAATTACTTGTTTATATTGGGCACAAGCGACAGCTGAACGATGTTTCTCTATTGAAGGAATAAGCTCTCTATATATTTTATGTCTATGGTCTTAACTAACTGACTCATACTTTAATTAATGTGATGTGAATCTATGTGCTCTCTATTTAACGGAGAAAATATATTAATATTATGAAGTCCACTCTGTCTCTACATCTTTCTGTCGTGCTGCCTCCCCCCCCCCCCCCAAAACAATGGAAATCACACTTTTATCCCGGTATTCAGTGTACCAGTCGTTACTTCGGCGCTCGATTGAGTCTCAATAACAAGGAAAATAATAAAGGTTTATTTTCATACATCATTATTCATGACAAATGAATCATCCCTCGGACCATAAGAATTAGAAAAGTAGGAAAATAGAAATACCAATTAAAAAATTAGAATGGTAATAGTGAGTTTGAGAGACTTATCTTTACTTTGACCAAAGATTATCAGATTTGTAAAGCGATATTTACGGCTATTTCTGATCAAAAGGGGGAGAAGAATATGTCCACACTTTGGGGGTATACAAAGTATTTCTTTGATGCAATGATATTATTGCAATGGGAAAGAACGTTACGTGTCCGAAGCATGCATTCGGTTTCAGAAGAAAAATAAAAATGGGATGATTCAATGTATAAAGAATAAAAAGTATGTTTATTTCATGTTTTTGTGGATAGTAACGTCAGTTATTTATTAATATTTGTGATCATCCAAAAATTATGTATATATATATATACATATATTAGACTTGTTGGCGTTCGCAAAAAAATTGTCGTTCGTTTGTCGTTCACCAAAATTATCGTTCCTCGTTCATCGTTATTTTAAATGGTATCGTTCGTCATTCACAATTAATTTTAAATTTATACGTTCGTCGTCATTGCTCGTTTGTCGTTCGTCATTCTGAAAAAAAAATTAGAAAGGAAACTTTTCCGTTTAAAAATATATGTCTTTGCCAAAAAACGAACGACGAACGATAGGAAACTTTTGTTATCGTTATCAAAAATTTCATTGTTCGCCAACGACGAATCATTACAATTGTACGACAAATCAAAAGTGTGATAATATATTATATATATGTTTTTTTTTGGATAATTTAAGTGGGAGGCATTTAATAATGAATGTTATAGTTCCAATTTGCCGGTGTGACGTCATTAAAACAACTGACAAGCGAAAAGTCAGGTGTAAAAATGCCTGCCATATCAAATTATATTAAAAACCAGTCTGCCTCTGAGAAAGGCGAAAGATGATAATATCTGTGTTTCTTTCGTTTCTTTCCTAAGACGTCATCAAATCATTTTGTGGAATAGGAGTTCTTCTGTGAAAAAAAGCTTCTTTGTAACCCGTTCCAATGCTTCTGATTTGAAATGTAAATAAAACCCTATTAATTGCCAATCTATTTTTTGAATGCATTTCTATTTTAGTGCCCATAAATTTTCATTCATATATTGGGTATTTTGTCAACTTTATTTATTGTTTTAGAAAGTATATTTAATTGTCTTTCAACTTTTATTAGATTATTCGATATAAATATCAATACAAGAGGACCACTGTCATAAAACTAGCAAGACGCTAATTAAATTATGTTAATCTTAAAAGTGGTAGTGCTGAATTTTTTTCTCCCCCACTTTCTGTATGCCAGTTTGAGATCAAAGACCGGTGTCCAGTAATTTCATCGCGAGTAAATTTGTCGCGGAGCTTTTTATAGCCGTTTTTTTTTGTCGCGGGTAAATACATCGCTTGCTTTTATAGTCAGTCAATTTGTAGTTCTTCTTTTTGTCGCGGGTAAATTTGTCGCCAAGCTTTTTTGTAGTGAAGATTTTGGCGTTCTTGTTTTTCGTAGGTAATTTTGTCGCCAAGCTTTTTTGTAGTGAAGTATTTTTGTCGTTCTTCTTTTTTCGTAGGTAATTTTGTCGCCAAGCTTTTTTGTAGTGAAGCATTTTCCGCGCTGTTTATTTTTTACTGTGTGGACCTATTCATGGGGACTCTGTCTGGGGTCCCATGGGGTTGAATCTACCGTGACATTTTTAGGGAGACAAGACACGCGCTTAAGGGTTGTGAACACCTTAGCTCGGGTGTTCCGCCCAAGTCCTATGGGATTGAAATCGACCGCCGACTCTTATTAAGGGGGAAAATACCGGCCTAAGACTTTCGTAGACCCTAATCTAACGGAATGCGCCAACTTTAACCGGATGTCCCATGGGTTTGAAATCGACCACCGACCTTCTTAAGAGGAAAACCACCCGCCCCAAAAAAATATACCAAAATTTAAAGGATGCGCCGGGCTTAGTCGGATGCCCCCTGGGTTCGGGATCTACTGCAGACCTTTGGGTCGTTAAAAAAAAACAAATCAAGAGTTTTTCAGACACTAATTTCGCGTGTACCCTCTGCTTTATCTGAGGGTCTAAGGGTTGGAGTCCACCGCCGACTCCTCTTAAATGTAAAAACAAACTCCGGGTTAAGTGGTTGTTCAGACCACATCTTGCAAGATAGAGCATGCTTCATCCGAGGGACAACTATGTAGAAGAAAGACCCGGTGACCCTTGAGGAGGAGGAGGAAAATGCATTTAGCCCAAGAGTTTTGTATAATCTAATCTCGGGGGGGGGGGGGGGGGTAC
>CP045895.1:18112623-18172623 GCA_013387185.1 Caligus rogercresseyi | reverse complement strand
TCGAGAAAAGGTGTGTTCAACTAAATTAATTTTAAGAATTGGGGCATCCATTCATTAAGGATCTCGGTGATCCAGTGTCGTGGAAAAATCCAATCACATGTCTGCATATTGTGGAGAGAGAGAGAGAATAAAAAAAGTAGAAAGGATAGCCATCATCATCGCGGCGTAAAATGACTCTGCTTTCTTCGACCAATAGGAATCCACGTTGTGATTGCGTCTACATACATTAGAGCTTATGCAATAGAAGGACAAATGAGAAGATTAAGAAACAAGAGTTTGCGTGTGTTCAACTTGTCAGGTCTTGTTTGCACACTGACTTTTGAGGCGTTAAAGTCCTATAAATTAACATATATATGATTTGATTCCTTAACAAAAAATGTATTTGAAGGGTTCTTTAAAACTTGTACTTAATCCAATTGTACTTATAAAATTGGAATTTTGCGCGTTTTGTGATAGATAATAAATCAGCTTTATAGATATTGAATAATGATTTCAAGCACAGAAAAACAATTTACGTCAACAAGAACGCTTCATACGTGAAATAATGATGTTTTGCAACTTATTCTATATGGACGGCATTAATTTTTCTCCAGAGTTCTAAATGGACCAATAAATATTCTTTAAGCCGGTAAGGATGTACACGATTATTAGGTATATATTATATAAATATAATGCTTTTATAATAACACTAATTTACCTCACTAAGATTCTATAACTATTTTAAACTTTGCCATAAGAAAAGTTATATTCGTTATTCATATTTATTATGCCAAAGCAGTGAATCTATTAGTTGTAAAACTGAGTCTTATAGATAAAAACCAAATTGAATGCTTCAGCTAGTGTTTATTGATTCGTATATTTTATTTCCTACAATATAATATACCTTTCAAAAATTGTAAATATAAGCATCTTTTTGTATTTTTTCTTTATTTCATTCAATCATTTCTATGGGGAAAATTGCACAGATGTCATTTTCCTTATTAATTACAGAGGTAACCCATGATGAGCAGTACATTAATTATTATTTATGTTCTAAAGTTACAGGAAGGTCTGTATCACAAGGTCTGTTATAATATAACAAACCTGTAATCCTAGTAGTATAACTACCAATGACGTCACTGGAGAACGACTATATATTTTTTTATAATTTTTATTTATATATAATTTATTTTTACACACACACTTACATATATATATATTTATTAGTATATATATAAGATCTATATATATATATATATATAGTTTCTAGATAGATAGAGCTATTGATTGATTGATATATATAAATATTAATCGTTCTCCGTGACGTCATTGAGTATTACACTGCTACTGTTTGTTTTTGTATTCCCAGACCTTATTATACAGCCATTGAGTTACAGTAGTTGTTGTTGTCTTGTATGATTTATTTTGGAGTTCACATACCTCTAGCCTTCATGGCTACTGAGAATAAATATTTATATTAACAAACAAAATATATTCAGCATAAAAAGTACTATAAAAACACAAATTATAATTATTTTGTGAGATAACGTATTTTGGAACCTGAAGGATTTAGACACTCCCTGCAAGAGTATTTGCCAATCTCCGAGCACTTGATTATCTACGAATTACGCGTAAATTGCTCATGGGGTTGGTTTTGATATCCTCATACGTCATAATTATATTTATCAGATCCCGGATATCTATTAAATAATTTTATAACTCCTAACCACATAATTATGATTCTCAAAACACGTTCATGCTCCGATGGGAGGTAGTAGATCTCCAACACCCAACAATCATAACGAGAAATGTATAACCCTAAGGCCTATAATCAAGCATCTTCATACACAATGCCATATTCATATCTCATTGCCAGGTGTGTTTTGACACTCAAAAGCCCCGATAACTAGTTCCTTCAGAACATCAAAGACACAAATGCTTAGTCGTTGTTGACTCGTTCCGAAAATATGAATAGTTTTATATTATTAGTTATTATCAATTTTGTATTATAAGGTGATGAAAATGCTTTCCATTTCAAATTGGTGATAAAAATTATAGTATACAAAGCCCCATAAAAAATACATATTGTATGCCTTCATGCAAAATTCTGATGACTCAAGAACCTCTTTAGGTTTGTATCCCTCGTTTCGAACCATAACTGGACCGTTCATCCCCTGGGCCGTCTCATCCTAGGAGAGGGTTTGGATATAAATTTTGGCGGCTTTATGATTAGTGAAAATATCGTTTGTTAAGTGTTAACAAGTCCGTAGTTTTATTATCCCAAGAGTACAACACAATGGCTGGAGAAATATTACAAAAGGCGTTTCTTCTCCTTTCCAACAGACGTTAATGGAGTACCAAGACACCTCAGACATACGACTGAGGAATCGGGTCGACTAGTTTTCTTGCTTCAACAACTACAGGTGATGTTAACATCATGGGCGTGAATCCAGAGTTCGAACCAGGAACTGGACCGGTTCATCACTCTTGGCCGTCTCATCACTAGGAGGGGTTTGGTATATATATTTTGGCGGCTTTATGAATTAGGGGAAAAATAGTTTATTTAAGTATTAACAAGTCCGGAGTTTTATTATCCTTGCTACAGGTTTTTATATAACGTCTCTCATCCAATTGACAGTGAGCTATGAGTGTTGCTAATCACCTGTCTGTGAGATGCTAACACCATTGCACCAAGACGAAAGATCTACGAAAAAACTCATTAGGGTAGCCGGGTCATCATATAGGTATGCATCAATGTATTAAGAGGCGGCGCAAGTAATAAATCTTCAATGCCAAGTAAAGAATTGAAGAAATAAAATGATCCTTCGATCATGAAGGAACCCCATTAGAAAGTGACTTTTTTTGCATTTATGAATCAAGTCATTCAGGAATGAATAATGAATTGACTCACAGCATGGATCTAACGCCGTTCTCTTTAAAAAAAATGGATTATTATTATTTGCAAAAAATATATGTGTACAACATCCAGAAGATAAATGGGATCCACAGAGGTAAATAGCTAAGGAATTATGGCTTAAATATTCAAAGTCAATTATGCAGACTTTTGAAAAAAATAAATTTATTTTTCCATATATCAAAAATACATTGATTATTATGATATTAAGTTGTGTTCTATTTAAAAAGAATGACTCAGATTGTATTACTAATGTCCTAGACGAAATCTCTGACAGCAGTTCATATGTATATTAATATAGACAACGTTTAAAAAAATATATATAAAATCATTGTGCCTACAGAGTTTGATTAAATACGTACATAAATCGAAAAAGCTAACAAGAAATGAACTGAAAGCCTATTTTGACTGATATAAGATAAAATATATGGATTTCCTATATAAACAATAAATTATTTTATACGATAATATTTGGACTTATATACAATGAACATACTAGAAGCAAGTTCTTTAGTGACTTTATATATATGTAGCACATTAGGAAAAATTGAGCTTTAATATACAAATAAAAATACCTAGTACAAATTAATACTTTGTTCATTCATTCATGACTGTTGTGGACCAAACATAAATCAGAGATATGTATTTAGAACCCTATATCAACGGATGCAAATATCATATGTAATTACTCAATGAACTATTTTGTAATTAACTTTCGATGACCATCACGGCTCTAAATGAAACAAAAAAAGTATTCCCTCACAATCAGAATAAATAATAATTGAAATTAATAATTGTTCTTTTTACTCATAAATTGACAATAAATAGGTGATCAACCATGCCCAAAAGAAAGAAACAGGGATGACTGACTGAATATTGGTTTATTACTAATAACCAAACCTCACTTCAAATAAAATATCATGAATGTATTAGAATGTCTGTATCAAAAACCGTCTTCTTTCCATCGATGATATAACGGAATTGGAGGTTCAAAGAATAGTATGTATTACAAGTCATGTTGTTTAAGGACAAAAAAAAAAAGAAAAAAAAAAGTATTTATTATGTTTTTAACGCGAACTATCATAAGAACAATAATATATATATATGAGACTTGTTGACGTTAGTGAAAAATTGTCGTTCGTGGTTCGTTTGTCGTTCACCAAAAGTTGTCGTTCATCATTCGTTTTAAATTGAATCGTTCCTCGTTCGTTTGTCGTTCGTCATTCTAAAAAAAGTGATAACGTTAAAAAAAAAAAAAAAAAAGCTCCATGAAGAGTAACAATATTGTTCTTTTTTTGTGCCAAAAACGAACGACGATATGAACTTTTGTGTTCGTTGTGCCAATTTTTTGTCGAACGATGAACGACGAACGATTATAAATGTACGACAAATCCATAAGTCTGATATATATATATATATATATATATATATATAGTATATATATATATATATATATATATATATCTAATATATATATAATCCCTAACTTCTTCTAATGATATTAATTTCCCAGTATTGATTATACAGAAGAAAAAAACCACACATCACTTAACTCGTTTCCTTCCTTCAATATCCCCTTGAGGATAAACTAATCCTTGATGCAAAAAATACACCCCTTTTCACCAATAAAAGGGACAAATCAGTCAAATTGACTTATCATTATCATTTCTTGGCAGAGAATACTTCTCTTTCGGCTTATAGATAGGTATACACATATACCTATTTGTAAAACCGAAGGAGGAGATAAGAAGAAGTTGGTCCATCAGTTATTGTGAATAATCATAAAAGTAATAT
Source organism: Caligus rogercresseyi (assembly GCA_013387185.1). Classification (NCBI taxonomy): domain Eukaryota; kingdom Metazoa; phylum Arthropoda; class Copepoda; order Siphonostomatoida; family Caligidae; genus Caligus; species Caligus rogercresseyi. The sequence goes on along the minus strand of CP045895.1, from coordinate 18,167,936 downwards.
ACAAATAATAATAATAATAACAATAATATTGATGCCTCTTTGACAAGATTCTTTTTGAATTTTATCATTTTATTAAGACAAGTCTTGTGACACGCAAGGGTTTAGTGTGCCAAATACATGTGAATAGCAAAAAAAAATAAGCTAAGAGTGATAGAGATCTATACTTATAGTGATGTTCTCCATTGGGCCCATAAGCTTAGTAGAAAACCTCTCATCAGCTCTTGGAATATAATCGGCATCTAACAGGGAGACGAATAAGTATTTTCTTTAAACAATTATATTCATTACCATGGAAACAAATACAAAAAACTTAAGTTTAGAGTCTCATTTGATCGTTTAGAGTAAAGAGAATACTTTTCATAAGGGACCTAAGTATCTTTTTTAGTCTAAAAGCTTTGAAAATGGCTTTTTTGTGCTCCATATGGGAGATTTTGTCTATTTGATTTTTGTTATTGGAATTAGCATTTATTACGCCGCAGCTGTTTAATTATGGCAACAGAGGCGTAGAAATCTTTCACTAGGACACACATACACTTCACTAACCCAAGCAACTAACCAAAAAAATGATTCATCTTGGAATAAATTCGTGGATAATAAATTGAATTTTCCAAAAAAAAACCAACTAACTATACAAACACACAAATGTGTTATATATATACTATATATATATATATATATATACGTATATGCTAGGACAAATGGTAGTACAAAAATATATGGATATGTGTTTTAGATAGTGTCTCGGGGTTGTCAAAGTTTTGATTGCTTGTGCGTTGTTTTTCCTCAAAAGGCAACACACTCCAATATGCTATACATATGTACAAGAGTATATACAATTAGATTGTGAATCACTCATCAATGATTCCTTTTCCACCAAAAGGAGTCCTTGTTATTGGAAAAGGACGGCGAAAAACAATAAAACTCCAAATATGTCACGGGATTTTTGGACCTTAACAAACTAATGTGATATTTTTTCTCTATTTTATTAGTCTATGAGGAAATACATAAAAACAAAGGAAAAAGAATGCAATCGCAATATTATAATTACACATTTTAATTTCAAACTTAAACGTCAAACATAAGCCCACGAGCATAAAACAATAATAAGCAAAACCCATAAAATATTTTATGAATTCCATGCAACGGATTAAGAACATGAATTATGTAAAAAGTTACTTTCATTAGCTTTTTAATGATGTCCTTGCAGAGGACCTGAACGAGAAAGGGATGCTTTGGACTCATAAGTCCATGAATATCCTTCAGAGATATGATTTCATCTTGGTTTGTTCAACCTCTTTAGTAAAATATATTATGGTCATCCAACAGAACAGCAAGCATAAATAACAACATCTGTGTTTTACGTAAAATAAATTAAATTGATAAACATAAAAGCCTTATATAGATTATTATGTTTGACTTTTTTTAAATGGTTGTAATGCTATATTCTTCTTGGAGTTTTAATTTTAGCGCTTAAACGTTTATACTGTATGTACTTTCAGTTCTGGTTATATTATTTGCTTATTTTATGTTTTGTACATATATATTTATTGAGGAAGTAGTTCCATATTTCATGTTAGATGTTCCCTTTTTTATTTGTTGCTATGATGAGCTATAAATATATTGACCGCTATGTCAAGATAAAGAATCAACTCCATTCACTATGGGTATGAGAAACAGTAAATAAACAACTCGGTATGTAAATATAGCCGTTTTATCAATATAAGGATTCATTCAATAGCATTGAGTACGACCCAAGGAGGCTCTGATATCTCGGACTTCGACATTAATGCTTTGGAAAGTTTGAATTTGAGGAATATGACGTGGAAAATAATATTATTTATTTTTGTATGCACTTTTGCAGGATTTAAATTGAAATAAAACATTTTTTAAATGATAAAGGATCATCAATAAAAGAAATCAGGTGTTTAGAAATTTAACTGGGAATTTACTGGAGACGTAATTCGACGTGCTTTCGAAAAGTATTCAGTATTTTTAACTGCCATGAACCCCATCCATATTGTTTATAAGAATATATAAAAAACACAACTACAAACGCAACTCCTGTTTTACAGTTATACATATTCTATGTTTTCTGGACAACGCCGTTCGTTTAAAAACGATAACATCTTTTCAATGAAAATATTTACTTTATGGAATCCATTATTTGAATAAATATTATATGTTCCTACAGTGCTATTAATTAATGTGACTTATATTTGTTAGTTGAGCGATTTTTGTTTTTCTTAAGGGAATAAAATATAATATAATTATGATATATTTCAGTGAATAGCAAAAAATACTATCGAGTCTTCCTTTTTCGAGTCTTATATGTTTAAATTTTGATCTAATATGATTATTTTGTGTTTAACTTTATAAGTCAATGAACAATTCCTCTCAATGTATCAAATGAATAAAATCCATTAACAAACGTATAAAAGCAAGATAATATTATCAATTTTATCCTTAAACAAATAGGGTTACCAATAAATAAAATAGTATAAAACAAAACATTTATATATAAAAACCATTTCTTTAAAGGAAACGATTATGTGGCTGATTATTATTGCATTAATAAAAAAATATGAATCCAATGATGACAAAACACTTCCGATGTGGACTAAGCGTCTTTAAAATCTTCTATTTTAACTTCAACCAGTATTAATTACGTTCGGCTTTGTGATAAAACGAACAGAATTAATTATATTTATCTAAAGAATCCAATGTTTGATTTTTTTGGTTACTGCTTTAATGAGTGTAAATTATTTTATTATTTTATGTGAGTATTTGTGTGAAATCATCAAAAACAAACATGCCTAAGAACAATCAACCGCCTTCAATTAATCTGAAACAAAGAAATGAGGCTTCATGGCTAGGCGCAATAATAGGCTAGCAAGGACAAATCAATTAATCAAACTCATGATATAATTGTATGAATTTAATGGTATGGACAACAACAAAAGATGGGTTCACTTTTGTTTGGTCTGCTTGAGTAAGATATTTTTTTAAATTCTAACACAAGATTTGATCTTGAGAGTGTCGCCTCATTAAAATGATTGAGGATTTTGGTCAACGATTGAGCTATATACAATCAAGGTGTGTATAATAAGGTCTGGGCAATACAAAAACAAACATGTAATCCTAGCAGTATAACTACTCAATGACGTCACTGGTGAACGAATATATATTTATTTATAATTTTTATTTTTATATAAATTTAATTTATTTATTTATACACACACACACACATACATATATATTTATATATATATACGAGGTATGATCAAAAAGTATCCGACTTTTGGTTTTATTGGTCAAACGAACACAGCTATGGGGGCGGGACTTGCTGTGTGGTTGGGAGCATGACTACTGCGCATGCTCATTTTTTCTACAGCTCCAATACAAGTCAGGTGCAATGAGTGTCGTAGGATTGATTTTTCTTTAAAATGTCAGAAAAAGTCGAACAGCGTTATTGCATAAAATTGTTTTAATCTGGTGATTCGCAAGTGGAAACAATTCGCAAGATTAAAAAAGTGTTTGGAAATGAAGCGATTTGCATCACACAGGTTCCTCACTTGCTTCAATGATGGCATCGCTTTTCAGTTGAGGGCCCCCTGAGCGAGGTTCACTTTCAACTGACAAGCGGCCATCATTGATCAAGTTGGACCACTGGTGATCTGCAGTGGTGCCCATCGAATCATTTCAGAGACACTTTTAATCGAGGTGAATGTTTAGTTTTGGTTCCAAAAACAATCAATTTTTTAACGCTGTTCGACTTTTTCTGACATTTTAAAGAAAATAAAATCCGACGACACTCACTTGCACCTGTTCAATCATGAATGGCCTGACGCCGACTGACTTGTATTGGAGCTGTAGAAAAAAATGAGCATGCGCAGTAGTCATGCTCCCAACCACACAGCAAGTCCCGCCCCCATAGCTGTGTTCGTTTGACCAATAAAACCAAAAGTCGGATACTTTTTGATCATACCTCGTATATATATTTATATATTATATATAGATATATTCGTTCTCCAGTGATGTCATTGAGTAGTCACACTGCTAGGACTACATGTTATTTTTGTATTGCCCAGACCTTATTATCTGTATAATAAGTCTGGGCAATACAAAAATACCTTGTATACAATGTCCATGAGGGTAATTGTTGTTGTGAGGGATGCATTCATTAAAGTCAAGGCAGCTGGGGGTTGAATTGAAAAATGTTAAGAAATTGATTTATACTACATTTAGAAAATATCACTTGATATTTGTTGTTAGGCTATAACAATTGAGTACATTTATTGATAAACTCTATTTAAATGTGCTTGAAACCGAGAGTTTTACGTAAATTATCTTATTAAATACATTCTTGACAGCACACAGATTATAAATATTCATACGTACCTCATATTTAAATACATATTTAAAATATCAAAATAATGTTATTTAAAAAATATTTTTTTAGTAGCTCCAAATATTTTTTAATATATTGTCAATAAATCAAAATAAAGTGTGTTAAAATATAACCGTTTTACTTATTTTTTACTTTCATATAACCAATAAGCATGAATAACATAACTATGTATATGAAAGTAAGGGAATACAGAATAATCTAAGAAGAAAATGAACTTAAAGCCCTAACTGCTCCTTTATTACTGTTTATTATGTGTTTGAGAGTACAAATTGATATAATGTACGTTTGCAACGTACGGAATGTAAGATACCCTAGAAGAATGAAATAAATAAAATTATAAAAAAAAACCTTAAAGCCCTAACTGCAAAATATGAAATATATGTTAATGTATTTTTTAAAACCATAGTTTAAAAATCCTAATTTAGTAATGACATGGTTTAGATTAAGTCATTAATATGAATTTATTCACAAACACAGATTCCTGCAGCCACATTTAATTATATACTATAGTAAATACAACACCATATTATTAGATCCAGAAAATAATAGAAAATCTTGACTATTATAAGAGAAATAAGGAGTTGATAAAATCACTTTGACTATATTAATCCTTTTAATTTTCCTGCATTTACCTGGGGGACATCGAATATTCATAATCATATTACACATGTGGAAGAGACACATTTGCATTAATATAGATCCATTAGGGGATTATTTCAATAGATGCATTTTTCATTCAACTTCAAAAAGTCTTCATGTGCGTTAGGCCAGATGATGGATGGCTTCAAAACCACAAACATGTATCTCTCTATAATATTACATTTGCAAAAGTAAAGCTTGATTGGCTTTTATGTATGAGGCGAAGCGAATCAGTGAGTAGACAACTAGCGAATATTAGCTGGTATCAACCATTATATTCTCTCTCTCTCTCTCTCTCTCTCTCTCTCTCTCTCTATCTCTATATATATATATATATCTATATATATTATATATGGTAATATGTTGAGAAAAAGAAGGCAATGCAATAAAAAATGGTTAATTGCATTAATTTTACCTCCAGAAGTATTTGTCATAGTCTTCTTCAATTAAATATTCCTGTAATATAATCTACCAAAGACTCATATGTCCGAAAATTCAATTAATTCAATCTTGTAAAATGTAAAGTTACGTATAAAAAAATATAAATGATGTTAATGGCAAAGAGCAAACCTTTAATTAATCATAGGATTCCTTTTCGCCCACGAATTAAACACCTGAAGGGCTTTTTAAAATGCAATCCCTGCAAATATTTTTATTACAATTTTATTTTACTCGGTCCCAGAGATAGTCATCAATCCTGATTAATGGTATGCATAAGCTACAATTGTATAAAATAGTCCCCCAAAGATCTGTCAGGACAAAGGACACTGTACTCGTTTAGGTGCTTTTTTTTGCATATATTTAGAAGACGCAAATCACCCTCAGGGTTAATAAATTGCAATTTTTGTTTGAAAATATATGATGCTCTAAGATTCTGGCAAAGGCTTAAAATAATATTATTAAAGTGTTTTCTCTACGTTATTTTAATATTCCATATTTCTTCAGTCGTGTATTATAATATAATATTCAGGTCATAGTTATCACACACAAATAATAAATAAGTTTTGTTTTGGTTCCCGCCAATTTACTCAGTATTATACTTATTCAGGTGGTAAATCGTCCTTTTTACGTCTTATATATTTTAAAAAAATTTAAAAAAATGATATTATTCATATAAATTAAAAAAAAATATTATTCATATAAATTAAAAAAAAAGTTTGAAAAAATGCTTTACACAATAATATTAAGAGTTCAGTTAGAATCTTTCAGTAACTTAACAAAGACACCAATCATACAAACAAATAAAATTGTAAATTCAAATATTTAATTATGTGATTTTTTATACATTATCTTAGGTTTTTATGTATTCTGTTGTACATATAATAAAAATGAACTTATGAATTATTTTTTTAAATTAAATATACTTTTCGAAATTGAGTTTGCGTTATCATAACATCACAAAGATCTGCTGACTTTATGTCATGTTCCGTTTTAGGAAGGTCCAAGAAATAAATACTAGTAAGCAGATATTCCTTGGAGACTTTTCAATTATCAAACCATACTTATTTTTTGTTTCATACAGCCACTGAAAATTTTATTATACTTCTTTATTCTAGTTTCTTATATACCAACGCTAATAAATAAACAATACTTTCAATAAAAACGCCATCAGCCATTGATTTTTTCTGTATTTCAAACATTATAAAAGTATGATTGAAATAAAGCAGAATTTTGTCTGTATATTTTCTCTCCAAGTAACGCAAAACCTTTGAAGTGGCTTTAAAATCCCTAGCTTAAATATCATGTTAAGAACAATGTCTTAAGAAGTCTTAAAGTAATTAATTGTTTGAACTTCTATATAAAAGGACATTTACAAGAAAAAATGTTTGATGATGTTATGAAAAATATTTTCATTTTTTCGTCAAATGGGTGAAACAATAATTAAAGAAACAACTATGACCACATTCTTTAATGTCGTATAGAAGTGTATATCTTTTAAATTAGGAACCAATTCTGGAGCCTTCTAAAGCATTTAAAGCTTCGATTCCTTTAATTTAATGACTATATTATACATTCAAGTTTCGATTGCACCTTCACAGATGGACTGGATCCTATTTTGTGCATTATTACTTATTGAATGACATGTTCAACACTTTTCTATAATTAATCGGTCATCCTTGACATCATGTTCAAGAGTGTCGTAAGCATAGTCATGAAATATCTACTCCTTGTACCTCCTAGTTTGCTGGCATTTCTGAATTGAATCAAAGGTTTTCATATCCTTTCATTTATTATGGAAATTTGAAATAAAATATAGTAAAAACCACAAATAAATGCAAAATAAATTTATTTTAACATTTAAATTATTTGTTCTTGGGTAGAACCATAGATAGATTGTTTCCAAAATAACAGTTATTTAAAGAATGGAGGGCCATAAGTATTATTTCACAACTTAAAAGTTTAACGATTGTACTTTCTGTGTTTCATTCCGATACATTAATCCCAGGATATGTATACATATTCTTTTATAAAGAGAAGGTCGGTTTTGTGTGTGTAATCGAGTATATTTTTGCCATTGGGCATATTATTTACATTTGTAACTAGTCTAAAATATATAAATAAATAAAAAAGTAAAAAAAAATATGTTTAAAAGAAAAGCTAAGAACAATAAAATTAAAATATGGCATGGATTATGTGGGCACGCTGCGTCCAATGGCCTAGCTGCGGTCTTTGTAGCGTGAAGGGTCGTGGCCGACCTCAAAGCCTTATACGAGGTGTGATCAAAATGTATCCGACCTTAATTATATTGGTCAAACGAACACAGCTATGGGGGCGGGACTTGCTGTGGGTTGGGAGCATGACTACTGCGCGTGCTCATTTTTTTCTACAGCTCCAATACAAGTCAGTCGGCGTCAGGCCATTCATGATTGAACAGGTGCAAGTGAGTGTCGTCGGATTTTATTTTCTTTAAAATGTCAGAAAAAGTCGAACAGCGTTATTGCATAAAATTTTGTTTTAATCTTGGTGATTCGCAAGTGGAAACAATTCGCAAGATTAAAAAGTGTTTGGAAATGAAGCGATGGGCACCACACAGATAAAGGAGTGGTACAACCGCTTCAAAGATGGCCGCTAGTCAGTTGAAAGTGAACCACGCTCAGGGAGGCCCTCAACATCGAAAAACGATGCCATCATTGATCAAGTGAGGAACCTGGTGATGCAGAACCGCCGAATCACGATCAGAGAACTTGTAGACGAGGTGAATATTAGTTTTGGTTCAATTCAATCAATTTTGACTGACGACTTGGGCCTCAGGAGAGTCTCAGCAAAATTTGTACCAAAGCTGCTAACATTGAGCAAAACACCTTCGTCTGGAGATCGCACAAAACATCGCACAACCTCCCTACTCTCCTGACATGGCTCCCTGCGATTTTTGGCTTTTCCCAAAGCTGAAAATGCCACTAAAAGGGACCAGATTTCAGACCAGAGAAGAAATTATGCAGAATGCGACAGACCATCTGAGAGCCATACCGAAGGGGACTTTTTTCAACAGTGGCAGAAGCGTTGGGAGAAGTGTGTGGCAGCCCAAGGGGACTACTTTGAAGGGGATTAGCATTAAATACTTGTATCATAATAAACGTTTGTTTTATGACCAAAAGTCGGATACTTTTGATCATACCTCGTACATGTTCCACACCGATATTGCGTGGCATGCAAAGGTAGCCCGTCTCTCTTCTGAGTGGATACACTACTGGAGTGGTGGACCTCATGGGCCTCCTCGGCATGGGGAAGACGAAGTCGCCAACCGGGTTCCTGGCACCGCCACCACTGTTGTTGGAGTAAAAACATTTCCAGGTCTCCAGGGCAACTGCCTTGGCGGCCAACTCGTTGAGGGAGGGAAGGCCTGCTCTCTCAAGGAGGTCTCCGACGTGGATGTGATCCCGTATTATATATACAACAATGCTCCTGGTGGCGTTATTTATGGCGACCTGTATCACTCTGTGTGCAGCATTTGGCCCCTTGCACTCATTATCGAGTCTAGGAATGGTCACAGCCGCGGCGGCGTAAGAGGTTTTGCCAATTATCAATCCCTTGGCCAGCTGCCGTAGGTATTTTCCTCTTGGTAAGTGCACGGCAAGCCTAGAAATGAGTGCAACCCGCTTTGCTGCTGCCTTAGCGACGTTGATGTTGTGAGGTACTGTTGTGAATCCACTTTCAAATTTGACTCCAAGAAACTCTATTTCGTCGGACGGGTGCACATCGACGCCCCCGACGTTGATGGTGAAGATCGCAACATTCTTTTTCTTGGCGTTGCCCCCGATCATGAGCTGGGTCTTGGCGGCGTTAAGGACGAGGCTGTTCCCCCCCCGCGAATCTGGAAAAGGCGTCTACCCTTAACTCCATAAGGGACCCGACTCCCTCAAGAGAGTCACCAACGGCCCAGAGGAGGAAGTCGTCTGTATAGCCACTATTGTCTTTGTTGCTGACCCCAACGCAGGAGGTGACGTCCGCGACCAGGACAAGGTAGATAATGGGTCCCAAAATGGAGCCATGTCTCACTCCGTACTCGACTGGTAAGAGTTTAGATTCGGTGCCGTTCCACACCTCACGCTGGTACCCGCCAGTGAGGTATGAATGTAACCACTTAAACTGTGTGCCAGCGATCCCAAGCTTCCCCAGCTTTGATAAAAGCTGCAGCTGGTTGACGGTGTCAACAACACCAGCAGAAAGGTCAAATCCGAGGACCCTGACAACCTTTCCCCTCTGCTCGGCCTCCAGCCACTTTGCATGTGCATTGGCCAGCGCGGCCGTGGTTGAGAGGCCTTTCCTGAATCAAAACTGGGTTTTTGGAAGAGCCTCCGTCATGGCCAAGTGGTCCTCGAGGTCGGATTTTACAATGGTCTCCAGGACCTTGGAGAGAGCCGGGAAAATGCAGATTGGCCTGTACGATGCGGGGTCAGCCGTGGACTTGCCCTTGAAAACGGGTAGCACATTCGACACCTTGAGTGCAGTCGGAACGGTTCCTGAGGCCAGCGATCGATTCACTAGATGAGCGATTGGTCCGGCCAGCACTTCGATGCCTTTCTTTAGATAGGAGACAGGTATCCCGTCAACACACATGGCCTCAGTTGCCCTCATCTCTTTGATGACCTTCACAATCTTTCCGGCCCCCGCAAATGAGAAGGGTGCCGACGACTTGGGCCACGACGACGAAGGGGACTGCGAGGGAGGAAGGCCTTCGCGGAGTTTTTTTACTTTGTCAATGTAAAATTCATTTTTGCATTGTTGACATTCGTGCCTATCCTATCACGTTTTACCATGGATGAGACTTGGTTGCATATTCGCCGGTATTCACTACCTGTGGCCTTGTCTCTTTCTCTCATGAGCTTGAGCGTGTCCGGCGCTAGATAGAGATTCTTACCCGTCTTAACTTTGATGGTCTTGATAGGGGCAACCTCGTCGAGGGCAACCGTGATGCCATCAAGGAGGAATCGATGGACTTTTTCAACATCCTCTATGCTATAGATAGACGTCCACGGTCGTTTCCACGAGTTGTCGGTTACGGAGGGGATTTTGAGATTCTTACCCGTCTTAACTTTGATGGTCTTGATAGGGGCAACCTCGTCGAGGGCAACCGTGATGCCATCAAGGAGGAATTGATGGACTTTTTCGGCATCCTCTATACTATAGATAGACGTCCACGGTCGTTTTTGAAGGGCGGACTCTAGTTTAATTTGCCGAATTGCTTTAAAGATCCGTCGTTTGATGGATCTGGTCCCGCTCCTCTCACTTGGGACCAAAATATTTGCGATAACGGGGCGGTGATCGGAAGTGGCGTCCTCTAGAGCCTTGACACTGCAGTCTAACCCGCGCAGTAGACGTGATCGAGGCAAGATGTTCGGTGCTCACCCTCAAACTTACCATAGGACTTCCAGGTGGCCTTCGTGGTCGCGTAGTCGAGGCTCACGTCCTTCATGTCATCGCTAAGGATCTGCAGGAAGCTCCTCCGCGAGTAGCTCCTGTCATTGTGCCTCAGTGTGTCGAGATTGAAGTCACCGAGAATGAGAACACACTTTGACGTGCCAGTCGCGGATTAAGCTTGGTCAAGGATGATATTGAGGCGATCTCTCTCGGTGAGTACAGATCCGGGCTCGGAAGAGTTCCTGTAGACACCGCCGACAAGAACACTGTAAGTGGGGAGGGTCAGCTCAATCCACACCGTTTGAACATCCGAGGACATAGCTTGGCGTTGGAGCGCATTGCCAGGTCGGTCTTCACGAGAGTGACTATTCTCCTCTTTCCAACCCAAGAGGCCAAACGAGACGTACCCATTTGTTTTAAAGGTGCCAACCAAGGGGGCCATTTCGGTCTCGGTGATTACGGCCAAGTCGATGTCCCGTCTGTCGAGCAGGCAGGAGAGGTGGAGTTCTTTGGTGCCGCTGAGCCCTGCGACGTTCCAGGTGCAGACCTTCAGTCTTGGAGACTTGCTGCCAGGTCCGCCATTTGCCTGGTAATTTGTCCAAGAAGGACGGCAACGTCTTGATCCACAGGTACGGGAGATTGCAGCACGGGGGGCCGTGGCACAGGCGCCGCGATATTTGCGTAAGTAAGGGAGGGTGTGGTCATCTTGGTCGTTTTTTCGCTGCTGCTTCGACCGAAGCAGTGCAATCTCGGACCGCAGTTGAAGGTTTTCCCATTTTTCTTGGGTTCCTGGTACTTTTTTGGCTTGTTTTTGGGCCTGAATGTTCCTCTTTCCTCGTCATACAAACCCACGTATTTCTCTGCATAAGGTATCCAGTGTTTTATATCTCTATGGATAGAATACACCAATCTGAAGGATTATATGTATATATATAAACACGATCATTTTAAAAGGTGCTACAAACAGCTATAAAACTTTTAATTTTGTTAAAAAACCAAACCAAGTCTAACGAACTTGAAGAGCAGATATATGAAGCAAAGTTTGGAAAGTTAAAGACATAAATATAAAATAAATAACAAAAAAATCAAATCTTTATGATACCATTCTTATCAGTTTTTAATATTGGAGAGAGAGGCTTGAAAAAATCCTTCCATTCACGTCCCTCCAGCGAGAGAGTTGTCAAATATAACGTTGCATATCTTATCACGTCAGATTAAAATATGCTTCTAGCTCGAAAAAATGCATGATTTTTATTATTATACCTTGATCCCACTTTATTCATCAGCTATTTTTTCCCCTGGTCAAGAGGTGTATTTTGTCACTCTATATTCCTTATGGCTTGTGTAAAAATATCCTCGTTTAAACCAATTACGTTTAAGATAATAGTATTTTTCTACAACCTATAAATATATATATATATGTATATATATATATATATATATATATGCGTTGTCCCGATCAGGTTTTTTTGCTCCCGACCCGATTTCGATCATTTGAATTCTAGTATTGGCCAAGCCAAAATTTCCCGTTCCGATCGCTTTTTTTGCTCCGTATACAACCTGCAAGTTACTGGTTGCTTTTTATAAACGAACGAAAACAAACAAAATTATATCGTTCGTTTAAAAAATCATACAGTAACTTAAGGTTTGTACTTATTCTATATTCATGAATGTCTAGCTCGTACAAAAAATATGATATATTTGTTGTATCTTATATAAAAATTTTAAGTCAATAAAAAATATCATATACCAGTACTGTTGTAGTTTTTAAATCCTTTTTGATGGAAAAATCCTTTCTAAAAAAACGTCGTCACTTTCAGAATGACGAACGACAATTCTTGCGCGAACGTCAACAAGTCTGATATACATATGACTTAATTGACTCACATATTACAAACTACATACATCTTTGTATTAAATTTTACACAAATAATCAAAAATGATAGCACAATGTGTAATTTACAAATGTACATTAAATTTTCACATATCCTTCTTTAGCTAAAACCTCCTCACGGCAACAGGCAGGAATCTCTTCTCAGCTCAGACCATGATTGGCTTGAAGAGGTCCTCAGCTGCACGGATGTCTAAAAAACCCGGTCATGACTTTGCGAAAATCTTTGTCGAAGAGATTCTGCCTCCACCATGAGGAGGTCAACTGTAGTGAAGTCCAGGAGGATATGTGATTGAAATACATTGAAATTACACATTGTCTATCAAAAAATATATAAATAATACAAGATTGTAGTTGTAATATGTGACTCATTTAAGTGAATATATATTTAAAACGGAAAATACATTTTTATATTTATAATAAAAGAAGATATCGGACATAGCTGATTCCGATTTTTGGAAAATGACGTGATCGGCCCCGATCGATCGGGATATATATATATATATATATATATATATATATATATATATATATATATATAATATATATATACTATACATTAACGTCAATATTGATTAATAGATGTGCCTATAACATGAAAAGGTTCTCTATGGGCCCTTACTAATAGTGCAATGTGGTTCCCTAATTACCCCCACTACATATGCATGTTCTGGAGGCGGTAGGAGCTATTTACTATTATTATTTCTCCATACCTCTTATTCGTTTTCGTTCAAGAATGAATGATTAACCAAAGCGTGTTGGCAGTGCCAAGGCGTCTGCATCATTTATTCCTAGTCCTTGACTTGCGTATTTTCTAAACAACTAGAGCCTTACGCACAAAAGAAAACCATGAACCTTTGTACAAAGTGTTGTAAAGGAAGACATCCCATTGGTTTAATTACATTTTGACTAATCAACATGATAGTGTACATCCCTAAAGAAATGATATGAAGATTATAAATTGTGGACTCAAAAAGGACTGGAGTTATTTATAACAGGTGCTTACTTTACATACCTATGGATGTTGAGTCATTTTTTTATAGACTGGACATGCCATTAATTTGCTGAATCTATATTCAAGTCTATAAAAATGAATAAAATAAATTAAAGTATATGAAAATGAGCAAAAAAAAAAAAAAGAATAACACATTTGTATTAATTATTGAGAATTGTTTGAGGCGTATTCTCATTAAATTTATTAATGGTTAGATTTTTTTATCCCACAGTGCATAAATAATGTATATACATACAAAAGAGAATGTATATATAATGATTTTAATGCATAAAAATATAATTAAGTATTATAGTTTAAACTTTTATACTCAATAATCCATAAGAATAATATAATATAAACGATTGGAGGAAATCATCTGCTGAATAAAGCAGACTAATTACACAGCAAGATCAAACTCCCGAGAAGCTTTTGTACCACAAGCTTTCCCTCCTGGAGGAACTAGCAAATAAAGGAAGCCCACGGATCTGCATCTGACGGGACAAACGCTTTTTTTACAAAGGTAGTTAAACTGTTAAATTAAGAGGGGAGAGTTCCTATTCCATGTTACAGTACTCCCTGGTCCATGACATATTTTGTATAGTACTACATATCAACGAAACAAAGAAGTGCCCAAAGTGATCAAGTAGGAGGAGCCTCTGCTAATCAAAACGATTATAGCCCTAACTTTAAGAATTAAGATTGTGAATGTCATTTAAAAGATCGAGGGCTTCTGGACTTTAATGCAAGTCCTCTTGGTAGGTGGTGGTATGCTAATAAACATCTTTCATCAACTTACGTAAGATCTAAGCAAGTGGGCAAGTTTCAATAAATCGCATGGACTTGGAAAGGTATGAATTGACATGTTTTCCATTGTTTCAAGGGTCTTAAGCTTTAGTGGCCAAATAAAATGGCAATAACAACGGCCATTAAAGGTGTGATAATACAATCCTTGTTGCTCTCAGATACAAAGGACTCCAATATGGACAAACATGATAAAGAAAGGGATGATAATATAAAGGCATCAAATCTAAAGGATAATTGTGAGCGGTCATATAGATTAGAATCTCTTCAAAATTGATCAATCAAATTTGTCAATAATAAGGAAAAAGTGAAGAAAAATAATATTTTATTTAAGTTTGAGCGTAGAATACATTAATTTTCTCAACTGAAACAGCTGCTGTTTCTCATAAGAAAAATGATGATTCAAGTGATTTATAACTATATTCAAACCTGTCTATAGGGGCCACTCTAGGGAACTGAAAAAAAGTGACCACTATTCACAGTTGTAAAGGAAAGACTCAACTGCAACTTGTAATATCTTTGAAAAAGAGCTGCAGACAGCAGATCACCTCATCAACAAATGCCTCACTAGAAAACATGAATATATATTTACATATATATATATATACACCTGTATATATGATAAATGTTAGGAATGAATAATTTTAACAAGGAAGGGCATTAAAAGTAAATTTTATTACGCTTTATAAAAAGCCTTTAAACTCATGAAGAGCTGCCATGGACATTTTTTGAAATCCAATCTCTTGCCTTGAGGCTTTAAATCATTTGAAAGGATTGCATGGATGCAATGGTCCAATATGGCCGGAGTTAACTTTTTATGGTTGATTTATGTGCGGCATTGCCAATATTTTATGGCTTCTAGAGTCTTCTCCACCTATTTTCCCTGGACTGATATATAGAAGGAAGACAAAAACAATAATAATAAATGATTTCAACACCTACAAGATTGTATGCAAATATTTTGCATGGTGCGAATTATGAGGTCCAGAATTCTTAGATAAATATTATATTTTAGGCTGTAAGATAATAAAAAATTGTCCAGCTATTATATTTAAAGATGGCCAATGATTTGGCTTACAAAATCAAAGAAGAAAAACTTTATTGTTAGAGTGCTCAGCCATAGGATAATTTGTCAAGGACCTGTGAAAGGTTATAACTTTATAGTCTGTACTCAGAATCAAGTAAACAGGGACTCTAGCTGCACAACAGAAGCTTGTTGGAGAGAATTCTACTCATCCTACTCATAAAGGTCAAAACCTTAAGTTTTATTTAGTTAGATTTATGTACTGTATCATACAGTTATTTTTTTACATATTAATATGGGAATTAAATAATCAATTAACCATTTTTTTGGACTGTAATATTAATTTGTACTTTTCTAATACATTTGCTTTGGTTTTATGTAAAATCTAATTTTTTATTTACTTAATAATACAACTAGTTAAAAAAATGTGAATTACGATCATTGTAAAAGGACGACAGTTGACGATAAAATATCCATGAGGATAGACGTAGGCAGTGCCTTAAAGTAGAAGAGTCTGAACGCATTCTTACAAACTAAAGTAAGGCAAACGACAAGGAAAGAAACTTAGAGGATATACAGACCCAAAAGTTTTTTGTCTGTTTCATTTAAACTATCAAACGGTGTATCGGGTTTGGTGATCGGGCGATATGAGAAGAAATCAGGCTGGTTGCATGTATTTTACGAGCCATCTGAAATCTCTTTGATGGCCGATATATTTTTAGCATGTTACATTTTATAATTTGGGCCATAATTTTTATTATATAGTTTTTATTTAGGCTTAGTTACTTTTTAGATGAAGAATCACTATCAACCTTTTCACCTCTAGACAACAGTAACACCCCTGAGCCAAATAGGATTATTCTGAAGAGCGATGATGCCGAGGAACAATGTAACTAATCTATATACGAATATTCTTCTATTCTTATTTACTGCATATTGTGTTCAAAGTTTCTTACCTCTTCGATTCTTATGTGAGCCTTGAGCATGTTTCTTCATCCTGGAAGTGAGCTCTCCAATCAGCTGACTCTTTTCATATCCGTACACCGCCTCGCTATCATAGTTGGGCATACCCCGAGGCGAACCAAGCGGAGTCAGGGACGACTCCCCAATCGGGGGGAGCCCATTGGGCTAGCTCCGAAGCGGGATGGCGGGCGGTGACCTACCTTTGGGCTGCTCAGGGGAGAGAGCCGAATGTCGCGACTTGGAGTCATTTTAAGCTCAGTCACAACCGGGGAAGACGCCATGATGTTGATAAGATGAATCTGAAAAATAAACAAGGGTGTTATTATAACTATTATACGTAATATTTATTTTTTATTACGAAAATATAACTATGTTTGTTTGTTCGTTCCTTTACCAGATTCCCCCAAACAATTCATTAAATCTAGTCAAATTATCAGTGAATTAATTTGAGGGCTCTGGGAGTGTCCTAGTATTGTTGGATACTCCAGGAAAGCTCATTATCGCCATGTTTATTTTATTCACCAATAAGTGTTTTTCTGCAATTTCTTAAAATTGCCAAGCTAGATTTGGAACAAATTTTCTGTGGATGATATTGAAGTGTGTATGTGGGTTTTGGACTCTGGTTATTCTCAGAAAATTCGTTTCCCATGTGCTAATTATATAAAGAAAAACATTTCCTACGCTTTCCTGATAATGGCAAACTAGAAATGAAAAAAAATATTAGGAGAATATTGGTTTGCTCAGAAATAATTTTTATGCTTATTTATATCTAGTCGGATGTAATTATATCGAACCATATATGCAAAAAAAATTGAGTGTCTTACAATTGTATACAAATAAAAAATCAATCTGTTTATTTGTTTATTCGGCCCTTCGATTCTCCTAAATAATTAGCTATATATTGATCATCCTTTTAATGTATTAATTTGAGGCGCGATATAAATATTAGGTCAAAGTGGACATTATCAAAAAAATCCGGGCTACGCCAGATAGCAAGTGGTAGTCACTTAAAATTATTCACTTTTTATATTTCTAAATATCAAATAATATTTTTTTTTATAAAATATTTTTCGTGAGAGCTATAAAAATACCTTTTTGAAAATACTCTAAAGCAACAACAAACGCTTATAAAATATATTGCAAATATATTGGAACATTTACTCATATGGCTGACAAAATCAAGGATGTGGTATATTTAGTACCTTACAATACATATATTTACAAATATTTTATCAACTCTTTATTTATTATAAAGATATTTAAAAATATTTTATTATAATTTTTTAAATCTTTATTTATTATAAAAATATTTACAAAGCATGCAGTTGCGTAGAAATGGAGCATTAAACGTTTTAGTGCTTAGAATTGAATCTTCGGGAATAATATATCACAAAAACATAAAAAATTAAATAGACAAAAAAAAATCAAACAAATATGACATAAATATTATTAATGCTCTATATAATTTCAGTTGAATTGAATCAAAGCAATATTATTTTGTTTATAGAATAAACATTATTGTTCAAATTATTGTTCAGATATGAAATTATTATCTTTGAAAAAATCACAAAGATAAGGAGAAAATCTTGAGAGAAAATGTGTTTCTAAGGAAACTGAAATATAAAACTTTATCTAAGACAGGGATTTTGACATATGGTTGAAAGTATGCCTTATGCATAAAATGGAAAGTTACCGGTGCCGGAGCGTCTAGGGATATGTAACATATATGTACCTACAATAAATAATGCATCGGGAAAAGGCCTCTTTTTATTTGGCGCTGCTTTGTCTACTGGGACAGTGAAAAGAAAAAAGGTAGTGAGAGCGAATTAAATGCCAAGTACTTTTTTTTGTTATTTTCCCTTCTTCCTACCTCACCTACATACATGCATACATACATGAGGAGGCATCGGGTAGGTTATATTACTACAATAGAATAATGCAGAGGAGAAAACTCAACCTTAATATGCCGCGTTGACATTTTACTTGGCACAGAGGCGACTTATGTACTCATTTTGATTAGTTATTGTGTAAAACTTGCTCCTTCGGGACAATTCCCTACTTGTCCATAAACTTGTACATGACAGATGTCTCAGATATCTGTATAGATTTTACAGAACCATTGAAATGCCGATTTCATTTTTTAGGACAGCTAGATTATATATATATATATATATAGGAACGGAGTGGGAAGAATTTATCCATCGGGACAATTAAGCCCTCGCCGGCCTTATACAGGCCCTAATATGCCATTGAGAGGCTGTCAACGGCCGTTTATGTTTCTTGAGGCAGCGGCCCACCGGGAATAGTCCCGGTACTCCCGCTGGCCACTCCGCCCCTGTATATATATATATTCTTCTCGGCTGTTTATATGTGAATACAAATTCATCCTTAAAAATACAAGTTTATCATCTCATATCATTGCCGAATCCTTTGAAGTGACTCCTTCAATATCACATATCAATGCTCAGTAAATTAATCAACAGCTAAAGCTCAGGGTAAAATTAAAGTTTATAATGTTTGCTCAAATTTGTCGAATCATGGATAATTTCATACTTTTTGGCGTAGAAGGAGTCTGAAAACCGTATAATAAACAAATAATAAAAAACCATGTTCATAAGTGAGTCCAGAAGAAGAACCTATTTCCTATCCCTAACTTTTGTCATTAAAAAAAATATTGGAGGTCCAAGATTTGTAGTTATTCCAGTTGCCTGCCCGTGAAACAAGATATCGCTGTATGTTGTAGATATGAATAATAATAATAATAATTTGTGGGAGGATATAGGCATACATGTGCTTGTATTCATGGAAGAGATACTCTAGTTTTTGAGGATCATTATGTAATTTCTTTTTTTGTCGTAGGCCTAATTATTAATGTGTATTTTTTTCATTCATAAGACTCCTTAAAAATGAATGATTTTTGGGGCCCCGTAATTGCTTTTTGTTCTTTTTTATTATCTTTCCTTTAAATATAAGGTTACAACACAGTGAGACAGAACCAAAGCAAACACACCACAAGAAAAATATAAATGCTTGGGCGTTCCAATCACTTTATGCAAATTCTCTATTTGAGTATTGTTATTAATATGTGTTTTTTCTCATAACCATTATTATAATTTAAGACTGTTGTGTTTAAAGTGGTATTATTTTGGTGCTCAGCATTCAGAAATGTGAGTTTAATATTGAAAGAAAAAGTCATTAGAAGGCTCGTATATTATAATAATATGTTATATGTATACTGGGACAACCCATCCCATTTTTCTCTTGTATAATGTTGGGCTAAATGAAGAAATATTGGAGTAGTTGTTGTGTTTGCTAGAAAAATAATCACACTTTTTCTTATAGAAATCTATGTGTAAATGAAACCAATCTTGAAAATATTATACAAAATATAGTAATACTCTCATATAGAGTTTAGACTCTATAAACATATCAAATGGTAATATACATACATTTATAATGAAGAACTCATGGACCTAAGATGACTAAATCTTTATCTTTAAAACTATAGAATCAAACGTGTGAAAGAATACAATCAAATATTAGTTGTGATTTGTGTCTGATTTGGTCTCTACCATGAGCCCCAACGTTTTTTCTAGAAACCTTGCACACCCTAATGATATGGTATAAAGTCGAGCAAAACAGATACTTCTTTTTAAAGTCTAGATTGAGTAAAATATGCAGCTTTTCTATTGTATATATATATATATATATATATATATATATATATATATATATGTTTAAAATAGGTCCATTGTAAAGGGCAAAGGCTTGAACAGGGATCAGGCTTATGATGATGACATCAAAAGCGTGGGCGAAAAAATATATAAAAATACTTATGTACGCATGTTGGAGCGATCCCATGTATGTACCTATGTATCTATTTGCCTATACTCTTACTTACACTCCTCAAGCGGGTTACAAAATGGAAAGAAGAACAATTCTCTTGCTTGAACATCTGATACAAATCCTTGACTGTCTTTTAACGACTCAATCACTGATTGAAAAAGATGCAATTGTATGAGTTGATGCATGGATGTAAAATATTTTTACGTCAAGATTCTTCAAAATATATAATTAATAGAAAAGAGTACAACACTTATTATATGAGTATGGCTCTAGCATTGAACATCTGAAGGAAGTCCTTGAATTATTTTGAACAGCTGCATTGATGAATGTGCTAATACTCTCGAAAATGGGTTGTTATTATATAGAAAAGTATAACTAATAATATAGAAGTCAAATATTTATTTTAACTCAATGCTTATTTTGTAGAAAAACAATTTAAACATTGTATATCAGGGGCAAGTTAGCAACAACTATATTTATCAACGCTGAAGGACATTTGATAAATAATTAAAATTGATTAGAAACACTGAAACTGAGTTGAGGTCCTTCACAACAACAAATATATTTGATATATATATCAAAGATTAAAACATTTTTTATGATGTTCATTAAAAGCCCGGCAAAATCAGGAAACAACGAACTTATCAAAATTGTAATTGTTTTCAAATGTTAAGTAAGATTTTTATAAGGTTTAAAAAGTTAAAGTTGTCACATCTGAATATCTGAATGAAGCCGATGATTTATGATCAGTTAAACTTATATATTAACTATATTTAAATTTATGGAAAAGTATAAAAACACAAGAGCTCAAACGTAATTAATAGTTCGATCTGTGATTTTTTCTGCAATAAAAATCATTTTTATTCGAATGTTAATCTTTATTAAATTTTGGGGAAATTAAAATAATATATTATAACGAACTGAACAGTTATAGATGCCTTTTAATGTTCCGTAAGTGTCGAATATTCGATTATTCTGTCAGATTCGCAGTTCTTATAATAAAGTATTTAATACTAATAGTATCTTTGAAATGTCATTATAATCTACTTTTAGTGAATCATATTTTGGGACCTTTTTTCATACTTCCAGTTAACAGAGGTTGAATTCATTTAATCTTTTAAATTGCTTAGATGTAATGCTTTAATGCTCACTAATTTCCACACAAATAATGCCATTCCATTGAACTATATAGGCAAAAATGTCTTGTTAATTTTTCATATATATATATATATATATACTATAACCATTATCCAACTGTTGTAAACATGATACTCATCGTATGTTGAATATTCCAAAACAAAGGTTGCCGAACTTTCACGTCCCAATATGAAATTACTTGTCCGAGCCTACAAAGGCCATGGACCACTTCTGTTCCATTTCAGCAAGGGAAAAAAATACCATTTGCAATATATGCATAGAAGAGTTCCAAAGCGCAGACCACCTAATCAACCGATGTCCATCGCTCTCTTATGAGAGATACCAAGTCATGCAAGAAAGGATGTAAATCTTCGTAAAAATAAAATTATTAAGTGTAAAAAGATGTAACAAATTATTTATTATAATTTTAATGTAAGTTTTAAATAAATAAATTATAAATAATAACTATAAATTGTTACTAAATATCTATTTCACTGTTGTAGAGCATATACCCCTGTGTGCGGTCGAGTTATTTTGCTGTATGTATGTATTTGCTTTTATTAATGTATATGTGTAATGTTTATATGTACTCTGTTAAAACAGCAAAAAATACTTAACTAACCATATATATATACATATATAATATTAATAATAGTAATCAAATATATTTGTAAAAAAACATTCTATCCCATCGGAAGATACCGGATTAAGTTTTGTTGAGATGGGTCCAATCTGGAAGCCTAGAAAACAAAGAGATCTTATTTGTGCCAAATAGTCCAACCTCTAATATATCCGACCAATTAATATTTTCAGCATTCAAACAAAGTAAGTTAACAATTATGTTGTGATAAATTAAGTCAGTGCTTCAAAGTACTCTCAAATGTCATTTATAAAATGAAAATATTACATAAAATGAGAATATGCCTCCAGGGCATATTCCATAGGATAGTATGCTTTGTTGGTCTATTTACTATTGTCAATACTTTAAAAGATAACTTTTTGGTGGATATGTATACTTACATAGGTAGGTATAGGTTTCACTTGTTTGAGTATGCTTTACAAAGGCGTCACATGGTGATCATTTGCCTGCATATCAATAATCAAGATGAAATCAGAGACGTTTCCATATTTGGAGACTCGATTATTATTTTTTCTATGCCTAAGCATATACCCATTTGGCAAGTCCTTATATTGGTGATGATAAAAAAATACTATTCAACATGCAAGCAGTATTTGTTTTTTTAAATTTTCTGCTTGGATACAATAACCATGTACAATGTAGGTATATATATATCCATAACACTCACTCCCTGAGAAGGAATGTGGAGAATTGCAAAAAAATATACAGTTTTTAGTTTAGAAAAATTCTGCGTTCAAAATTTTCTTGGCATTGATCCACCCTGCATTGCCCTGAATGTTTTATTATTGCAATAAAGATAAGATAACTTAAATATCAATGAACGATTTAGTTGGTATACCATTTTTAATACTCGTTAATATATATTTGGTTTTAGTATCTTGTTTGAAGATATCCATATTTGATAATGGAAGCCTTCATTGCTTTTTCATAAGGAATATGTAGAAGGATATCCTTTTACATCAAAATAATGACTACAAATTATTTTGGAATTTATAGTCGGTATCAGTTGATGATAGATTTGTAGAAAATCTACCGATTCGTATCGGCATGTAAAAACAAATAAATTGGAATTAATTTCAAAGCCCCATAACCATAGAGATCTAGATAGCTTATTTCCTTCAATAGCAGAGAAATATCCTTCAGCTGTCGCCTGTGCCCAATATAAACAAAGTAATTTGTACTACGTCATCGTAAGTTGACGGAAAGATTTGTTTATATTGGGCAATATGACGTATTTTTCTGAAGAATTCAATAAGCTATCTATGTCTTTATATCTCTATGCCCGTAACTCACTTTCGGGATATTTTGTTTTACTTAATCTATCATAAAATGTAAGTAAAATTTGAAAAACTTTTGCTTAACTTAAGAAATACCATAACTTTTTTAGAAATTATTTCATCTTTCCAAAATAAACATTAAGGTAAAAGTATAATTTTAAACAGACTAAACCTTTGGATCACAATATGTCCTTTAGTGTTTTCCTAACTGCCCGTGAGCAAATAATTGAATTGCCATCCCCTCAAAAATTATAGCCAAAATATGTTTTTCTAGTTTGATCATCACATTTCAAATCACTGCAACCATTCCACTGCAATTCATTTGTACATGATACATGATGATTCCAATGGCAGTTATCAATTGATAAAGTTTTTACCAAGGAAATATAACCATTTACCATAAAATATGACCACAAATGATATAATTATCACCTGCAGTTTCTATTTTCTAATATGTAATAGATAATTATTTGCTAACATTTGTTTTGCATAGATCAGTTTATACATTTTTAACTAATTATCTATGTTCTTTGCATATTTTTAATATCTCTTTTTTGCATATTTATTTTTCTATAAAAATGTTTAATCAAAGTAGATGCGTAAGGATCCCATTCAAGGACTTCGTTCTCGAAAGTGATTGGTTGAATGAAAAGGATAGCGAATTATTGCGAAAAATAATAGTTGACATACTCTAATACCTCGTGATATCAATCTTGGCTGCTGTGGTTTAACCATAAATTCAGAGCAAAAAGCTATTTTCCCATTTATAAAAAAAAAACTTTGTTTATATTGATCAATTGCATTTAAAAAAATATACAAATATTATCGTATTAGTTTAAAGATAAATTCTTATAAAGAGTTAAAAACCAAATAGCAAGTGTTTTGCATTTGTCCTCAGACATATATAATGACGTCCCACTCAGTGTTTTGTATAATAACAATAACTGTATCATTTTTACGATATTATGTGCCTATATTATTACTCATATCGACTATAGCATTATCTGTTTAAATTTGTGCTGTTACACGTATTTTAAACTATAGGTACAACTTGTACGGATTCTCTGAGCCCTAGATTTTTTTTTTTTTCCTAAATGGATGTCGTCATGTAAAGAGCTCCCTAAATTAATGCATGTTTAAATTATTGTAAACTCTCTACAAAATAAAAATATTTGCTTTGTTAAACATACAACTAAAGTAATAATTTCATGTTGATTTTTTTGGTCAAAACAAAGTCTTGCGTCATTATGTTGGTTTACACTTATTTTTTTAATGTAAACACTCTTATTTTTGTTATTATTATTACTTGTGCTATAAAAATATTTTGATGTGTTAAAAAAGGACCATATTCATATCATATTAAATAATGATTTATTGACGTAATTAAATAGCTAAACCGGCTCCGAGATGCTCACATGTGAGAGTCCATATAAAACACTTGGTTGTAAGATATATGATGATACTTTTGACAACTACAATATCTGACATAAAAAGGCGTTTACTTGTCACATTACCAATTTTGTAGCTATAATTAATATTTCTTTGGTCGTTATGGGCATTTTGAAAACACAGGACAAAATATGTTATGTGACTTTTATCAACCCATTTGAATAAATAAACGATTTTCCTCCATTTTTTTACTATTTTAAAATTTTAAGAAGTGAGCTAAACATTTGGTTGTGCACAGGGCACGACATGAAGCAATGAATATGTTAATTAAAAACTAGTGATATAACAATTATTTACAATTCTAAATTTTGAAAAATGTGAAAAATATTTTTTGCTGAGGCCTTAAAAATATATTTGTGTATATATTTAATAAACCTAGTTATGAAATATTATATTTTTGAAAAACCACTCATTTATCACCAATGGAACATTATTTTGAAATAAATACTAGAGAAGTAGCTGTTATACATCAAAGTAAAAAGTATTTACCGATTTCCGTCCACCTTTAGCTTTAGCTATGGAGGCAATCCAGTTGGTATCCTTAGATGATGATGACATTGGAGGACACATGGGTTGGCTTATGATAATCAATGTACTGGGCACAGAGAAATATAAAAGAAATTCACCGAGGATTTATGGGTCCTTGCGGGGAACGTCTTCAAATTTTATCCTTCATAATCAAAAGGATATTTTGAAATTATGCAAAATATTGAAATATGTTGAATAGTTACCCTTTAGATATGTTTTACCTCTTGTTTAGATATTTATTATATAGTTTAATGTTTATTTTACTTATGTTTATAATTTTTATGTTTTTGTATATTATGTAAACAATTTTTTTACATTAATGTTTATTTTTAATTTTACTGCGCATTTGCTCTGGATTATATATATATATATATATATGTATTTCTTAGATTTACATAATAAATGAACAGGTATTTAAAAAAACATTAAAATACAAATAAATGAAAGTCTATTCACTTCGTTAGTCGTGTTATTTTTAAAGATTCGATCAGCTGTTCACCCAGTCTCATAAAGATCTATTCAATTCTACTTCATGCATTTTATATTGGATTCCGTTTTATTTATCCGTGTATTTGCATAGAATATTTGTACTTCCTCGACAGCTGCCAAATTCAAGTATTTCTCTTAATAAACTTTATATTGTAGTTTATCTCTATGGGCTGAGCAGAATGAGTATGTGGTATCTGAATTGACATACTGATCCCAAACCCCTGCTCTCCAGTTAGCCGGCAATATGTGACCATTATTTTCATATAAAAACGTGTTCAACTACTTTGGCATCAGGTTATTTTTATTGCCGTAGGACTGGGCTTTTATGATACCCCAACGGTGCATGGAAGCCCAATTCACCTTTAAATATATGTATATTAGGTATATCACCAATAAACACACAAAATGACTGGGATGGACTTTTATTGCTATCGTGAAACTCCCTTGAAAGCCCCGAGTTACAATAATGCATTTATTGCGTCTAATTTGACTCTTAAAAAAAAGAAAACAAAAGGTATAAAATCAAATGATTTTAACTTTGCAGAGAAGAAAAAAGAAAATATATTAGCACACTTCAAGGCTCTGATTCAATTGCTCATCAAAAGAACCTCCTACTAAAGGTTGACACTCCCTCTCTGCGTAGTAGGAAGGAGTTGTATGGAGCAAAAACTTTAGGTACGATATGAAATGGACCAGATGGTTTCAAAATGGATGAAATGGAGTATTTCTTCCGACCTACCAATATAATATATGGATACTCAAAAGAAAAAAAACATTTTTCGACTTTAGTAGCTTTTTAATGATAACTTGAATTTAGTTGTCGGTGGGATACAAAAAAATAATTCTGCAAAAAATGTCTACTGTGTTATGTTGAAATAAGGTCTATTATATTTCTCTTTTTCACTGAGTGTAATGTTCATTCAGTGTATCTGATTTTTTTAAACGATGTCATTTCCATGTTTCCCTTTCCACTATTCCCCTTAGGACTTGATAATTAAACCTTGAATGTTCAAGCAATCACAACATTTTCATCGTTCCCTTCATTGACTCATACACATAGAAGTTACATTGCTTTCTAATTATGGACAAACTTCAAATGGCTCTGATCAAGGTTTAGTCTTGAGTAATGATATTTCCTTCTTTTATCGAGTCTATTTTGGTTCCAGTTATTATGTAGATCAGTGATCAAAACAGTGTTCAACTGATATTAGGATGTAACTATATATATATATATATATATATATATATATATATATATATATATATATATATATATATATATATATTATATATATATATATATATATATATATAACCAGACATTAAATAATAAAATGACTAAAGAGAATGCAAATTATCAAACATTAAAACAGAATGACTTTTGCCCTTTCAATACTTCAAATGTCTTACGGGTCAATTGTTTGACATTCGCATTTCCCCCCTCACTATTGAATTGACGACAAAAGTTTTATTTAAAAGGGCATACAAAATTCAACCAAAATTTAGCTTTTAACAATCAACACAATGGAAGGAATTAATTGATAATTGAACTTTGACTTTTGTATTGTGTCTGATCCATCTTTGGTGATGTGATCATTGCAGCTTCTTTACATTTTAGGAAAATTGGCTAATCATCCCCTTACATAATGTTTGTATTTGATAGCTGGGTTTTGTTTCCATGCATATATATTTTTATGATGTTGTCCTATGTTGAAATAAGTTATTATATATTTAGTTTTTGGAATTGTAATTTTTTTCAAGACATTCATACTCCAGAAAACTATTAATATACGTAGAGCTTAAAAGAACAGAAAAAATTTAAGGGCATAAATTCAATAACTATGAATAAATTATTTTACTTTATTGTCTTTTTAAATCAATCCTCAAAAATACTCAATACAGGACTAATGCAGTATTAAGTTCTGGTCTGTGGGGTTTCACCGTATCGTGATCTACATTTAACTCAAAGTTATAGAAACCCACTTAAGTGACTTATTGTAAAAAACTCAATTCACATACTTTTGGACATTTTCCCTTCATGGAGTCGATGGATTGGCCCTCCGCGTGAGATCATTGTACAAATATTCCCCATAACGCCACCCGTCAAAAATATTAAATACCGTATTCTACATGCTTATAATAATTGTAAAAAAAATCCTGGAGGAATTATATAAAACTTTCAAATATATCTTTGTTTTTATATACCTGCTTAGGTAATAGATATATGTTGTTTTCGTACATACGAAAAATATTAATAATACATTGTATATAAATATTTCATTTATAGGTATATCTTTTTAAGTATGTGTTATATACGAGGGCTGGTCAATAAGTCCGTGACTTTTTAAATGAAACAAAGTTTTTTTGACAAAAGCTAATTTTATTTTTCAACATAGTCTCCTTTGAGCTCTATACACTTCGTCCAGCGTTTCTCCAATTTTTTATCCCTTCCAAAAAATAAGATTTCTCGAGGTCCTCAAAATACGTATTTGTTTGTGAGATGATTTCATTGTTGGAATAAAATCTCTTTCCGGCAAGCCATTTTTTAAGGTTCGGAAACAAGAAATAGTCACTCGGGGCTAAATCTGGAGAATACGGCGGATGAGGGAGCAATTCATAGCGTAATTCGTAAATTTCGCCATGGAAACAACACATGTATGGACTCTTGCATTGTCTTGATGAAAAAGAACTTTTTTCTTGGCCAAATGGGGTCGTTTTTTCTTAAATCCTCATTAAATCGGTCCAATAAGCTGGTATAATATTCGCCATTCATTGTTCTTCCCTTCTGAAGGTAATCTATGTGGATTACACCACGTGCATCCCAGAAAACAGTAGCCATGACTTTGTTGGCTGATAAACCCACTTTGGCCTTCTTCGGCGCCGATTCACCCTTCAAAACCCACTGTTTTGATTGCTGCTTGGTCTCTGGTGTGTTGTAGTGTATCCATGTTTCGTCCACTGTTACAAATCGGCGAAAAAACTCGTCCTTATTGCAGTTGAACAAAGCCAAACATTCCATCGAAGTTGTCACCCGATTGCGTTTATGGTCGATTGTGAGCAAACGCGGCACCCATCTTGCGGATAGCTTTTTCATAGCCAAGTGATCTTTCAAAATCGAAACCACTGACCCATGTGATATGCCTATGGCTTCCACAATCTCCCGCACTTTCAATCTCCGATCGGCAACACCATATCATGAATTTTTTGAATTGTTTCTGGTGTAGCGACTTCAACTGGGCGTCCAGAGCGTTCGGCATCAATGGTGCTTGTACGACCACAACGAAATTCTGTAAACCACTTTTTTACCATTGATATCGATGGTGCAGAGTCTCCATAGTATTTATCGAGCTTAGCCTTTGTTTCAGCGATGGTTTTTTCCCGCAAAAAATAATGCTTGATCAGCACACGAAATTCACTTTTCTCCATTTTCTACACAATTCACGAAGTTGTATGTCTGTAAAGACTGTCAAACACAAACTAAAAGACCCAGCGTGTTCAAACTTTAACAGAAGTCAGCTGATAGATGCTTGTTGACAGAAGCAGTGTTGACAACCAAATTATATGGACGGAAATACAAAAGTCACGGAGTTATTGACCAACCCGAAATAGTTGTACAATACGTTATACAATAAATAACAAATAAACTAAAAAGAAAAATATTGGATTTTTTTTTGGTTGTTTCAACATGAAATAACGAATCGTTTATTGTCATGAAATTATATATATATTATATAGGTATATGTATATATATATATGCATATATATATAAATCATGGCAAAGTTTCTCAATGACTAGGTTCAACAAGTAATAATTTATATAGTGAGTGAAAAAACTCCATGGCTTTAGAGTTTTGCCTAAAATGAAAAGTTCTTTAAATATTGCCGTATCACATATGCATTTTAAGAAATCGCAAATGGCTAGTAAAACAATGATAGACTTTTGAAATAAATTAAATTCAATTAAGAACTTTGACTTTGTGATCATTAAAGTTCAACGTTATACATATGAATATAAATTATTGGAACCTATTGTTAAATTTTTCAATGGTGGCTGTAGTGTAGATATATGAACATAAGTCAATAAATCAAATGAACTTACTCACACTTTATAAACACTGAGGTCTGTCAAGTACTTTGATCTTATTTTCTGAATAACTTTTAATATTCTCAATGGTTAATACAACTAATGAGGATCCCTGTATTTTTTTATATCTCAAAGGCCTCTATTTCCAAAAATATTGATAAAAAATATTAAACACAAATAAGATAGAATTCTATAAAAGTCATAAAAGTTTTAAAAACTCTCACTCAACGTGCAATTAAATATACCTTTAAAATACACGTAAAATTATAATAATTAGATACAAACTCTTCACAACAGTTTTTTAAAACAATTTTAAATGACCTTTAACAGAAAATGGAAAAAAAATATTAAAAGTCAAAATATCCCAATCAATTGAGAATATATCAATAATTACCGATCGTAAAGAGTCGTAACAAAAAAATTGAAAGAACCTTTTTTTTGTCAATATTGTGACCATATGCATTCAAATAAGTAAAATTATTTTTTATTTTGCTTTTGGCCTATTACTGTCCATAGAGTAAATGGTTTTTCGTAAAAACAAAGTACTTTGTATTTTAGATTTCGTTTAAAAAGAACGTTCTAGTTTGGAATTATTTTTTTTCTTCCGCGTAAAACAGTTACAAATGAAAGTAAAAATAAAAACAATCACACAAAATATTATCAATAAATAGCCACAATACATATTTACCTCCGCCGAAGGAGGTATTGTTTTCACTGGCGTTTGTTGGTTTGTCAGCAGGATAACTCAAAAAGTACTGAACGGATTTGGATGAAATTTTGTGGAGTTGTTGGAAGTGCCAAAAGGAAGAAGTGATTAAATTTTGGCATCTCTGAGTGCAGAATTAAGGCGCCAAATGAGCTAAATACTACTAAATTTTTCAAGTTAGCCTACTCTGCCAATAGATGTCGCTGTGCTGTGAAATTGGGTGCCGGGAGCGTCTTCCTCTCGGAATTTCCGTCTAGGGGAGCCCTCCCCCGTCTCTCTACGCCTCCCCAGTCGTGAAAAATCCGCCTCGGAAGGCTCATGACGGCGGAGTTTGCACTCTCTGAGTGTATATATGCCTCTAGTTTAATAAGGATTCAAAACTAAAAACAAATTCCAACTAAATTAAACATCTTCAAGAAAAAACTTGTATTTTAACACTTCAGAATCCCAATAAGTACAGTGCCTAAAAATCTTAGTTTTAACTAATATATGCCACTTCCTACCTTTTCTCGAAGAAGCATATTTGTATAGGAATGATAGGCCTCTTGAAGCCATAAATATCCCCTGATAAAAGTCAGTATTTCAATATTTAATTGACAGTCATACTATCCTTGGATGTTACTTATAAGTTATTTGACTAAATTAATCAAATTGTTGTCTGGACACAAAGGGCCTAGAAACGGACTTCTTACTTCTAAAAGTGTCAGATATTATAATAGATCTCATACCTACCGGCGTAGATTAAGCGAGCCAAAGATGAATTTAACTCCAGGCAAACAGGAATGAAGAAATAATAATGCTTATAGGGATACAGGGTGGTACTATATTTAAAAAAATGACTACTTTATGGAAATCCTTAATAATAGCGTACAAGTGTGAAAAAAGTGTTTTTTTTAGTGGAACGTAAATTGTGGAAGAAGACTTTTGAAGACTATTAATAAAAACTGTATTTTACTTTCGTGCTAAAAATTTTTTATAAGAAACTTAACAATAAATGTTTTTTACAAATAAAACAGATAATTTTAACTTCCTGCTATTGTGATAATATCATTAGTTTATCGGTTATTTTCAATATTGAAAGTGTAATAAATTAATAAAAACAGCTGTATAAGAAATACAAACTCAACAGAAAGTTATGCATATATTGTATACATATATAAACATTTCAGTTATTATTGTTTATCCTTTATTTCTTCACGGGACCATTTTTTGCCACTATAGTTCTATTGAGTTACATCTCTGTAAAGATACACATACCATTAAAATTAATCAACCTGCAATGGGAGTTGAACACACATAAATACTCAGTAATAAGCCCTCTTTATTAGGTCAATTGTTGAAAAATAAAAAATACAGATCAAAATTCACATAAAATTAATGACATTTATAAAAAACAAAAGAGTAAATATTTTAAAGCCAATCCATTCAACGTTTGCATTCGACAATTTTCTACAAGTCAGATTTGTGTCATTAATAATATATATAAAACATATATATATGTATATATATCTATATAACAATAGGAAGTAAATTGTGGAAATATTTTTATTTGTGTAAATGAGAGGAAAAAAAAGTACAGTACAAACTGCATACCTGTAAAATACTTTTTCTGCTACATTAATTATCTTCTGTTGGTTTTGACTTATACATAAGAGAAAACTGTATTTTTGCGACTGCAATACATTAACTGTTGATGATTTTTGTATATTGGTCGTTTGTCGTAGTACTCTCTTGTGTCTAATGATATTCTAAGAATACTGTCGTAGAACATTTCATAAAAATAATAATATTTTTTTATTTTAATCAATACATGAAATATCTTATCCTATAGATCTCTTAAAGACAAATGATAATTTGTTTTCGCAACTACTGAGAATGCCTAGAGATAAACAGCCACATCTAGTTTCGACTTGTTTTAATCCCATTACACATTTTAATTTAACTTTTAAAAGTTTCTCATATAATGAAAAAATGAGTGGATTTCAGTGGCCCACCCTGTAAAATATTGTTGGAGGGCAAGGATAAAGTGATTAAAAATATATAATCTAGATTTGGTTTGGTCCCTAGGTTTTTTTTAAGTCTATTTATCAATAAATAATTATTGAACGAGAATAATTAATTTTGAAGTCACAGCTAGAATGACAATTAAAGTATTGTAAATATATTTTTTTTAACAAATATCTTACTTATAAAAAAGCATACAAGCGATGCATTAAAATAAAGCAGTAGACATCCGAAATCAACTATAGACGGACCAATTAGTATACCGATTAATTTTCGATAAGCATATCTTATGGGGTGATAATATATGTACAATATGTATCAAGAGAAATAATCGTTTTTAATAAACTACCACGAATAAATGTATATATATATGAATATATATATGTATATATATATAAATGAATGTCTATATTCATTCATTCGGTTCCTATTATTATGTGATGGTAGTTCAAAATTAAGGCAAAAGGACACCCTAAACCAAGTCCTAGACGTATCAATAGTCTATACTTTCAATAAAAAAATATATATTTATTTATATTATATATGTGTATATATAAATATAAATATAGGGGTATTTAAATACTGTCATATTAATCTGTGATGGAAGCTCTAATGACAATTTCGAAACTAAAATGAGAATACTGGGAAAGATAATGCCATAAATCATGAAACATTATATTTAGTTCATAGCAACATATTTTAAATAGCGGCGAGCAAACTGTTTTGTTTCTGTCTCGGATAATCTAGCATATTTTACACGGCGCTTTCCGGGATTTTCAACTTGACAATAGTCTGGAATGAAAAAAAATCACACGAATAATTCTAGTGATGTCATCGCAGTTGACTTTTCATATTAAAATAAGTTCCTTAAAAGTTGTCATTCAGTCTCATTGCCATTTTTTCCGTTTTGTATTCCTTAAGGCTGGGTATTTTAAGCATCGTAAAAAGTAAATCACACGATAATTTCAGTGATGCCATCCCAATGTGACTTTTCCTATTAAAATCAGTTCTTTCAACAGGTGTCATTTTGTCTTCCTTGCCATTTTCCGTATTATATTCCTACGGTAGGGTACATAAACATTGCACAAAGAAAAAATCAAACGAATAATTTCTGTGAATTATTGTATGTGACTTTCATATTAAAACCAGTTCTTTAAAAGTTGTCATTGAGTCTCATTGCCATTTTTTCCGTTTTGTATTCCTTAAGGCGAGAATTTTAAAACAGTAAAATGAAGAAATCACACGATAATTCCAGTGATGTCATCGCATGTGACTTTTCGTATTAAAATCAGTTCTTTCAACAGTTGTCATTGAATCTTCATTGCCATTTTTCCGTTTTATATTCCTTACGGCTGGGTATTAAACATCGCACAAGAAAAAATCACACGAATAATTTAAGTGAAATCATTGCATGTGATTTTTCATATTACAACCAGTCCTTAAAAGATGTCATAGCTCTTCATTGCCATTTTTCCGTTTTGTATTTTTACGGCTGAGTATTTAAAATCGTAAAAAAAGAAGAAATCACACGAATAATTTCAGTGATGTCATCGCATGTGACTTTTCGTATTAAATCAGTTCTTTAAACAGTTGTCATTGAATCTTCATTGCCATTTTTTCTGTTTAGTATTCCTTAAGGCTGGGTATTCAAATATCATAAAAAGAAGTTATTTTTAAGCCATTTCATAGAGTGCTAATGTTATTTTCTAATGAAAAGTAGTTCCTTAAAAAAGTCGTCATTTCATCGTCATTATCATTTTTTTCCGTTTTGTGTTCCTTAAGACTGGGTATTGACATCACTCTCCATCTTTAGGCATTATTAAAATTCGATTAACACGATGTTGCAAAATATAAAAAATGGACAGAAAAAAATATTTTTAAGTAATCATGTATTAAACGAATTTTCCGGGAAAACACTCAATAAAACAAAAACACGTCTTAGTACCTCAGTCTTATCACAAAAATTTGGAAAAATCTAAATTGGCAATTTTTAAAAATGACAAAAAACGTTTTGACCAAGAAAATAAGCATGGCGATGACGAATTTTCCAGGAGTTGACAACCCCACTAAAACACTCCCTGAGCTCTCAAAACTATTCACAGAAAATTTATGTCAAGATCTAATGAACCGTTCGGGAGATACGGGGAACGAACGAACGAACGAAATTATTTTTTATTAGTATAGATATATAGGTGTATATATAAAAATATATACTAGGTGTTTTTAAATACTGTTCATATTAATCTGTGATGAAGTTCTAATGACATTTCAAAACTAAAATGGGAATATAATTGTCTACATGATGAACCATTACATTTAGTTCCATAGCAACATATTTTAAATAGTTGAGCACAACACGTTTTGTTTCTGTATTGGACTAAAAACCATAAAGGAAGGATAGCTATTTTTCGGTGATAATTGGGTTGTGAACGAACTTGAGCATTTCATTTGGATTTTTGTTTGATGGATATATAACATATGGTCTATCAGATACACAAGAGGGACTGTTTATGTCAAAAGCTCTTCAGAACAATATTATTATAAATCATTTGAGATACATTTTTAGGTTTAATTTTGAACTGTGAACTCAGAGATATCTTATTCGAATTCGACTATAGGGCAAGTCTGTATGATTATCAGCCACACCCCTATTTTTTATTATTCTATTTGGTAGGGGACCTTTCCCCTATGGGATCTTTAATCAAAGACTGTTACGTTTAAGTGCAAATATAGAAGAATAAACTATAGATAAAAAAAAGAGTTTAGTTGATGCAACTCATTATATACATCATTTCTTAAGTTGACTAGACTTAACAGAGATGTACTCAGTGACGTCACGAAAGAAAAGTTAGGTTTCTTATCATCCCCACACTTCCAGGAAGGAATTCAGATAAGTAAGTGGACTTATCTAAGAAAATTCATTGCAGATCTGTTTGTTTTGGGCCTCCTTCCTTGACAGCAGACAAGCTCAAAATAAGTATCTATGTATTGATATCTTCATGCCTAAAACGAAGAGTAAAGAAAGAATCTGAAGATGCAAGACTTATGCAACTCTTACGACCGAGCGAAGGATAATCACAATATGGCTAATATTTGTAGTTATGGTACTATACGACGTATTATACTTTGAGGAACACGTGGGCATGCCCCACATGAATATGACGTCATACAATAAACGCATAATTATCCTCTATAATTTGAAAATATGTTATGATTATAAGATTTAATATTAATAAATTTGTGATCCTCAGCAAGAATCCAAGTGTATGATAGATGCCCATGAGTTAGCTTAGAATTGTTTGAAATCAATGTGTTTTAGCAATTCCTTTATCTTTACGTTTAAGTATGACATAAACTAATATTAAAGCTATTAACTTTTAACAAGGCTTAATATATGTTGAGATGTTTTCTGTTAAATTATTTAGATGTTTACAATTGAACTGTTATGTTTTTTTTGTTTGTTTGAGGGTGATTCAAGAGGTTCGAATTGAGATCGAATTTC
Organism: Caligus rogercresseyi; assembly: GCA_013387185.1. Classification (NCBI taxonomy): domain Eukaryota; kingdom Metazoa; phylum Arthropoda; class Copepoda; order Siphonostomatoida; family Caligidae; genus Caligus; species Caligus rogercresseyi. The sequence continues at coordinate 18,131,695 of CP045895.1, read as the reverse complement.
GTATCATATATATATATATATACTATTAGATATATATATACTTGTATTATATAATAATATCTATATATCTATATATTATATATATATATTATATAAATATAATTATATCTATATATATAATATATATATATATATATATATATAATATATATATAAGATATATATATATATATATATATAATATGTTATATATATATATATATTAGGAAACCGAAAAAACCGGGTATCCGGCCCGGGTCCTGGCTGTTTTTTGATCGTCCTGGCCCGGGTCCAGTGTCCGTTTTTTTAAACACCGGCCGGGACCCATCATTTTTCAATATTTCGTTTGTCATTCAAATCATCACTTCAGAAACTTTTTTTTTAAAGCTGTCGTCACTTTTTTTTGGAAATTATACTTCAGAATGTCGAAGGATCGAAAATATATATTATGTCCCGGCCCGGTTTCTGGCCCGGCCGGCTTTAAAAATCTAAGTCCCGCCCGGCCTGGGTCCCGGCGAAAAAAGGTGTCCCGTTCGTTTCTTGAATATATATATATATTATTTTTACACATCTGACAACAAATTATCATGAAATATCCTTTTTTGTGCAAGATAATAATTATATATTTAGTCTAATACGACTACAGAAACCATTAATCACAGGATACCCAAAAAGATATACATCTATGATGAAAAGAAGTGTAATGATTAAAAAGTTTAATAATTATGTGTGATTTGCTTGTAAATATAATGTATTTTAATGAATTGAATACATTGCTATGTACATTGTGGTTTATTAATTGAATGAATTGATAATATATTACCAGCATACATAGGAATAGTCTTAAGAGATGCGGAACTATCTGAGAACAAAATCGAATAACATGAGGAAAAACTAATTAATAATAGTTGGATCTATTTTCCTTTTTAAATTTGGCTTTTCCAATAAATTCCTAAATAAATCCTTATAATTTGCTTTTATTAAATTAAATTATATTAATTTATGTTTTTCAGTCATTTAATTTATTTTTCTTTTTTGGTAGATATTTAGAATATATGTGCCTAGTTTGTAATTTCCATAAAGTCTTGATATATGTTGTACCAAATAAAGTACACATATATGGCTGTAAGTACTTTTAAAATATTTAACTGCCCTTTTAATTCAATAAACAATTCTATGAAGAATGCTGCCTCCCGTCGAATTTTTAAGCCATCAATTAATTTTTTTAAATGCTTAGTGAATAGTTTTTATTTTAATTTAACCATAAATGTTTGAAATATCAAAGTTTTGCTGCGATGATACTGTTGCATTCATTTTAAACTACATTTTTAATCATGTATTTCTTTATCAGATTGCTTCGATTTTTACCGCCGCCGAAGGAGGTATTGTTTTCACTGGCGTTTGTTGGTTTGTTGGTTTGTTTGTCGCAGGATAACTCAAAAAGTACTGAACGGATTCAAATGAAACTTTGTGGAGTGTTGGAAATGCCAAAAGAAAACAAGTGATTAAATTTTGGCATCTCTAAGTGCTTTTTTAATATGCAAAATGAGCAAAATACTAATAAATAAATGAAATGGGGTCTCATTCAGGGAGTAGGAAAGAACAAACGCTAAAAAAATATTCATTGAGCCGTATTTGTTTCATATATCAGCTCAGGACTATGTTAATTAGTGACGTACTTAAACTTCTTCCGTCTTCCCATCTCTGAGTGCATTTTAATATGCAAAATGAGCTAACAGAGAGGAACAATGATTAGAGATAGAAAAATCGGGCGTGTGAAAGGGATAATGTTTGAATTGGAATGTTGTTTGGGGATCGGCGGGAGGTACACACTCTCTGAGTGTAGATAATTTTTTATTATTTTCTTTGCTCTCTCCTCACTCATTATTCACCAAAAACACCTACTTATGTAGACATATATGATTGGATTGTAATTCTGTTAGTGATTCATTAGGTGGGGATCGGCGGAGGTTTGCACTCTCTGAGTGTATATATGCCTCTAGTTTTCACTGGCGTTGGTTTGTTGGTTTGTTTGTCAGCAGGATAACTCAAAAAGTACTAAACGGATTCAAATGAAACTTTGTGGAGTTGTTGGAATGCCAAAAGAAACAAGTGATTAAATTTTGGCATCTCTAAGTGCTTTTTAATATGCAAAATGAGCAAAATACTACTAATAATAATAATGAAATGGGTCTCTATTCAGGGAGTAGGAAAGAACAAACGCTAAAAAATATTCATTGACGTATTATTGTTCATATATCAGCTCAGGACTATGTTAACCCAGTGACGTAGCTTAAACTTCTTCCGTCTTCCCATCTCTGAGTGCTTTTTTAATATGCAAAATGAGCTAACAGAGAGGAAACAATGATTAGAGATAGAAAATCGGGCGTGTGAAAGGAGAATGTTTGAATGGGAATGTTGTGGGGATCGGCGGAGGTACACACTCTCTGAGTGTATATATGCCTCTAGTTTTCATTGGCGTTGGTTTGTTGGTTTGTTGTCAGCAAGATAACTCAAAAAGTACGAAACGGATTCGGATGAAACTTTGTGGAGTTGTTGAAAATGACAAAAGGAACAAGTCATTAAATTTTGGCATCTCTGAGTGCAGAATTAAGATGCAAAATGAGCTAAATACTAATAAAATATTTAAGTTAGCCTGCTCTGCCAATATATGTCGCTGTGCTGTGAAATCGGGTGCGGGAGCGTCTTCCTCTCAGAATTTCCGTCGAGGGGAGCCCTCCCCCGTCCTCTACGCCGCCCCAGTCGTGAAAAATCCGCCTCGGAAGGCTTATAAGGACCCCGTGACGGCGGAGGTTTTGCACTCTCTGAGTGTATATATGCCTCTAGTTTAATCAATTGCTTTTATTTTTTATCTGCATAAGATATAATAAAGAACAAAAGGATAAATAATCCTTCTGGTTATCTTTTAAAAATATAGTATGACTTTCTAATTGACTCAGCACAATATCAAGTGTAGTAACGGTAGCAGCTTCACTAATGGTCTTCTCTCTCTGAAACATGTGGGCTTCTATTAATTGCACTCCAAATTAGGATTTGCAAGAGGAGGAATTATCCATATTTTGATGAATGCAAGTTTTACTTGCATGTTGCCCTGAAATATATGTTTTTGCTAGATAACATTTTAAATTATAATATTACGAATGTACTACAGAAATTATGTAATTATAAATTGAGCGCATGCTTCAACAGTTTGAGTTGTGTGTCATGTGTCCGACCAGTTTTTTAAAGAAAGGTTATTATTATGTATTTTGAGAGTAGTGCGTATTTTAATAGAGATATAAAAGATATAGAGAGCTCATTCCTTCAATAAGAGAGAAACATCGTTCAGCTGTCGCATGTGTTCAAAATAAACAAAGTAATTTGTTCTACGTCATCGTAAGTTGATCATAGAGATAGAAAGATTTGTATATTTTGGGCAATAGGACGTATGACTCTGAAGAATCAAATATGCTCTCTATATCTTTATATCTCTATGGTATGCCCTTTGATTGCGAACCTTTGTAAGACATGGAAGTTGCTTCAATATCGTAAGTTAATAGAAAGATTTGTTTTTATTGGGCAATATGACGTAATTCTCTGAAGAATCCAATAATCTCTCTATGTCTTTATATGTCTATGGTATATTTACATTATAAAACTTTTATAAATACATTTAGTGGGCAACAATATATTTCCTATGAAGATGACTGATTTTATTATTTTGAAATTTTAGATAAGTATCAATGGATTTTAAGCATGATACAGATAGAAATTGGTTTAAAAAAAATATATTTCTGTTTTGATGTCATTCTCGGGTACTATATGTAATCACAACCGCAGTTTAAAAAAATAACAAAAAATATAATTTAAAGCACTGCAATACATATTTGATACCATGAGACAGTTAAAATAGTGCTCTTTATTGATAATTGTTTACTAAACAGAGTCTTTTCTACAGTAGATAATTTTAAGCCTACAAAACTTCAATATGTGTCTATTATTTTATTATGAGAATAGTCGAAAAAGTAATGCGACACTTTTTATTAAATATATATGTCTATGTAATTGTATTCCCTGTTTTCGTAAGATCGTTTTGTTATTTGTTATATAAGTAATTCTAAGCTTCAAACATAAAAACTACTACCCCTGCACATCACCGTATTTAGAACTCGACTACTGAATAAAGGAAATATATAACTTTGTCCTTCTTAATTTCTAACACAGTTTTCAGTTTTATATCATAATAGCAATATAATATTCCGAGAAAATTTGGTTTTTCCAAGAGTTCCTCTGGGCTCTTTGAAGTAGTTACGTGCTGTCCTTACAACTGCATTGCATAAGATGACTGTAGAAAATGTTGAGATAAGTGCATCTTCCAAACGAAAAGGATAAAAAAATAATATCTACACTAACAAAATGAGGAGGAGTAAAATGACGAGAATGCTTTTTGGTTATTTGATTTGTCGTTATTATTTATTATTAATATTCCATATCATATATGTACATAATAATGCATATATGTATCTATGCGAGTCCGATAAATATGATGCAATGACCCTCTCCTACGATAAGCCTTTAAACATGTATGATATGTGTATATCATTAAGGTAAATGTCATTTACATAAACAAAAAGAAGTGCTTGATATCTTTATCTTCTTGCCCAATCTTCTTGATAATGTCTTTAAGACAAGAATATATATATATATATATACATACAGGGGGCGGAGTGGCCAGCGGAGAGTACCGGGACTATTCCCGGTGGGCCGCTGGCCTAAAACAAACATAAACGACCGTTGGTAGCTTCCCAATGGCATATTGGGGCCTGTATAAGGCTGGTGAGGGCATAATTGTCCCGGTGGATAAATTTCTTCCCACTCCATTCCTGTACAGGGTGATTCACTTAAATTAGACTCATATATTACAAACTTCAATCTTTGTATTAAATTTTACACAAATAATTTTTAAACAAAAATGATAGCACAAGTGTAATTTACAAAATGTATTTCATTAAATTTTAACATATCCTTCTTTGGCCTTCACTACAGCTTTGAACCTCCCACGGCGGAGGCAACACAGGTAGGAATCTCTTCCTCAGACAAAGAGGCCCAGGCCTGAATCAGCTTCTTATTTAGAATCTCCACCGATGGCCAGGACTTGCTACACACCCTTGTCTCCAGAATGGACTATATTCCAAAGTCCATTGGGTTCAGATCTGGGGAGGAGGGAGGCCACAAGTCTTTGGACCAAAAGTCTGCAAACATATCAGTGCAGAAGCTTTGAACCAATTTGCTGGTATGGGATGGAGCTTCATCTTGTTGGAACAGTAAAAGAGCCGTAGGATACTCTCTTTGTACCCATGGGACAACCTCCTCTGAAAGAAGATGCAGGTATACCGCCTGGTCGATCTTCACGCCCTCCTCGACAAAGATAATTGGGGTCTTCTTCCCGTCCGACGTCACTCCCGCCCAGACCATGACTGAGGGTGGCTTTTGCCTTCTGAAGAGAGTCCTCGGCTGCACGGGGATGTCTTCCTTTTTTCTAGATAAAACCCGGTCATTCTGACTGTTGTGGGTGGCCTGGACTGTGAAATCTTTGTCTGAGGAAGAGATTCCTGCCGGTGTTGCCTCCACCGTGAGGAGGTTCAAGCTGTAGTGAAGTCCAAAGGAGGATATGTGGAAATTTATTGAAATACATTTTTGTAAATTACACTTGTGCTATCATTTTTGTTTAAAAATTATTTGTGTAAAATTTAATACAAAGATTGAAGTTTGTAATATATGAGTCTAAATTTAAGTGAATCACCTATATATATAATATATATAATATATATATATATATATATATATATATATATATATATATATATATATATATATATATATATATATATAACACATTAAAGATCAGGCGAAGATGGGTAAGTCTGGTCTTTGGGCAAGTTTGGACAAGACTTTTGCTCCAGCTCAATAGTTGAGAGATAGTGTGTATCTGTCCACATTTATTTGATCCGGTTCAGTTTTAGGACCGTCTGTCCTTAATATGTCTTATGTCAGTCCCTTAATTTTCCATAAGATGTTGAAAAAGTATTTATGTAATACGTTCTAACTTCTAATATTATATGTATATATTCGATTATAACTTGGAGTTAATTCAATAGCAACAAAAGGGTTTAGTAACATTTATATTAGACAATTTGGATTTTTTTTTTCACACAATATAGACTTTTAAGTATACGATCGTTGATCATTACGCATTAAATGTTCCTGTAAAAATAATTCATTCACAAACTTTTTGTTTCAACGGCCCTAGGCTAATTTTTAAATATGTCATCAACCATGGACGAATTATGGTTGTTATAATAATGCATATCTTAATCATTATTAAAAACATTAAGAAAATGTTGAATTTTTCTTCAGTCATTGAAGATGTTATTGTTCCTTGTCATAGCTTTAAAGATGTTGACAACATGACGTGGTTTATGATGTCATGAAAGAACAATTTTTTCTTTTCTTAATGACTGGTAAAAAGGAATGGATGTGACTGCAGTACTCGGTCCTACATAAGGACCGACAAAACACTAGTTAGAGGTCATATCTATACTAAGCTTCTCATATTTTTTAAAGTAATCCAGTTTGTAAGTTAACTGCATAGTAAAATGCGTTAATGATGGCCGGAAAAAATTGTCCAACATTGAGATATTGATTAAATTTGTTTTAACCATCAGTTGAAATCCATTAATGTTGCTTTTTGTAATATAATATGCAATATTGTCATTAGTTTTGCAGAAAAACTTATTTCTTTTAAAATGAACGACCAGGGCAAGTAATGACATTTCACACGAACGTCCATCCCTGAAGTGCCTCTCCCTTTCTCTCAAACAATCATGTTCCAAAAAAAAACCCACTGTTTTCTTATACCAACACGTTCTACATGTTTTAAACTTTTTTGAAGACATTCTTGTTTTAGAATGTTCCCATACCAATTTGTGCTTAAAAAATCGATTATCGAAAACATTTAATTCCTTTTCCATTCATCATTATATTATTGTAACTACAGTTTTGTTATATCATCCATTTTACGCCCTTTAGTTTGTTACTCATCCATAACACTGAATTGTTTATAATGTGATAAATTAACTTAGTAAGGTTCATCATCAATAAATAGGGTTCACTTCATAGATTGTTTGGCACTTTTCAAGATTATCGTCCAGAGGGTTGAGGTTGTGTGATAAAATTATAGTTCCAATTGCAAAAGTTACCACTGTAAAAATAAGAGAAAGAAAAGAATAGAGTGCATATATGTGGTAAATTTTTAGAATATCTAAACTGTTATTTGATAATTTTTTAAATATACAATACGAAGTAAGGATTTTATTACTTTTATACTGGACCGTACCAAGAAGAGATTAATTTATTACCACTAAAACTTAATACTTTATGTATAAAATGAGATCTACTCGAGTTCCTTTACCTAAATTTTTTACTTCTCTGGTTGATCATATTGTAATAATACGACGTTTTAATATTTGTATTTTTAGAATATTATAAGATATAATATCATGTGAATAAAGTTTACCTTGGTAAAAAAAAAAAAGAAGAAAGAGGCTTTCATCATCTTACGATACTATTTATCGGCAGTTTATGATGTAAGTCATGTTTCCTTGGGCGTTGATGCCTTCACAGAAGAGCTTGAGGATGCTTTTAATAACCTATTAAAATACATCATAAGCTGCCGAGATAAGCACACTACATGATGAAAGCTTCTTTCTTTCTTCTGTTCTTTCTCTTTTTTACAGTGATAGCTTTTGCATTTGGAAGTTTAAACTTTATAACGCAACCTCTGGACGATATTCTTGAAAAGCGCCGATTGCTTTATTAAACAACAGTTTCCGTGACCCATAGAATGAGCACCTTCATTAGAGCTATATAAAAAATGCATGGTAATGGTTCCTTAGTATGCATACGTTTCATTTACGTTTAAATGGTTTCAAAAGCATTTTCAAAGAATTACTCTGCAATCTTTCAAGGCAATCTTTTGTGTCAATAAGTGCATCTACTGTTATAATATCTACAAGTTCAGACGTGTCAATAACATAATTGAAGATTTCCGTATTTGGTACGTAAAAAGCAAGTTTTTTTAGATCAACAGGACAATGTCATCATTAGGCCAGTTCGTGTAAATACATCTTACAAACCAAAAGGGAATGAGAACCATAATGTTTGTTTTTTAAAATAATGGATTAAAATTCAATTTTATAAATTTTTTAGAGAGTTGATCACAAACTTATAAAAATCATCATATATATTTAAATAGAGTATTTATTGATCAGTTATAATACGAAATCTTTTAAGAGTTGGCATGGTCAGAACCTTGCCCTTGGTAAGGATTTTGTAATATAGAATGAAAAATCTGCATTAAAAAGAAATTAAAAAAATATATTGGTAGCTCAAATTCCAATAATTATCACCATTTGTATTGAAAAAAGCTTTTGTAAAATTGTGAACAATATTCCTTTTAAAATGTCACAATAAATTAGATAGAACCCTAAAAAAAATTGGGCGGGGTAGGAACCCCAATGCTGGGCCGTTAATTATTTTCTCCAGCACCCACATGTGGATATAGTTCATTAGGTAATTAATTAATGGCTTAACCCTTTTTTAGCCCACCCAAAAATATTTGCTTCTCCTCATAAAATCACATGCAATTCTAAATTGTTATTAAAAAGGCATTCAGGCAACATTCTCCATTTAGCTTATGCATTTTTCTCTCTCTTCTTATCCACCTAATGAATTATGGAGTTGAGGGCTTGCAAACTTGTGCAGATATGAGCGGCTTATGGAAGTTTTAAAAGTAGGGATATATATATATTTTTTAACGTGATTGGCTGAAAGAAAAAGGAGTTTAAAAAGCACATGGTATTATGTACAAAAAAGTATCACTACATTGGCTGTTGAGGAATGAAAATCAATTCAGCGAGAAGAAATCCATATTTGAGGACAAAAACTGTCTCTTCACGTGAAAAATACTTTGAATGAACTTCTCCAACTTCACATATTATTATTATTATTAATTGAAAAAAGTAACCGGTCATACTCAAGGAAATAATACATTTGATGATGTATTACGCTTATATCCGTCGATATATGTATCATCCTTTTGACTATCGGATATTTAAAAATACATGTTTTTTGGTTAGTTTGGTTAGATTGCAAAAACATATTTTTCTTATCCCTTATTTTTTGTTGTTGCTCCTTGCCTCCTTTAGGAAGTACAGAATGAAAACTATTTCCTCCGTTTAAGATCCTCTTTTTCTACGTTTGTATAATCAGAAAGCATGTGTATATTCAAGCAACAAATACATTTATTAATCTCAAACGAGATTGAGAAGATGCTTTACTTTAAAGTAATATGTTATTGGAGGCATTTGTGATGCTTCAGCTCAAGTTCATACAAGAGTTCCAAAGTCCTATTCTCCGTTGATGGAGGCTCACAGGGAAAAATGAATTTCTTATCTTTGAGTTGTTGTGATTCCTAAAAGGTCATGAGTAAAATAGTTACATATTTCACTATGTCAACTAAATGCACTGCTTTTTTTTTCAACCAATCAGGTTCTAGAACAGAGTCCTGATGTGATATCCTCAGACATACTAAAATTTCAATTCCCGTGTACACCAATTACAACTTACGTTACAAACTAACACTCGTAATCCTCTATTTAGCTTATGATGCATTTAATATAACTTTATTGAAAAATAAATAATGTACTATACTAATGCTCTAATTTTTAAATACTTTATATTATTTAGTTATTAACAAACATTCGGTTCTTCTCTGAGTGGCTTTATTTATTGAGCTAGAATATTAATTAAATTTTAAAAAACCTTCTGAAAAGATTTCTATGATTCGAGGACCGTGAGAGAAATTAAATCTTGATTTTTCATTGATGTTCAGACCTCAACAGCCACTTGTGAAGTCATGTCATATTTCCTAATACCATCTGTATCTTAAAACTAGAGCCACTCGTTTTCTAGAAAAGAAAGAGATGTCTTATTTCATAATGATAACTATTCTTTTGTTCAGACCAAGATCTGTCCCACCACACCGATATTCAATCCGGTATCAGCCGGTATTAAACTGTCTAGTTATCTATATTTAAAAAATAATCAAATGCCATGGCTTTTAACTCTCAAATTGGGGGACGCATGTTCGAATCTCGAGAAGAGAAGGCCAATTCTTTGATAAGATCCTAGGTTCGATAGACTATTACACGCTATAATGTTTATTTATATCCAGTCGGATGCAATTCTATCTAACCAAATATGCAAAAAGGGAGTACAATAGCTGAATGCGTTAAGGCGTGTTAAGCCATTAATTTTGGGGGGTCATATTCGATCCTGAGAGGAGAAGGTTAATTTTTGGTCAACTTTATTGATAAGATCCTAGGTTCGATAGACTAATTTACACGCTATAATGCTTATTTATATCCACACGGATGCAATTCTATCGAACCAATAGACACAAAAAGGATATGCTCTCAGAAGACACTCCTCCATGGACTTTTTTGTTCTTTTCATCTCTTGTGCCAGTTCATCGTTTCCATCCTCGTTGGGGAACACAAGCAGATAGGATGAATAGAAAAAAAAATATGGCTGCTCCTTTTTCTATCAACCAATTACGTTCTAGAAAAATAAATATGGTGTATGCCCCATACACAGAAATAAGTCACCTTTTGGTTATTTTGTCCAACGACAGCTGAAGGGATTAAGTATCCAGGCAGAACCGGAATAAGTTTGTACGAGAATAATATATTTCCCGTACGCCCACCCATGGATGGAATCTATGTATCATTGAATGAAGCAGAGAAGATCCTTTGATTCAATATCTTCATCAATTCCTCCTGGAGGATGAATTACACCAAGAGCAACACACCAAAATGATCAAAACACCTACTCCATCTGATTCAGGACCACCCAACATATATATCTATATATAATTTAGAGCAATCTGATAGGGGCTATTAGTTTATTACGTGTAGAAAAAAAAGAAGCCTTACATACATATGCATATCCTTAATTTGTGTGGGGGAAAAAGTGCGATAGGGACCCACTGCATTCATGAGATGAAGATGCACTCAATCCTACACCATGCACTAAGTATATTTACATTTGTATATGTTCAAATAAAAAACAGTAGCCAGGGATGTTGCGATTTAGGGCCCATGGTGGTTAGTTTGAAAACCAAATATACCTAAGTGTGACATATAAAATCCAAGGATTATAGAAAAATTATATTTTAAAGCTTTAATATAGCATATAATGAGTTCCGGAATCATCGTCCCTTTACTCATCTGGAATACCAACAGAGGAGAAAAATTCAGTTAATTTAAGGAGCTCTTTAACCTAAAATGGCTGGCCCGCTTATTTAAATAATTAAGACGCCATTGGAATAGATAAAAAGGAAGTTCAGCAATAAATGTCCAGTGACGTCATCATCCAATGTTATATTTCAACAAAAAGTAGCCCCTTAAAATGACGTCACTGGGTTATATTTATCCCTTTTTCTATCCTTTAAAACTTTGACTTTAGAATTTGACTGCCCTATGGATAATAATAGTTTCGTCTTTGTTTCATCAGCTGCTGACTCTGACATTGATCTTCTCTGTTTTATTCAGTATATCCGACTATATTGCCCGGAACCCCATTCCACATTAGAGATAAATTATAAACCACAAACTGACATGCACATAGAAGATGTTTATCGTAAAACCTCAATGTACAAAAATAATTTTAACCAAACTCCATTGAAGGACGATTTCATTACCCATACTGTCAATAACGTGGCATTTAGAGAGCGGAACTCATCGTAATTGCTTGGTTAAAAACCCTAATATGCCATAGTTGTGACTTGGGAAAGCTGAGGTTTTTGTTTCGATAGCGGGGCTGTGCCCTCAATAAATCTATAAATACACCCAACTTTTCAATTTACATATTTCATTTCATACTCAATTCTTAGCTTATAGGTTTTTACTTATAAATCCTCAAATGAATCCAGGCACTGAGGAAAATGATTTATGGTCAAATATATATATTTGTATATTATTTATTTATGTAATTAAAATTAGTAATTAAAAAATAACTGTGCTTGGCCCAAAAAATATAATTATAATAATATATAAATATATATATATATAAATAACTTCTATAAAAACACAGTAATCAGTAGAAAAAATTATGTTTCTAAAAATATTTTTTTCGACAAAATATAATTTCCTTCCCCTTTTTAGCAAATCATTAAAATGTTGTAGATTAAAGGAATGATGCGACATAATTTTATGGTACTGGGCGTATTGCATGTTAGGGATTTGAGGTAATTGCTTTGATACATGCAATGAATGGAGGCAGAGTGTGAAGAAGCTACGTTTATAAATGTGCTATTATTATTAGTATTATTATCAGTCTTCTCCCCCCTACCTTGATGACGTCAAGATTAATTCGAAATCTCGGAAACGTGAGAACAATAAAAGCTGAGGTGAGTCATGTAGTAATTCACACAAAAATAACTGGATACTCAAAAAAGAAGGAAAATAGAGAACTATTTGCCTACAAACATGGGCTTAATATGGTTGCTCCACATGGTGGTGAAACAATGGAGTAGTCTTGGCAATATAAAAATGATAATTTAATTAATTTAAACGTTGAAGAGCTAGTGCGTTTATTTTCAAACCAAGCAGAAAAATATCTTGGACGAGCGTTGTCCTCTAAAGATAAATTATATGGCCCGAGTGGAGGATCGATAAGGGAGCGGATTGTCTCACGGGGCCTCGTCAAGCTTCAGTCGATGGTGGATGCTCTGAGAAGACGGAAAGGACGCTTGGTTGTTGGACTTGTGGGGTTCGCAACGAGGGAATTCGACTGCTCCTCAGAGGAAAAACTACAAACACTCCTCACTCATGACGCCCGAAGTCTTAACACAACAAGCAATACGTCACTAACCGTTGACGGATAAGAAGCGTATCTAGAAAACCTGTTTTATTATTGATGGCATATATTGTTTTATATTTGATCTTTTAAAGACATGTCTTTAAGGTGTTTTTACATGACATTCTAAAAATAATTCTACTATTTGATACATATTTTAGATGATATTTTTATTGTAATAATTTTAACGTGAGAGAATAAAACGAATGTTTTTATTTAAAAAAATGATAATTTAGTAAACTATGGGAAAAACTCAGAAAGAAAAAAAATCCAACTATTCAAGTTTTAAAAATTATATATATATATATATATATATATATATATATATATATATATATATATACAGGGTGATAAGATCAAATCCGGCGTTTTTCTTCTCTGAACTTAAAATAGACATAAATCGTTAATTTCTGTTCAATTTTATTTATTTAGACATTAAAATGCTCGTACAGATGTGTAGACTCTGCTTATTTAATCCATCCGCCTTCTGCGTCGATGACGCGCTGGATCCTGGTGCGGAAGGAAGAGCAGGCTTTGGCCACCAGGGCCCTGTCCAACTTCCTGGCCTGCTTCATTATGGAGTTGATCAGGGTGCCCTTGGTGCTGTGAGCCAGTCGGTTGGTGTGTCGCTCAAGGTAGTCCCAGAAAAAATAGTCCAAAGGATTCAAATCGGGGGAGTTAGGGGGCCAGTGGGGTTGGAGACGAAGTCGTATGTGTTTGTTGCCAACCAGTCCAGAGACTTCTTGGACACATGGCAGGGAGCGGAGTTCTGTTGCCAGACCCACGGCCTGTCCCCGGCCACCTTCTTAATCCAGGGAAGGACTGTCTTCTTCATAAAGTCAAGGTAGACCTCCGTGCTAACCCTCAGCCCCTTCTCGAAGATGTGTGGAGGCATAACGTCAGCATCACTAAATGTCTATCAGGTTACTGTATGAGAAGCCTATTGTTTGTTTTATCAGTGAATCTCCTTGTTTTTTTTTTGTTTTTTTACGTCACAATCTTTTATTTTATGAGAGCATACACACAAATAATAACAGGCAAATAAAAATGTACATTAAAACTAATTATAAGATGTAGCAGACTTTTTATCAATTAAAATCTCCTTGTTATATGCTTAAAAAATAAAGTGCAAATATAATTTATTATCCACACAAAGAATCAATTCCCTTTAAACTCGATGTGTTATTGACACAACTTCTGGTCCTTGCAAAAATTCTTCTCATCAGAGAAGAACCAGAGCATGCCATTTTCCTTTGGGCGATTGAGCTTGTACAGCGGCTTCAAAAGCTTGTACAGCCGCATGTTCTTGTTCTTCTGCGTCAATAACTGGCCAACCTTGAGTTTGTAGCTGTGACAACGCAAATCCTCATTCACACAGGCCAACAAAGTTACGTGAGAAACGTCCGGCTCCTTGGCGACATCCCTGATGGACCTGCTGGGGTCGTGCTCGAAGATGTCTGACACCCTCCTTATGAAGTCGGGGGTTCTGGCTTTGCGGGCGCTGCTGGAGGGCCTGAAGACTCTGTCGACAACAGCATGAGGGCCCCTGGTATCCTTCAGCTGCTGCCTGAGCTCAGCAACCCTTCTTCTGTCGATCCCGAGCAGCTCAGAGACCTGGGTGTTGCTGATGGTGTTGCCCTTTATACAATCTGGATAACGGCACACCTGCGTTCTTGCTCGTTCTAGATAACAGGCTGTAGATTTCCATATGCGGCCATGACGATGATAAAATTCAACTGAAGTGATCTCTCATATGTTGGCTGTCTGCTAAAAATCAGCTGCGCGGATCGGATGACGTCATCTTTGTTAAAGGATGTCCTGAAAACCGCCAGATTTGATCTTACCACCCTGTATATATATATATATATATATATATATATATATATATATATATATATATATATATATATATATATATATATACATAAGCGTAGGGGAGATGTCTGGCTTTGGGGTACAGCATTCAATTTGTCCGAATTTTAATAAGAACTGTTAAATCGGTGAAGAAATAAACGAATGAAGAAAGTTATTTAGATTAATAATTTTTATAGTAATTACAAACTATTCATTAAATTATATTTTTTTGGTTATATTTCAAAATCCGGTTGCTTTCATAATTTCATATTTTTTCTTCAACTTAAATGCCCGAATACCTCAACCAATTTGCCCGAATTTGATATATATATATATATATATATATATATAGATTGGCTAGAACTTATGCACATTGTGTGTGAATGGTTCGAAATAAATAATATTGATGATAGTTTTGGAAATGTACTTATAAACATCATCAAATTAGTTGTTATCTCATTTTTCTATTATTTATACGTCTCATAACCATCAGAGTGACGATGACTCAAATATAACCCGATATGATGAGACTAAAAATACTCATTCATTCCCTCAGAATGAAGAGTCGCTTGTCTTTAAATCAATGGTAACGGGTGAGGTAGGAGGAGTCCATTCAAAGGATTCAATAATGAAATGGATCGAGACTCAATAGGCCCGAGGATTTGTGCTTTTCAAGATGATTCTTTTATCTCTCAATTGTTGTTCGCACTTTAACACTTGAGCGTGATGCAATGTTTTATTTTACACTGCTAACCGTGGAAAAAAGTACCCATTTGACTTTCTTATAAATAAATAAACAACTGTATTTTGTACTCTTTAAAATAACCAGTATTTGCAATACCACCAGATGGTCAACTCACCACAAGTAAGCAAAGGCATGCATTGAGTACATATACCAATTGACATCATGATTAGAAAAATAAAACTTTGGTGTATAAGTAGGAGCGATAAGGGATCTTAGGCGCTCCTATGCATTTAAGTTCAAAACGCGATTGCCTCTGAGATTGATAAAGAGTTGCTCATATTTATAAGGTGTCGACGAATAAAAGGCTTATTGCGTATTGAAGGAATAACAAAAACTTTTGAGGGACGGCTTAAAATCTAAAAAAGACTTACTTTTTCTTCGATGGCGCTTATTATTGCTTCGATAAATCCTTATGATATCGGTTTTTTTTGCATTCATATAAAGATGGCAAGCCAAGTATAAGATTTGTAGTTTAATATCTTAAAAGATATATGGAATAATGTCTTCCACCCTTTGAAAATGATTGTGTTTGTCAACATCTACCTCAAGGCCGTGTATGTATAATCATATTTTGACTAAGAGACTGCAAAGCACATGGTTCAAAATTAAACATAAGGTTATGTGTAAATGATTTTTTTCAAATAAATTCGCTTACTACAAATTATTTCAAGACTATATTTTAAAAATATACAAAACTGTGATACCTTCGAATATCATTTCATTAGTACTATCATAAAATGAACATCCTGATTATTTTAGACTTAGAATGGATATTTTCGTGTAGATAATAATTTATGAGCCATTTTAGAAGAAACACTTTTAGTTTCATAATAAGTAAATATGTTTTTTTGTTTGTTTGTTTTTTGCCTATTTGGTTCGATAGAATTGCATCCGACAGGAAATAAATAAGCATTATAGCATTCAAATTAGTCTATCGAACCTAGGATCTTATCAATGAGGTAGACCAAAAAATGACCATCCCCTCTCGGGATTCGAACCTGCGCCCCCAACATTTAGAGTTGAACACGCCTTAGCAATATGGTTTCTCTGATTAGTCTAGAAAATAAGAATGACCGACAAGGGATGTCCTCTGCCTTAGAGCAGATAAATCAATAATATATAGTGCCAAAGCTACGAATCATTGCATTGAATATATTTGTATAATCTCCATAGTTTGGGGGAAGGATGGCGACAGAAGGAACTAAATAAATTGTGAGACGTCATTTTTATTATTATATATATATTAGCCTGTCCCGTTTTCAGGTCAATCGCTCCGATTTTTTGCTCCAATCACTTTTCTGCTGCGTAGTGATGAAAAAATGAGATTGAGAAAGTTTCAGCCTTCAAAGGCCATTTTTGTGACTGCACAAGCCACTCAAAGTTTCAAAAAGGCCGTTTTTGGGGTGAAAAATGGTGATTTTCAAGTGGCTTGTGCTGTCTGAGTTTTAGTGATATCGAGTTAAATTTTTTTTCTAAGGATAGCTTGAAGTCTCATCTTTCAAGAAAAATTTGGAGCAATTAAGCAAATAAATATTTCTATGGTTTTTGGCCCGTTAAGTAGGCCTCTTTTGGCCCAAAATATGCATTTTTAGTTTTTTGCTAATATTTGCCCTAAAAATTATCTTAGCAATTTTGTTATTTTATGGCAAAATAATTGCTTTATCATAATGCACGTTTTGTGCCATTTTCATAATGATCGCAATTATATTGACGTTTTAATGTAAAATATTGTGTTTATTCTTATATTGTACATTTGCCGAAATAAAATCACTATTTATACTTTACAATATTATTTATTTCCTCATGGAATAAGTTTTTTATTATAATTTTACTAACCTTTATAATTATATTTATATTTGTTTTTAAGATGAGTAAAATAACTTAGCACGTAAAATATTTTTACTTATTTTTATTTACTACAAAATAATAAAAAGCTGGTTATAATAAATAAGATCATGATAGATATAATGTGAATAGTTTATTTCAGTCTCACAAAAATATTGAAATATCGAATGCAAAAAGATCAATCAAAATTTTCAACGCCGATTAACTTAATTTCTTCAAGTTATACTGAGGATTATAGGTCTGATTCGTCAGATATATCTAAAACAGAATAGCAATCGCTTCTATACCAAGAATGTAAATTGGGAGCTCAAATAGTTTAGGAATTCCCTCATGTAAAAATTCAACTGGAGAATCCAAAGCCAACAAAATCTGTAGTTGAATAATAGCATAATATAGAAAAAAAAATGCTGGACTTGTATTTCACACAACAGCCTTAAATAATGAGAGTGAAAGCGGAGTAAATGGTAGACTAAACATATTCCTCGAGCGACCCTTGCTACTTCTTGCTTGTAGACATCATGTATATGAGTGTCATATCAAAAAATCGTCAAAGTTATACTGGATCATGACTGGCTCCGAAAATAACCTTTTAAAAAAGAATATTCCGAATTTCAAAACATAAACATGAACCCCATTGAAACTTTTTTAATTATTATTAAATTTCCATTATGATCAAGCAGCGGATAAAATATTAAAAACTTTGAAAAAAATACTGATTAAAAATAAAATGCATAGAGAAGACTATAGACAATTGGCAACCTATGAACATTTTATATGTATCCAAATTTAAAACAACTTTACATAAAACTCCCTGCACCAATACGCCATGCTCTACTACATAGTACTGGCATCTTATATCTCATAATATGGAATTAAAAATAAATTAATTAAGGAATAAAAAAAATTCTTAAAAATATCAAATATGACTTTCAAATAAGTCACGGTATATGAATAGATCTCTAGGGGGACCATCCACACAAAAGGGTAGTACTTGGTGGGTGTGGAAAACGTATAAACATTTTACATAGTTATTTACTCATCTTAAAAAAAAATATATATATATATAATTATAAAGGTTAGTAAAATTCTAATAAAAAAATTTATTCCATGAGGAAATAAATATATTGTAAAGTATAAATAGTGATTTGATTTCGGCAAATGTACAATATAAGAATAAACACAATATTTTCATTAAAACGTCAATATAATGGCGATCATTATGAAAATTGCACAAAACGTGTATATTATAAAGCAATTATTTTGCCATGAAATAACAAAATTGCTAAATAATTTTTAGGGCAAATATTAGCAAAAAACTAAAAATGCATATTTTGGGCCAAAAGAGGCCTACTTAACGGGCCAAAAAACCATAGAAATATTTATTTGCTTGATTGCTCCAAAAAAATTCTTGAAAGATGAGACTTCAAGCTATCCTTAGAAAAAAAATTAACTCGATATCACTAAAACTCAGACAACACAAGCCACTTGAAAATCACCATTTTTCACCCCAAAAAACGGCCTTTTTGAAACTTTGAGTGGCTTGTGCAGTCACAAAAATGGCCTTTGAAGGCTGAAACTTTCTCAATCTCATTTTTTCATCACTACGCAGCAGAAAAGTGCTTGGAGCAAAAAATCGGAGCGATTGACCTGAAACGGGACAGGCTAATGTAA
>CP045895.1:18099273-18112523 GCA_013387185.1 Caligus rogercresseyi | reverse complement strand
CAGGCGAATCTAGACTAAATATGAGTACTTGTATCTCAGAACACCAGTTAGGTCTAGAAGCTTAAAAATGTATGAACTGGTTAGTAAATCTATAAGCTTTGTTTAATACAAAAAGATTGAAAAGTCCTCCATCAGAAACTTGAGCGCAGGACGGCCATTATTGTGGCGCTCCGTTGGCAGCCGTGCGCCCAAAGGAGATCATCGATTTCTTCAAATAATTCCCCAAAGCTACTGTTTACAGTATTGCCAAGTCCTTCAAGGATTCGGAGGACATCGAGGAAGGAGATCCTAACAACGGATAGAAAGACTTCCATCCGATCCCAATATCACATGATAGTAGCGCCGACTTCATCGATCGCCTCCAGACGATGATCAATGACGATCCAAGTATTCATCATGTCGACACTGGCTGAAAAGCTAAATGTGCACAGGACCACTGTTTTCCATGCCATTCATGAGGACCTGAGGTGCAACAGCTACGTCCTGAGAGTCCGTCAGATGCTTTCTGATGCCATGAAAAGAAGAGGTTGGAGAGATGTGAGTTGTTGATCACGTCATTTAACACCGAGCTGCCGGACGAATCAGGTTCTTCTCGGACGATAAAATCTTCTGTGTTGATGCGAAAAATCAACCGTCAGAATAACAGATGGATTGCCAGTGGACCCAGATGAGGTCCCTATCATTGAGAAGAACCAAGTTCCCGGCCGGAGTTTATCATGTCTTGGAGGTCATGTCCAACAGGGAGACATCATGCCTCCTCACTTCTTTGCCAAGGGCCAAAATGTCAACAAGGAGATCTACCTGGACGTCATGCAGACTGTGGTGAAGCCCTGGATGACCCAGATTGTCTGCAAAATGTTAACCTTATCTCTACCAGCAAGATGGAGCTCCCGCCACACGTCCAATTTGGTGCAAAACTGGTGCTTGGAGAATCTCGACAGTTCTGGTCAAAGGAGTTCTGGGCCCCAGCAGCCCTGACCTCAACCCTACGATACTACTTGGGGGCGTCCTTGAGAGGACACGAACAAGTGTGCTCAAACACTGTGGACTCCTTGAAAGCTGCCATCGTCCA
Organism: Caligus rogercresseyi; assembly: GCA_013387185.1. NCBI lineage: Eukaryota > Metazoa > Arthropoda > Copepoda > Siphonostomatoida > Caligidae > Caligus > Caligus rogercresseyi. The sequence goes on along the minus strand of CP045895.1, from coordinate 18,111,451 downwards.
GGCAGTGGCCAACTTGTCCAGCGAATAGGTGGTTCATGCCGTTTGGAGGTTCAGGCACTATGTGGAGGCTGTTATTGTGAAAGGAGGAAGTTGGATTGAATGAACATTAAGAGAAAAGTCATTTAAATTGTGTGATATGAAAAAAGTCAATTAAAAGGGCTTGTTCTTGGATATGAGTATCTTGTTTCCGTGCTAAAAAAAGTCTATATTCGCCTGCACACCCCTGTATATATATATATAATATATATATATATATATATATAATATAATATATCTATATAATATATATATATATACGGGTTGTCTTATTTTTCAAATGTTTGAAATGTTAGCAACCATTGTGGATTTTCTGTTTCTTGGTAATAAAAGATGACGACATACAAAGTTTGAACAAAATCGGTCAACATTACGAGGTCGCGCAACGAGGTCAAAGTTTTAAAAATTTAGTAAAAATAGTAGTTTCCGAACAATTTCTTCAAACTGGTGGACGTTACAGACTTCAATAATTATTATTAATTTAAAGGAAATCTAATTTACTACCAGACGTATGTTTGATGTTTTTAAACAAACAAAGTTTTCAGTAAAAACAAAGAAAAAAATGAAGTTGATTGTTAGCATATTCATAGCTTTTTTTATCAATTAACTTCACTCGCCTGTAGAAGATGATTTGTTCGCTTCGGAGTAAAATAGTAACTTTTAAGCTTAGTAAACCTTTGGATGATAAATCCAAAAATGACCTTGGTTGCATTCTATCAATTCAGAATTCAGTAAATCTGAGTTTGCATCATATGATTCAGAGCCTGTATTGACCTATAAGAAATCGATTATGAAAAAAAAATATAATAATGTGTTTCTTAGATTTGCGTCAAGGTATCCTCTCAAATTTTACTTTGTCTCTGACGCATTTATAATCCATTAAATGCGTCATTTGTACGCGAGAAAGGCTTTTTTAATGTACATATAACTCTCTACTTATTAAATTGACATGATTTAGTATACCAAAATATTAAAGCTGGTTAACCAAGCTTTCATTTGATATGTTTGGTGTTCTAAAAATCGCTATACTTTAAGAGATATAAGCAAATACATTTTTGCACGTACTCCCCCCAAAAATGATCTTTTATATGAGAATAGACGATTACCTGTGGTAACTGCTGTTAGTGTTACCTGGATAGAAAGAAAAAAAGAAGGGAGAGAGTGAGGCAAAATACCTCTCTCCCTTCTCTTTCTAAAACTATATTTTTACTAAATTTTTAAAACTTTGACCTCGTTACGCGACCTCGTAATGTTGACCGATTTTGTTCAAACTTTGTATGTTGTCTTCTTTTATCACCAAGAAACAGAAAATCCACAATGTTGCTAACATTTCAAACTTTTGAAAAATAAGAACACCATAAGATATATATATATATATATATTATATTTATATATATATATATATTACGTATGATTAAACAAAAAATAATACAAAAAAAGACAGATCAAACAGTTTTAACGCATATGATGTCAAAAACAATTATACTTCAGAATTTTATTTCTAATTTTTAGAAACTGTTGAAACAGTATATATATAGGTATATATGTATATATAATGTGCGATTTGGCGTACGAATTAACGTGCAATAGAGATTGTTTGTTTAGCTCCATGAATAAATCCACCTCACCGGAACTTAATCCGGTATCAACCGGCACATAAGCTGTTTATTTTCTTCTATATAGAAATATTATAAATTATTTATTTTCCTCCACGGTAAGATCTTTATTCAGCTTGAATGTATACATAAAAACAATAAACATGAAATGATTTCGTGTTACAGTAAAGAAGGAGAAAAACTCCCGAGAAAAAAAGTTTTGCGTGAAAAAATATGAAACTTAAATATGGCATAAATTCTCATTGAATTGTGTTTAATTTAAGATAAACAATACGTACTCCAACATATATCATACATTCAAAAAGGTATTTTGAACCTTTAAGGCAGGGCTATTCAATAAGTTTTCCAAGTGGGCCACATTTGGAATCCAAGAACTTGAGCTGGGCCGCAAAATTTCCGCGGCCACTTTTTTTCAAATAAGTCTATTATTATGTTTTTTTATTTAACATTAGTAGTATTACTATTAGTATTATTAGGCTGATGGTTACTATGCCTTTTATTATTATTATTTTATTAGGCCTATTTTATATGACCTTTTTAGCTTTCAAAATTGAATAGGCCTATAAAAATGCACACAAACAACTCTCTGCTCCATCTCCTTTATTTAAAACAAACAAAAAATAGAACATTTAACTCAACATTTCTCATTGTTCATGAGGCTGGCTGCTAAACAGAACAGGGCTATTTTAGCCCACTGCTGCCGGTGACTTTAGTGAGAGAAGTGGCATTTCTTGTTTTGCACAAGATCTCTGATGTTTGGCTCATAAGATGTCAATGCAATCCTAAGGCACTGGTGAATTTTTTTGTCTGTTAGGGAACACCGATAACTGTTCTTAATTGCATTCACGTGAGAAAAGCTCGATTTGCAAGTGTATGTTGACCCAAATATGTTGGCCGTGTCCGGGCCGCATCTGGGCCACGTCCGGGCCGCATCTGGCCCGCGGGCCGCCAATTGAATAGCCCTGCTTTAAGGTTTTATTTTAGTACATCCATTCTTATATATATATCTATAAGTATTAAAGTGATGATGTTTCACTATAAGTAATGCTTTTTAATGCCAGTGGATAAACACAATCATACTCTAAAATACTAAAAAATACTGAATAACCTATATTCCTGCCTTCCAATAAGTCATGGTTAAAGTAACAACAGCGTGCAACTTTATCATTATTATCATTATCATTCGAGGTTCATAAAGGTTCTATGCAAGGCTATAATGAAATAAATAAATGGTTACGAAACAATGTTAAGGAGTAGCAGAATACATACTCGCAACATTGAGAATCGAGCACGTCTCCCCTGAGCTAACGTGACCCCTTGAAACATTAAGTTTATAAACCTTGAATTATCAATTAGAGGTTTGTGAAGTCTCTTTGATATTTTGATCCACTCATTTATGTGATAAGATGTTAACAAAAGAATATTGTTTAAATTATATCATATTTATTTTTATCCCTATTTTGACGAATATTAATTAATATTAGATGACGGTTGGGAAACTTGTACTGACAAGTGCTCCGTGCAATAAAACCTCCAAATATGGCATAACAACTGAATTGCAAATAGAACGGACTTGCTTCTTATGGATGTAAACCATAAAAAGGTCTAACAAATAACAAACAAAAAATACACCTATTGAAACATCATATTGCGTATACTATAAGTGAATAGCATTTTTAAGGAATATTTCTTAATTGGCAAAAAAAGACGTTTTATGCATTTTAAGGCATTCACAGAAGTCCTTCAGGACTCTCATTTAAACCGACGCCATCTCCAAGGCTATCATCATCATCTTTCCTTAAAACATCTTATTTCAATTTATCTGGACCACTCTCAATAAAAGCATACATACATATTCCAGTCACTTTATAGTTGTACTTTAATGGAAGTTCTAAGACGCGAAGCAAACACATTTAAAGAATACATTTAAATCAAAGCCATAAAAAGGAGTTAAATGTTTATTATTATTATTCAACATCCAAGTATTTTGTTCTTCTTTTCCGTCTTAAATGGGCTCTTGTGGATATAAAAGGCTTTTAAAGTATTGATATATGTGCTCCGGTTAGACCATCCTATTAAATTCATTAAGAGATTTAAAGTTCGTGAAGGTGGAGGAGAAGATGTAAGGAAATTATGCATGAGTAACACTCAAGAAAAAAAAAAGTGTTTCATATTTGTGATATGAGGGAATCTATCTCACAGAGGGATGCGTACCAACATCAAACCTGGCCCCAGTGTCGAACTCCTCTGAATGGTTCATCATGATGGCAATGAGTAGCCAAGAAAAATGGCAACTGAAATAAGAAACTTTAAAACCAATAATATCTATCGGTTAGACTTATGAATTTTATTTATTTTTATATTTTATGATCTTTATATTTATCTAATATGAACTAATATTCATATTTCTTAATATTTTATTACGCCTGAGTATGGCCACATTTTTTGTACATCGTATATGGATGGTTCGAAATAAATAACACTCATAATAATTACAATATTCATTTGTGATCAAAACAAAATTGCACCAACTGTTTTACTTATATTATCTAAAGATTTTTTTTTACTACTATGGTATCAGAACCCTCTTTGATTTAAGCACATTGCTGCCTTATATATTAATATCTCTGATGTGAATATATATTTTTGGGTATTTACTAATTACTTAAAGCGTTTAGGTTTCTTGGAGACTCTTAAAACAAAGTTATATGTCATGAGAACTCATAATGTACCCATTACTTTTTTCAATAATTATTTCCTTTTTCTTTTTTTTCCATTTTTTTTTCATTATAAGTCAAACTATAAATATATATATATTTATATATCAGAGCTACGACTACCGAATGTAAATCGGTATTCGGTATAAAATAACCGATACCGTACCGATTGACAATCGGTACGGTATATCTGAAAGTATGACTTTAGTAGCATTCAATAAAGATATAGAGAGCTTATTCCCTTCAATAGCAGAGAAACATCGTTCAACCTTGTGTGAAGAACTTGAGCTTCGAAAATAAATAAACGACTATAACTATAGTATTATGGAGCAGATACAAAATAGATATATTCAATATAAGCTTATGCTATGCATTGAATACTAGAGTACCTGAGAGTGCATTTAATATCGGACATAAGAGACAGTAAATGATAAAAATCTATAGCCTTCCACTTCCTACAAATCCAAGTACATATATAATTTATATAGATTAATATGTATTGAATTTAAAATAATCTCTAACAAATTATAACAAACGGTGCATTTAATTGTCCTTTGTTTTAAATTGTTCGATATTAACGCATATGAAGAAGTAAAAGCAGATACATAAATAATATTCTCTCTCTTTCTAATCTACCTTACCGAATATCGATCAATACTTTCGATATATAATAAAATCTCCGAATAACGAACCGGCGTAGATTTATCTATCGAATCCCACTCTGATATATATATATATATATATATATATATATCTATATAATATATATATATATATATATATATATACGAGGCTGGTCAATAAGTCCGTGACTTTTTAAATGAAACAAAGTTTTTTTGACAAAAGCTAATTTTATTTTTCAACATAGTCTCCTTTGAGCTCTATACACTTCGTCCACCGTTTCTCCAATTTTTTTATCCCTTCCAAAAAATAAGATTTCTCGAGGTCCTCAAAATATGTATTTGTTTGTGAGATGATTTCATTGTTGGAATAAAATCTCTTTCCGGCAAGCCATTTTTTAAGGTTCGGAAACAAGAAATAGTCACTCGGGGCTAAATCTGGAGAATACGGCGGATGAGGGAGCAATTCATAGCGTAATTCGTAAAATTTCGCCATGGAAACAACACATGTATGGACTCTTGCATTGTCTTGATGAAAAATAACTTTTTTCTTGGCCAAATGGGGTCGTTTTTTCTTTAAATCCTCATTAAATCGGTCCAATAAGCTGGTATAATATTCGCCATTCATTGTTCTTCCCTTCTGAAGGTAATCTATGTGGATTACACCACGTGCATCCCAGAAAACAGTAGCCATGACTTTGTTGGCTGATAAACCCACTTTGGCCTTCTTCGGCGCCGATTCACCCTTCAAACCCCACTGTTTTGATTGCTGCTTGGTCTCTGGTGTGTTGTAGTGTATCCATGTTTCGTCCACTGTTACAAATCGGCGAAAAAAACTCGTCCTTATTGCGGTTGAACAAAGCCAAACATTCCATCGAAGTTGTCACCCGATTGCGTTTATGGTCGATTGTGAGCAAACGCGGCACCCATCTTGCGGATAGCTTTTTCATAGCCAAGTGATCTTTCAAAATCGAAACCACTGACCCATGTGATATGCCTATGGCTTCCACAATCTCCTGCACTTTCAATCTCCGATCGGCCAACACCATATCATAATTTTTTTGAATTGTTTCTGGTGTAGCGACTTCAACTGGGCGTCCAGAGCGTTCGGCATCAATGGTGCTTGTACGACCACAACGAAATTCTGTAAACCACTTTTTTACCATTGATATCGATGGTGCAGAGTCTCCATAGTATTTATCGAGCTTAGCCTTTGTTTCAGCGATGGTTTTTTCCCGCAAAAATAATGCTTGATGAGCACACGAAATTCACTTTTCTCCATTTTCTACACAATTCACGAAGTTGTTTGTCTGTAAAGACTGTCAAACACAAACTTAAGGACCCAGCGTGTTCAAACTTTAACAGAAGTCAGCTGATAGATGCTTGTTGACAGGAGCAGTGTTGACAACCAAATTATATGGACGGAAATACAAAAAGTCACGGACTTATTGACCAACCCTCGTATATATATATATATATATAATTCCCAAAAAAACCACTTTTTTAGTTCTTTTACATATACCCAGCGATTCTGGTTCATTTTTTTATGCTAAAAACGAGTATCTAAATAAAAAATCTCTAGCATTGTTAAAAATCGGACGTCACTGGTGTCAAAGGTTTCGTTATGAAGCAAAACTTTTTTGTTATTACTTATTTAGAAAAAAACTAGTTTTACAAAATTTAGCTATAATCAATTGATGACTTTGTTATTATTTGCAAATTTCTCTCTAATAATATTTAGTGCCAATAAATGAACATAAGTGCTGACGCACCAACCATTTTTTAAATAACAGCTCCTACTAGGGTTCTTTATAGTTTCAAGAAGGAAAAAGAAAAAGAGGGTACTCATGTTGATGTTTTAAGTTATCTTTTTAATACGTTTTTAAAACGACTAATGATAGTAGATTTTCCCCATCGAATCCCTCTCATCAGTATTGATACCAATTCTTTTAATTTTTGTTTTTCTCAAAATACAGTTTTTCAATGGAAATGTAATTATGGTAATCTCGTGAATTCGCCAATAGACATTTTGTTCAACATATATATAGTATTATATATAAATAAATAATATATAAATATATATATATATATATATAATATATTATATATATATATATATTATATATATATGCTCATTAGGGTTGTTCTTTTTTTTCAAATGTTTGAAATGTTAGCAACTTTGTGTATTTTCTGTTTCTTGGTGATAAAGAAGACGACATACAAAGTTTGAAAAAAATCGGTCAACATTACGAGGTCGCGCAACGAGGTCAAAGTTTTAAAAATTTAGTAAAAATAGTAGTTTTCCGCAAATTTCTTCAAAATGGTGGACGTTACAGACTTCAATAATAATGATTAATTTAAAGGAAATCTAATTTACTACCAGACGTATGTTTGATGTTTTTTAATAAAACAAAGTTTTCAGTAAAAACAAAGCAAGAAAGGGAGTGTGTATTGTTAGCTTATTTCATGGCTTTTTTGTATCAATTAACTTCACTCGCCTGTAGAAGATGACTTGTTCGCTTCAGAGTAAAATAGTACTTTTAAGTTTAGTAAAACTTTAGATGATAAATCCAAAAATGACCTTGGTTGCATTCTATCAATTCAGAATTCAGTACAATCTGAGTTTACATCATATGATTCAGAGCCTGTATTGACCTATAAGAAATCGATTATGAAAAAATAAATCATAATGTGTTTCTTAGATGTGCGTCAAGGTATCCTCTCAAAATTTTACTTTGTCTCTGACGCATTTATAATCCATTATATGCGTCATTTTGTACGCGAGATAGGCTTTTTTTAATGTACATATAACTCTCTACTTATTAAACTGACATGATTTAGTATACCAAAATATTAAAGCTGGTTAACCAAGCTTTCATTTGATATATTTTGTGTTCTAAAAATCGCTATACTTTAAGAGATATAAGCAAATACGTACCTCCCCCAAAAATTGATCTTTTGATATGAGAATATACGATTACCATCTGGTAATTATGTTAGTGTTACCTGGATAGAAAGAGAAAGAGAAGGGAGGGAGTATTTTGCCTCACTTCTCTCCCTTCTTTTTTTCTTCCTATCCAGGTTACACTAACTGCCGTTACCAAATGGTAATCGTATGTTCTCATATCAAAAGATCAATTTTTGGGGAGAATACGTATTTGCTTACAACCCTAATGCTCATATTTGACAATCAAAAAATTATGGATTGAACTTTGAATTCCGTAATGAATCTAACGGGCGTCATAACCAGTCGATACCATCAGCTCAATCACAGAGCTGGTAGCGTTGACACGATTGAAACACTTTCGGGTTGCGTGAGGAAACGCACGACGTGAAAGTTCAACAGCCTGAAGATGTTCTGACACTGTTTCTCGCTCTTGGTCAGCACTTTAGTAAAGTCAAACCCGAACTTGACGGCCCTCTCTGCCGCGTCATTGACAACTTGAAGAGAATGACGATGCCGCTTAACTCAATGAATGTTGAATCAGAAGCCCATTGTGTGACCGGGAGCTCCAAGAAGGTTGGATGGATGTTTGTAAGCTGAAGGTAGAAACGCTCAATGAGATATAGGTGGTGGCGTTTGGTATAAAATTCTTGTTATTCTTTGGTAAATTAATCATAGCTTATTACAATTATTAAAGGAATGTTTACCCGGCTAAGAGTTTTGTCGGCTTCGATGATGTCCAAAGCACTTTCGGCACTGACATCGAAACGAGTTTGCAATTCCTTGAGAAAGAGTGAATCCACCACCCCACGAAATAGATCATGGAGGCGATGGAGCTTCTTAATTAATTTTTTCCTCGCCATGAGTGGCAAATAAGACGGTGCCCTGAGACGAAGTAGGGAATCGGCAGTGCTACGGGCAGCTAGCTGCGCGTCCGGTCTACCCAAAGACCAAAGATGAAAGTAAAAGTGCCGTATCACCTCTTCGGTTAACGGGAATGGACCTGGTTTGAAAATTTCTAGAGTATAACCAATACCCAGTGCCTCGCTTAAGCACTTCTTCAGTGTCCGAGTTTCCATTTTATGTTAAAGGCACTTGACTGATAGATCAAAGAGTGAAATTGAATCGATACGGTGTTTAAATCACGTGTTTATAAATAAAAACAGGTTTTGATGAAATAAGATTAAATGGTTATTGTATTGTATTTAAAAGATAACTTAAAAACATCACTTGAGTACCCTCTTTTTCTTTTTCCTTCCTGAAACTATAAAGAACCCTAGTAGGAGCTGTTATTTAAAAATGGTTGGTGCGTCAGCACTTATGTTCATTTATTGGCACTAAATATTATTTGACGAAAATTTGCAAAAATAACAAAGTCATCAATTGATTATAGCTAAATTTTGTAAAACTAGTTTTTTTCTAAATAAGTAATAACAAAAAAGTTTTGCTTCATAACGAAACCTTTGACACCAGTGACGTCCGATTTCTAACAATGCTAGAGATTTTTATTTAGATACTCGTTTTCAGCATCAAAAATGAACCAGAATCGCTGGGTATATGTAAGAGAACTAAGAAGTGGTTTTTTGGGAGGTCCTATATATATATATATATATATATATACAGGGGCAGAGTGGCCACCGGGACTATTCCCGGTGGGCCGCTGGCCTCAAGAAACATAAACGCCCTTGACAAGCCTCCTAATGGCATATTTGGGCCTGTATAAGGCCGGCGAGGGCATAATTGTCCCGGTGGATAAATTCTTCCCACTCCGTTCCTGTATATAATATATATATATATATACATATATATATTATATATATATATATATATATATATGTATATATATATATATGTATATATTATATATATATTTATTATATATTGGCTAAAGACCGGTGCGAGGAAGGGAACTCCTGTTCTGTTCCTATATCCATTAGCCAAACAAAAAATGCCCTCAGACAAGCGACTTTAAAGGAATGCGGGCCGCTTGGCGTGCAATGAGCACTTGCCGCCAGTCTAAGCTCTTCGTACCAAATCCCAATCTCGGGAGCAAGATTTTTAAGTATAAACGAGCCCAAATCTGCGTCATCGTTGGAATGGTCACCGGTCATATCGGCCTCAACAGGCATCTTTTCAAGATGGGGAAAGGCCATAACTCCAATCTGCCGACTCTGCGAAGAGAAAGAAGAAACTCCGTACCATCTCATTTTTGGTTGTCCGCCATTAATACAAAAATGATGGCACTTGAGGGAGAGATCGGAGAGCAACGTTTATCCCTCGAGGATTTCATTTTTAAATCGTTTAAATGCTTAAAAATATCTGAATTACTAATATTAATAAAGATAGCTCCTAGAGAGTACCACTACCGGCTGATACCGGATTAAGTTCCGGTGAGGTGGGTCCAATCTAGGAGCTAAACAACATATATATTTATAACAGAGATAATATGTGCTTCAGTATTTGAATTTTTAATAGAACATTAATTTAAAGACCCAGATGGGCATGGTATTATGCTATGTGTCTCAAATATATCAAATGTATTTATAATTAGACGATGAGGTTGCGTTAATTAGCTAGTATGCATCTTCCGATAATTTTTAAGCCGTTTTGAAATAACTAAATTGTTTGCAATATATTATGTCTTAATAAACATTATTAAAAGGAATTTTTGACATAAATAAAATGTAACTTCTAACTATTACTTACAAAGTCATTAATAATTTAAAAAAAATAATTATCATTCAAAATATTTTTATAATACATATTGATCACAAATAAGTATTGTCCTATAATTGATAACTAATTTACATATATAAAATTAAAGAAATCAAAAGGGAAAACAAAAGCTGATATGAATCATTAATAGATTTATTTGTAGCCGAATATAAAATTATCGTGATTCTTTTTAGGACAAACATCAGACTTCAGTATTTTCCTCTCACAAAAGCAACTTTCATATCATATAACGTATATCACCGGACTCCAAATAGTTATATTTTTATGAGGAATGCAAAAGGGTACACTGGTAATGATTCTTTTTGTTTAAAAAGGCACTATAAATCAAGATATTTTTAAATATCTGATACAAAAGACTTTTAATTCAAGTATAAAAAATATGTTATCACTCTTTCTTATAATAAATAACCTCTTATTAAATAATAAATTGCAGAATTTTTATTATAAACATACCAATTTTGAAAAACATTTTTTTGTTTTAAATTTAGACAAGTATTAATTTACTAAAAATCATTAATTAATTATATAATTCATGAATTATTTTTGGAGTTATTAAGTATATTTTTAAACCTATAATTATAATTTACAAACATATTTGAAGCAAGTTATAAAAATTTCAAAAAAATGAAGATTTATTCACACAAATTATATATAGCACTTAAACAAAGTCATTTAAAATTATTTAATAATATAATATAATTATCAAAACAATTAAATATATTGTTAAACAAAGTCTGTGTATTTTCTTAACAAATTAATATATTTTTTAATTAATGTTTGTTCTATTGACATTATATAATTATGTTAAAAAAAATATGTGAAGGAAATTAAAAACAAACGCTTTGACTTTTTTATTTAAAATTATATGACCTTAAAATATTAATAAATTGGGGTTCTACTCTTAACAGACAGTTTTATTCGTCCATTGGACAAATTAGGAAACTGTGTGTAAAGGTGACTATTACATCTGCAAAGGATTCAATATTTACTTAATTCACTGATGTCAATGAATTTAAGTATGCTGTATATTTTCATCTTTGCTTATTAAGAAAAATAAGTGAGTTTGCTAGATGTCGAATAAGAAGGCACAATACAAAAGAAACTAATCCTAGGATAAACAAATCGGAATAAAACACAGAAAAAATATTACAAAACCTTTCATGATTTATATATATATATATATACTATATATATATATATATATATATATATATATATATATAGATATATATATATATAGTTACAGTATCCTGGATTAAGGCATTTGGGTTAACACGTCCTCCGCTACAACAAGGTTTTAAAAAGGTCAAATATTGACGATGACATTATATAAAGTTACAAAACTTATTTTTAATTTAACAGAAAACTATTGATGGATAATACAAAATTAGGATCTTAGAATCCTCTAACCAAATTGATAGGGATCACAAAAAACCCTCCACATTTACCTTCTTATATATGATAAAAATATAAAAATAAATAAATGTATCCACGGGGGAAAAGTGACAA
>CP045895.1:18057540-18099173 GCA_013387185.1 Caligus rogercresseyi | reverse complement strand
CAGGCTTGTGAACGGAACGCAAAATTGAACGGCGTTCAGCTGAACCGCACGTTCAATGAACGGACGCTGAACGAACACCACTTTTTTTAACGCTGAACGTTGAACGCAAAAAAAAGAGTTTTGCGTTCAGCGTTCAATTTTCCCCAACTTTTCTTTGACTTTTTTTGGAAATTCAAAAAAAAAAAAAGTCATCACTACACAGTACTTTTTTGGGAAATTATTTTCTAAAAAAAAAAACGTCCATCACTACGCAGTACTTTTTTTGGGAAATTATTTTCTAAAAAAACGTCATCACTACGCAGTACTTTTTTGGGAAATGATTTTCTAAAAAAAAAAAACCGTCATCACTACGCAGTACTTTTTTTTTGGGAATTATTTTCTTTTAAAAAAAATGTACGTCATCACTACGCAGTACTTTTTTGGAAATTCGCTTTAAAATTGAACGCTGAAGCTAACGGAACGCTGAACGCAAAACATTGAACGGAACGCTCATTTTTTTAACGCGAACGGAACGCTGAACGCAAAAAAGCTGAACGCTCACAAGCCTGGTAATATAAAAATATGACTTAGATACATAGATTTACTCAGGCTTGTTGACCGGAGTTTTTTCTGATCGGCGATCAATAGCGATAAGCGATATTTGATCGCTGATCGGAGTATCGCAAAGGGTCCTGATCTTTTTGTCTTTTGATCGTAAGAAAATCACTAAAAAAATAGCGATCCGATCAATTTGTATAAAATAAAAAAATAAAAAATGTTTGTAATAAGGATTTTTGAGACCAACCCAACATTTCTTAAAACTTAATAGCTGTCACATTGACCAAAATCCATTCCAACGACTAATATTTGTCTAGAAAACACAAAATACAGACTAATACAAATGGAAAAAGCCAGTGTGTGCTATCCTGGTATATTTTTTTTGTCCTAAAATATACAGACAGGCCACTATGTAGAAGTCATTGTTTTGGAGCTCATAGGCTATGGGAAACATTTATTCTGGCATCTCCTGTCTTAAATATGCAAAAATGTCAATTGTGGAGCCAGGCTATGAGAAACAATCATTCTGATATTTTTGTCCTAAAAACACAGACATGCGCCTATGGAGAAGTCGTTATTTTGGACCTCATAGTCATTCCATTGCCATATAAAGATGAATACTTATAAAGGTTTGACTGTATACACATTTAATTTTTTACAAAGAATTAGTATTACATAGATAATTTTTTTTGTTGATCGCAATTAAATTGATCGGAAAAATCCTTGATCGTTATATCGCTATATCGCAAAGAATTTTGATCGCTATTTTTGATCGGATCGCTATTTTTTCCTGATCGCTCACAGCCTGGATTTACTCAATCAAACCCCCTTCATAGAGACAATCTGTTCCAACTTGGATCTGAATCTCTCAACGCTGTTTTTGACGAAAGTCTCATCTAAGTTGGCTCAAGAACCTATGATGGCGGACTTGAGTTCATCTTTGAAATGGATGCCACTGAGCATGGACTACAAGTACCCAAAGATGACATTAGTCTATTGAAGCAACATTTGGTGCGTGCGGGGGTCAACAGTCCTTTGGAAAAAGGTTAGATGTTTTCTTTTTTAGCATTTCTCAGGTAATTTTTATTTATGATAACTGGCACCATCATGTTGGAGCCACCAAGCCTCCCCATACGTTCTCCTGGCCCAAGGAAGATTACATCACACATGTACTTAATTTGATGTGAGACTTCAGCCTCTCATGATCTCGAGGAAGATGATGTCGCACTTCTTCCCATCGGAGCCAATCACAGCAATCACTGCATGTTGGAAAATGTCGTTCTTTCCAAAAATGGACAGTGATGTCGGCAGCATCTCATTGGTCCCATTTCATCAATGGAGAATGGTGTTTCATCAAGGTGCAAATGCAACTCCTAGAGGTTTTTTCTTTTACTTGTTAAGCAATTTCTGGGCACCAATGAGCGCTCATCTGCCGATCCCAAGGCTTGTCTTGTAGTATTTTTAGATCAAGATCCTCCTTGAGAAGTGATACTTCATGGTGGTCCTAGGCATATCAATTCTCATGTAAGGCCCTTGACCGTAGCCTTGACTTATCTCTCCTCAACGGTCTTCTGAACCCCCTTCACGGTTACTGGCAACCTTGCAAGTCTTGTGTTGACCCTTTTGGGGAATCTCTTAGGTGCCTGGTAAACTGTGTTGCGGGATGAACCCAAAAATCTTCTAATTTCCGTAGATTTATCATGAGCAGAAAGCAGGAAAAAAATGCAACTCATTTGTATCGTTGAGACATGTTTTTGTTGTGATTCGGCAGATTTTGCTGATGGAGTGATTGTTTTGTTGCTGTTTTCGTTTTGTTTTTGATATAGGAGATTGATTTAAGGCGCAACAAGTAATTAAAAAACACTTATCTAAGCCTCCCAAAGTGGAAATTTAAGTGTCGTATTTTAAGTGGTGATACATGAAACATTATTATGTTATGCAAACTATGAACTTGATAGAATCTGGGTTTTTTTATTTCACAGTTCATGGAATATATACAATAACCAAAGTATAAGGTATATAATAAGATGCTAATGCGTAAAAAATAGATTATTAAACATTATAGTTTAAATTAAATCTGGGTTTTTATTTAGCAACGACACCGTATACTTCATGAAATTCCATAAAGCAAGGGCTTAGGTGATTCCAAAAACTCCAAATCAAGGTTATATAAGGTTGATACACTCGAATCTCTAATCCATTATATAACGTGGTTTCGTACCACCTGGTTCAGAACCATTTTTCATTTATAACTGTCAAAAGGGGGGAGGGGGAATATCGAGAAAAATACAAGTTTACGATTTGAACCAAGTATTTATTGGTTTTTGATAGTCATTTCAAATCATTTTATAAAGGCGATTCTGTACTAGCAATTTTGTACCGGATCTATTTAGGTTCGTAATCGGATTGCTTTGGATTTTTATTAAGCAGTTGAAATAACTTTTTGAGGGTAAGACATAAGCAGATTATGGTTCAATGTATTAAAGAGTTAAAAGGCAACTCACTGTGCTTTATTTATTTATTTTTTTTCGGTAAAAACATTTATATCGGTTGACCTGCAAAATTTTATACAGTGTAAAATAAAATACACTAAAATTATTATACAGAACAGAGTAAACTATTCAGGGCAGTTGCGAAAATACATAAATGAACATTGTAGTTCATATTACTGCCCTGAAGATAACCTTATATAAAAGGCAAATCATTTATTGGTTGGTTTAAAAAAGCACGATGTCTTCTTAAAATCCTTTTGATGGTGCTGATGTAGAGCTTGATCTTTCAGGGACATATTTAATTATCGCCAGCCCACTTCCCGTTGGCGCTCCTACATCCGGGATTTTGATTGAGATAGCAGCGTAAGCGAGCTGAAGCACCAATCATGATGGGCCTTAGGTCTTCTTCGACTACATAGGCATTTGTCGTTATTTTTAGTGCTAAGAAAGATTTTATATTTTGTAATGTACATTGACTTGCTTTGTGACTAGGGGGGTATTTTTTAAAAATTTTATATTTCCAAGAGAATGAAAGCTTTTAAAATATTCGGAGATATATCGCCGTTTGACGTTTATTTTCCAACATCTTTATCAGGAGTCCTTTATCGACAGATAGTATGAGACAACAAAAAAACAGTCATCATTACTTGTAATAAGCCATATGAAGCAAGTCAGTGATGTCATTAGGAATAAATGACTGAGGAAAAAAAGGCGTGGGAATCAATGGTCCAAGAAACACGACCTGAGATAGAAAAAGAAAATGATGAGGCACGATAAAATAGCCCAAGTACATTAGTTGATTTGATGGAATACATTCAAGTGGCCACTTTGGTATGTGATCTCGACATAATAAATTACTTTGGTATATGATCTCACTTGCTCACGTGATCTCGCCATATCTTAATCCAGGAGATTAAATCACCAAGTTAATTCATTGGACCCAGCAACTGGAGCCCAAGCTCAGGCTATTGAGAGATTATGGTGAGATTCCCAATATCGAATACCCAAAAAAATTGAGAGGCAAATATCTTCCAATCTCATCTGAATTATTTCAGAAAAATGAGGATATCGTCTAATGACGGTTTCTTACTTTTCTATCTTTTGTTAAAACTAATCGTATATCAAAGTCAAAATGTAAACTCACTAAGATCACACACCGCAGAGATTGCATACCAAAGCGGCACTCAGTCAAGTGTTGTACAAACGTTATATATCATCTAAATTGTGGGAATTTATTCTTGGTACATTCTTATGTAACCCAAGGATTACTAAAGAGATGGAGGGAACACTCCTAATGTAAACAATAATATTTTTACCTATGTAGTCACACTTTACACAGTTTTATACTACTAAAAGAGATGAAATTAAGTTTCTCAACGACGATTCCAAAAGCTTATAGACTCCACGGACTGATTAGACCGGCACAAACCTCAACTTCATCCTTAGGGTTGTAAGTAGACGTGGAGTCCTCTTCCTCTTTATGGACTCGAATGTCGTCGTTGAGAAACTTATTTCATCTCTTTTAGTAGTATAAAACTGTGTAAAGTGTGACTACATAGGTACAAATATTATTGTTTACATTAGGAGTGTTCCCTCCACTCTTTAGTACTCCTTGTGTAACCCCATTTAGACATTACCGGCCATTGTGTGTTAACATAGACAAAAACAAGTGTGTGGATAACACATTCTTAACAATGGCTAGGAAGCAATGAAAGGAATGGAGAAAAGAATGAAAACTTAAGAAGCATTTATTTGACATATTATTTTAGATTCTAGGCAATCACCCCCCGGACTAGCACCCCCCACAATCACCCCCTGGACTAGCACCACCCCGGCCAATCACCCCCCAGGCATTTACCCCCCGTTAGTATATTTCTTATCTCATAAAGTCCACTTATGAAGCTAACTATGTTTTCTAGTTATTAACAAAGATGACGTCACTGGTTAGTACGCAGTCCCAGTCTTTTAGAATTGGAATATGTATTAATTAAATGTGCATAAATTTGCAAATTTCGTGTCTTAGACCTTATATCTGGGCTACTATGTACAACTAGACAATCATACAGTTTGTAACCTATCAACTCAAGATATCTTATTTATCTCATATAGGTCCTAAGCTATTTTCTAAGATTTCATCAAGGAACCACTTGTCCTAAATCGAAGACTATGATCAAAAACTCATCCACTCAAATAAGTTGACATATAAATTTTATTCTCAATCTATTATATTCATTTCTTCACACCCAAAAACGTGTTCCTATGGCTTTTCTTAAGATATCCAAGTCCCCATTAGTCTTCGCAAGCAGCGGAAAAGGAGATCAAGAAAGTGGTTAACCAGTGACGTCACCTTTGTTAATAGTTGGAAAACATAGTTAACTTCATAAGTGGACTTTAAGAGATAAGAAATATTACTAACGGGGGGTAAATGTCCGGGGGTGATTGGCACGGGGGGTGCTAGTCCAGGGGTGATTGTCGGGGGTGATTGTCTGGGGGGTGCTAGTCCTGTTACGATTATTTTAGTAGCACGCAGCTGATGAAGATTCACCTAACAAATTATAAACAGAACAAAAATAAAAGTTGAGAAAGAAGAAAGCGATCCAATAGGAGGCTGTAAGTGGGCTGCTTTGTTGGTAGGCTGAAATGGCAACACTCTGTTTGGCCTGGTAGAGGGCGCTGTTACTGAATTGTTGTTGGAAAATTATATAAAAAGTATAAAGGAGTTGGTAAATATAAAACAATTCGATACATGACGTCAGTGACTAAACGTCCCTTCAATCCAATGCATTGAGTGGATGTAGTGCTATTTTTGTTGTAATAGGCGAAAGTTTTTAATCTTTAGCTACTATTTAGGTTTCAAATATATTCTACCAAATGGTATCTAAGCAGTTTTGTTGAACGCTTCTTAACTACAATGTCTTAAACTCATAACGTCAGTTATCTTACAGTATTTCTTTACTCCCTATAAGTTTTGCAGATACATTATATAGAAAACAATGCTTAGGGTCTAAGAAAATATATAAATAAAAGACTGACGTGTTAGGTTTAAGATATGGAAAGGTTTAAATTAACAATTTGAGAAGTTCTTTATAGTTTTAGCAGAGCTGAGAATAGGGTTGCCAACTCTCTGGGGGAAAATAAGGGACGCCTCATTTGTGGGCGGCGCGAAAAAATATGAAGCGGGGTTCAGGGGGCAATTTCCTGCATTTTGACCAATTTTAGGGCAAATAATGTAAGGGAGACATTTCCACAGTTTACACAATTTATTTTGAACACAAAACACAACAATTACAAGATAATGGACCACGGGAACACAAAGTGGTTGGGCATTTTTTCTTCATTCTTTATTTCTTAATGTTGCTGCTGCAATCATTTCATTGCTTCCATTTGTATTTCTTTTGGCTTCTTGCAGCAGCTAGAAGCCTTTTATTCTTTAGGGCTGCAGAGTAGAACTCTGAGCAAGGCATGCCATAGTTGAGGCTGACAATGAACTCTGCCTTGATGAGTGCAGTGGAACATTTGTTCCTCACGTCGGACCATTTAGCATTCATGAGAGAGAAGATCCTCTCCACAAAGCGGTAATACGGGACAAATTGCGTCCCGTTACAAATCAATACGGAACCCGTACTTTTGTTTCCAAATACGGGATGATTCCGTATTTCAAGGGACGGTTGGCAGCCCTAGCTGAGAAGTGAAAGTAGTTTTTTCTGCTCCAAAACCTCAAAAATATGAATTTGATAACGTGCTTTCGTATCATCAAATTCTGACCCTCTCAACCGTTTAGTCCGACAAATTGTCTGCAGAGGAGGAAATTCAATCTATTATGGGCTAAATGTATTTGGTTCCGAACCGTCATTTCGTATAAAATTTTGAAGACGGTTCCGTACCTATACTTCCCATGAGGATGTGTGATTATTAGTTTTTAAAAGATAATTTATAAGAGGAAATCTATATATATGCCCAAATCAGAGCTGGGATTCGGTACCACCGATTCGGGATCGGTAGATTTTATTATATATCTACCGGTGCGGTAGATAAGAAAGAGAGATAAATTTATTTATGTATCTGCTCTTTGACTTCTTCATATGCATTTAGTATCAGACAATTTATAAAAAACGACAATTAAGTACATAATTTTATATATATTTTTTTAGAGATTATTTGAAATTCCATAAATGTTATTTTTATGCACTTGGATTTTGAAGGAAATGGAAGGCAATAGCAAAAAAATTATTTCCTTAACTGTCTTTTGTTAGTCGTTGTCCGATATTAAATGCGCTTTCAGCTCCGGAGTTGTTTATTTTGCAAAGTTCAACCTCTTCACACCACCAGGTAACAACGCTTCCAGTTCTAAATACCGATTTACACTCGGTAGTTGCAATTCTGGCACATATATATTCAACAAAAAGTAATATTTATCAGATTAAATTAATCTCTTGGATAGAATATATGTTATATTCTTCCCCTAAATCATAATTTTTATTCTATATGTACTTTATAATAGATTATTTTTTAATTTTGTACATAAAATGAAATGATGAATAAATGAACAAAATATTTTATTTTATAGTATTTATTAAATGCACAACAAATATTGTTTTTACTCGTAGACATGAGCAGATCATAATAAAAAATACTTTGTTCAGAGCCTTTGGATGAGCCTCATATAAAATTATAATCAAAAGCTGTTGTTGGAATGGATATGAAACAATTAATTTATTGTTGCGGGATTTTTATTACAATTATATTATCTTTTTATAACCTATTCACAACTCTACAAGTATTAAAAGGTAAGAAAAAATCTTGGATAAGTGAGTAGGGATCCAAGAATAACATTACAAAACCTTTAATTTGTTGAGAGTAAATTTGTGGAAGAAAAAACTACTTTCTTTTCGGTATGTAACTTTATGATCATTACAAGGTTTACCAATAAAAAAATGACAAAATGTATTGAAGTAAGGGTTCTTTATTGTTCTTTCTCTCTGTGATCCCTATTCTCTTTGTCTCGGGATAAAGAATGAATAATTCAAAATATATATTTAAAAAAATGATATCTCTAAAACCATCCATTTGTATAGCATAAGCCATTGACGTCACGCTTTTCCTTGGCCATTTCTTTTCTCCATGGCCTCCTTGTTTTGAAAACTAAAGAGAGAGAGGGAGCCATAGAGAGAAAGTGATAGAGAGTGAAGGTGTTTGAGGTGAGGCAGGGAAGTGTATGAAGAGAGAGTTGAAAGAGCGTGTTTCGTTTTTCTTCCCTTCTTAGGTATAGTTAATGCTAGTAATGTCCTTCTTTGCGTCTAGTATCGTCATCATCATCATCATCTGTGTGGGAGTCCGTTGCGTTGTGGATTGAGTAGAGCAGTTAGCTGCTGAATTCAGCTGAGCATGAGTGGTCATCGTCAGCAGGAGGAGGAGGAGGAGGGGGAATCAGGCGACAGCGGACCCACAACAATCAAACTAGTGTCAGGCTCCTCTGAGGTTCACATCAAAGAGGAAGAGGATGTCTTGATCACCGGGGAGCCCGAGGAGGTCGTCACGGAGGTGGACCCGGGGAAGCGGATGATGATGATGCCTCGGAGCAGCAAATTTACATCATTGAAACCACGGGAGACGAGGACGAGGGAGCGGAAGAAGTCGTGGAGGACGTTGCCGTCTATGAAACGGTCTCCGCACTCGAGCAGCTCTCACGCGGGGGAACCAACGGAGAAGTACTCCAGGTACAAATACAAAACCATGGAGATAAACAAATAGATAAATGCCTGAGACAAGAGAGAAACGAATCGGACTTTTCAAGACCAAATCCACTAAGGTCTTAAAAAGAGTCTTCACAAATTCATTCGTATAATCAATCAGTCATACAAAATCGGGAAACAGTGGCTTACATAGAAGCTTATGAATCAGATGTATATATATACATATTAGCTTGTGAGATATTAGTTATTAGTTTCCCGGTTTTCTAGTCTAGTGAACGATTTCTTTGTCGATTTTCAATTACCACTCACAAGAGATTTAAATATCTACATTGAATAGATTGCGTATAAATTGAACGCTTTTTCAGTCCCTTGATCTACATGTAATTGATACATATTTTGATTAGCATAAGTGCAACCATAAGAAAAACTTATTGGGAGTACCTATTGATGCATCAATGATATCATTTACAACACTATTTAAGGCTCTTATTCATTCATGTCTTTTTCGACAACTTCTTTTTTTCTTCCAGGTCTACGAAGAAGTCGTATTAGACGATGACAACACGGAATTTGTGGAGGTCGAAGTCACAGATGGTCGTCCGGGATCACCCGTCAAAGTAAAAGAGACTTCCAGCGGCGGAGAGTTCAATGTCTGCCGCGTCTGCCATCAGTTTGTGCCCCTCCACGGCGTCATGGAGCACAACGCCACACATCATGGGACCCTCAAGGAGCTCACTTGCGTGGACTGTGCAAAGATCTTCAAGAGCAAGCGGTCCCTCTTTGGACACCGAAAGGAAAAACACTCTGGTATCACGGAGGTCCACATCTGCCCTGAGTGCGGAAAATCCTTTGGGAGAAAGTCTAATTTAAAGGCCCATCGAGAGAGCCTCCACTACGGGAAAAAGTTCCCCTGCGTCATCTGTGAAAGGATCTTTACGAATAGGAGCTCCATGAATCAACACGTTAAGAAAGCACATCAGGGACCTTTGATACTTAGTTAGCCTCCCATAGATAGTAAGAGTGTTAATATGTGTGTGTGTGCGTCAGAATATCAATACCTCCCATATCTCACAGCTTATTATGTATACAGAGAGAGAGAGAGAAACCCACTGAATAACACCCCAAAGATTAAGAGTAGAAACGCCATTCATTTTACAAAAAAAAGTCAAATTTCACAAAAAATAATACTATTTATATTTACTCTATAAACAACATTGCACCCATCATAACATTTAGACTTATTTACTACTCCTCTTTCCCTACAGAGTATATTGATTGAATAAACACCCAAGAACACCAACTAGTCAAAAAAAAAACTTTCTGCACACACAAATCCTTTATTATTTCAACGTTTTCACAGTAATTGAACCGTATTTCCCTTGAGGAGGAGGTGGTGTCCTTGCGACTTGACAGTAGAGGATTTCATTGACTTCCTCTGGGATTTTATAGGATTGTACGTGATCAAAAACGACGAATAGATCCTTGAGCGTCTCTTCTCTTAGTAGAGGATCACGACATACCAGATTGAGGACGAGTGTGCCTAAAGAAAGGTAGAGAAAAAGGATAAGGAGAGTTGATTTTAAGGCATACAAAAACATAATAGAATAAGTCATGTTTCTTACTCTCTCTCTTGATGTAATATAGTTTATGGATAATGATGATTGCTGCAGAAAGATCCAGCATGTGTATTGAA
This sequence comes from Caligus rogercresseyi, assembly GCA_013387185.1. Lineage (NCBI taxonomy): Eukaryota > Metazoa > Arthropoda > Copepoda > Siphonostomatoida > Caligidae > Caligus > Caligus rogercresseyi. Next base: position 18,088,758 of record CP045895.1, on the reverse strand, counting down.
TACTGTTTCTTTCTTCTTTTGCTGCTGTATTCTTACGAAGTAAACAACTCGCCTCTTCATGTAGAAGAACACATATTTTTATATATATGATAATATACGTGTGATGCATTTACTACATAACTATTGTAATTTTATGTATTCCATGCTTTGTTTTTTTTGTCCCATGATAAACTATACTATATATATATATACAACGTAAGAAAAATCACCAAAAAATAATAATTCCACGGCTATTTTATTTAGATATTATTTAAGTATGGGTATTCAATTGGTGTTCATATTTTGTTATTCTGTTCATGGATCTGATGGACCCCATTTATTTTTTGGGCTTTTAAATCAACACAAACTAACAAAATTCTTTTAAAATACTCAATGTCAAGCCATGTAACAACACCTTACATGGTTAATATTTGACCTTTGTCACATTACATGTATGAATTAATTCGTTTTTCTTTTAGTAATTAATGAAAATTATTGGGTTCCACAGACATCATACAAGTAGCATAAAATAAGGAATTTATAACTTTTCATCAAAGTACACACTCAACACACCTGTGTTAGCAGAAACAAAAACTTATGTTAATACATCTTCTGTATATAGTGGCCACCTGCCCATAACAGCCAAAAAAGGCTTCCCCTTATTGACAAGGTCTTTTATTACAACAAATTACACATACAAGAGAATTAAGAAGTACACTACATGTTTTTGTAAAATGAAAATTGTGTTTCCTACAAACATTAGTTTAAAATTAATATAAAAATACGAATTTGGTTAGATATAATTGCAGTATCCGACTGGATATAAATACTAGCGTGTAAATTAGTCTTCTACATGAGATGTATCAAAATCGACTGTCCTCCTCCTTCGGGAAGAGTTTAACCTACGTCCTCGACATTAAGAGTCAAACACGCTTTCACTGAACTGTTGCCTTCTTTTATGTTTTTATTATTATTGTGTATCATCAGAGAGAAAGTTAAGGGACCGCCTAAGCCATGCTAAAGTTGATGAAGGGATTTAGTGATCAAGCCATTATTTTTAGGATGTTTTAGGACAATTATAAAAATTGTGGAAATATAAAAGTTGAATAATCCAAAATAAATACTCTTGAATATGATATTACATCATACTTCTATAAGTAATTGTAATTAAAAACACCACTAACGAATCCAGCGGAGAAAGAATCGGTGGTAATTTCATCCTCACAGTGAAAAACAAAATCCCAATTATTTTAATGGAAATTAACAAACCTACTGATGTATTTAAGTCTCAATACTTTGTAACTATTTATAACAGAAATTATATTTGGGGAAATATCGAAAATTATTCGTAAAACGGCAAATATATATATATAATACATTTCAAAAAGCCCACCTAAAGCATGAAGAAAGAATATTGATTTGTATTGTATCATCTCAATCGATGAATATATTTTTTACCTGACGAACAAAACATAAAAGAAAATTGAGTTACTAACTTTAAAATATGTTTATTTGATGAGTTTGTGAGGAGAAGAAAAGAAGTACGTACTTCTCGCAAACAAACCAATGAACATTTTTTTCTGTTCGTAATTAGCTTTTTTAGATATGTTTGATAGCTAGAGTATGATTGTGCATTTATCGTCAGCTATGAGCAAGCAACATAAACATTCATTGTTTGTTCATGAAGAAGAAACAATTAGTATTTTTAAGGACGGCATTCTTCTCTCTGAATTGATGCCCACTTCTCAACAGCCGCGAATGATGCTTTATTTTTCTAGTGCCAACGGTTTATTGTTGTAAATTATGGCAGCTACAGCTGTTCTTTCAACCAATTACGTTTAAAAAAGATTACCTTTTTTGTCATCTCTTATGGTAATACTTTTTTTTGCTAAAAAAGTAATATTTCTAACAATTTTATATCAACATTTTGGGACAAAAATTCATCTCCATTCCATTATTAAATAATTACTACCAATAATTGAGATATTTTTTCCAAAAGCCCCTATATTCATCCTATTCACTACTACTACTACTACTCACCATTGTCTTTCATCACTTCTTTGATCTTGTGAAGAAAGTCTCTTTGAATGAAGGGCTGCGGTGGACAGCTAAGGCCAAGGGTTCGATCCTTGTTGTCTACGTCCAGCATGATAACCGAATATGTATCCCGAGGAGAGCAACGAATGAAGGAGAGGCCGTCTTCGTGGATGACGCGAAGACTCTCACTAGGCTTGAACTCAAAGTGGTCCTGTGCCACGCGGATAATGGCGTCGTCTAGCTCAACAACGTCTACGGATAGCTGTAATGTTGGAATTATAAAAGTTTAGTTGAGACATTTTTTGTCAAAAGGGTTTATTGAAAATATATTATGCCAAATGAGCAAATCATTGGATATTTAAAGTTTTTAAGAAAAGTTTATAGTTTCAGAATTCCCTCCAAAATATTTTTCGAATAACAAAAAAGGATTTTTATAATGTATATTCCAATTTGATACATATATTTAGAATTACCATTCATGTTCTCTTAGCGCCTAATTTTAAATATAATTTTATTTAATATAATAATGAACTGTTTTAGGGGTGGGAGAAATGAGCAAATCCTTGGATCAAAAAATTACTTTTTCAACCACGAAGAAATGAACGATCACATTTTTTATAGTCTTTATTAAAATACAGTAAATAAACAAAATCCCAAAGAAATTGAAGCCTTCAGTTCTTTGAGTCCTTTCTTCAATGAAATCCCCTTAGAAATCCAATAATTTGAGCACGTAGATGAACAACCCCCTTTAGCCAATGAATAATGATATTATTTACAAAGATAAAAAGTGATTGAGTTAAAAGATCGAGCCGCCAACATTTGCATTTTTAATTATCTTAATTTGACATTTCTATCATGGCTTTAGTTGTCGAGCAAGCCTTAAATCCTTTGCCGGCTCACCCCGGTAATGTGACTCTTAATGATGAAATAAAAATCCTTAATAATATAACAATATATAAAATATATGACACATTTATTGTTACTCATAAATAAAATATCACATTACTATTATTTCCCACTTTTATTGAAACTAATAATATACTTTATATTGTTGATACTGTTTAATCATGTTAAATATAATACGTGTAAAATCTCTCTCTCTCTCTCTCTATATATATATATATATATATATATAGTGTCACAATTGTGTTAGCGGTCAACCCAATATCCTCAACTTTAAATTAATCCAATAGATATCTTAAACATAAAAACCATGTCTCTCACATCCCAAATATTACTCACGTTTGGATATTTCCGTGACACATTGGCCGCCAAAGCACCTCCTCCCAGGCCAACGACCAGACAGGAGCTCCCATTCTCCGTATAGGACTCCAGGGGATACATCATAACTGAATGATGCTCACAGGCCAAATAAGAATGATCAATCCCCATCCGCCCTTTCTTCCCTCCTTTAGCTTAGCCTCTGACTGCGTAAGGCTGGGATTCGACAAAAATATCAGACGTCGATAGCAAGATCCATCTTCAAGGGTTACGTCCTCCACAACAAACTCCCCAGAGAGCTGACTCTTTCCCCGACTGATCTCCTTCCGAGCCCCCAAGTTTTCTTGCCCCAGAGACATGAAAGGGATTTGATAGTTGGGAGGAAGGTCATCCGGAGCAAACTCTTTGGCATAGCCGGATAGTTCCTCTTGAATGTCAGACATGGAAGTGTAGCTATGCTCACGATGTAGATGAACAACAATCATGACGCGAACAGATGCAGACTCTGCAAGCTGACGTCTCCCTTCCTCAGTGACAAAGAGCCAATCCGACTCCCGACCCTGTGGCACAACAAATGCCGCAAAATGAACCTTCTTTTTCTTCTTCTTTGAATTCCTCTCTTCCACAACGAATATGGAGTACCTTGGAGCCTCAATACCAGGGGATCGAAGGTCTAATGAGACATCTGCAGCGTCTCTTTTACGTGCACGAATGGCAGCAAATTGCTGTACTCCGCGTACAGAGTTGATTAGCTCTTCCGGCTCCTTTAGCCGTGTCAACTTTCCGTCTGAGGAACAGGCTAGCTCCAAGGGAAGAAGTACTTTCTGTACAGAGAGTTTGTTTTGGGGGAGTTTTTTGAATTTTGTGGCGATAAAGGCGAATACGGGGAAGACTCTGTCCTCAGATGACTTTCCGCTGTCCACTTCTTGTATGCGAAGAATGCGGATAGGATATCCTTTATGGGCGAAGAATGGGACGATCCATGTGAGGATGTGGGGTTGGAGAAGGGATATACAAATGTAGCGACCATTGTTCTTGAGGGTTCGATCGATTTCCTGAAATTAGATCAAAAGAAAATATGTGTTAGCTTCGAACTACAGATCTACTAGTTGATGGGTTAGGTCCGATTAAATGAACAGATTATCTCGCCCTATAATCAAAGTTGGCCAAAATGTTAACCAATATTTCGTGATAAGGACAACTACGTTTTAAAAAAATCTCCAAAACATCCGTCTTGGGTCAAATATCACATTCATTACAAGTTTTATTATTTTTGAGGCCGTTACGAATATATTTATGAAATTAGTTATTACCTATATCCTCAATTTATGATCGTCTTTGGTTGATCATAGACTATGATTCATAGTATGTACTCCCAATGTATGAAATTATTAACTATGACTTCAGATGTGACTTTGATCATAGTCCTTGTTGATCTTCTATTGATCAATGTTTATTTTTCCATCCTTTTTCACATACTATTAAAGAAGAGCAAGAATGAAGGATTCCTTTTAGACTCTATAGGATTAGCCATATAAATAACGATAAAAAAGATTAAAATATCGGTATAGGATACCCGATTTTTTTGTTACGATAATGTAAATCCATTTAAAAAAGTCGATTTTTATCTTAATTTATCTGCTAAATTCACTATCGATTCAAGGGTTCCATGCATTCATATAATGAAATGTAAATGCTGATATATAGCAGGATAAAAAATATGTATATAGATGCACTACTTATAAAGTAGGGCAATAATTTAATAAACTTAATTAATACATACTTTTAAGCAGAACTGGGAAAATCGATTCATAATCAATAGACGGTAATGCCGACTGTAGATTTTTTTCTATTGTTGCCGATCATTTGAAAAATAAATATTTACCGAATATTGCTACCTATTACATGATTTAACAAAGTTTGGTAATATATTTTTCCGTATTAGTTTGAGCTATATTATGTTCTTACATTCATCATTTTTTCGATTGTTTCTATAACGCTAGGATCTTCTCCATCTACGAATAGCGCGTCCAGGGTTCCCTTGTCCAGAATGACGCCGAATTCCTCATCACTACAATCCATTTGCGTGACATCCATTTCCATGAATCGGAGCTGCTCACTCAGGGAAGCATATTTGGCCTTCATGGCCTTGATGACGTGTGAGGACGTATCAATGGAGAGGACGTTTTTGAAGCCTCCCGTTCGAACGAGTTCGCCAGAGAGCTCGGAGTTCCCGCATCCCACGACCAGAAGTGAGTCTGTTGGCTTGATGTACTTATGAAAGACCCCACAGAGCTCGCTGTATTCCCCATACCACTCAAAGGCCTTGGAACCACGCTTCTTGAAAAATGATTCCCAGTAGTCCTTCTGGCCAAACTCTCGATGATGAGTTGGTAGGAGATCCATTTGGCTTCACTTCTTCAAATTAAACTGTCAAGCATCAAATCCATCCATAAACAAAAAGGCATGAACTCTTAATTTCCACATGGATTTGTTGATAAATATTATGAAACTTCCATATGACGTCATGATTCTTCTTAATTTCGTTTTTGGAACGATCAAATTAGTGCATCAAATTTTCTCTTATTTGCAAAAAGGTAACGTGCTCGAACGTTGAGAGCGTAGGAACTCCTTCCGATAGGGTAGGGATATTGTTGGGCCTCACTGAAAGACACTGCAAATATCAACAGGGACACTGCAATTCAGTCGAACTAAAAAAATACAAAGTTGGTATTTTGTATGGAAAATATGATATTAGGAAAAAATGACCCATTAAAATAACGACAAAGATCATTAATCTAGAATTTGAAATTGTAATTCATTTATATTTATTTTTACTCAATTTATATTATAAATAGTATTTGTACCATATTTAGCTATATTCCACTCAAATACTTGCCTACCCATGTATTAATTTGTTCATGAGCCATTATTTTCCTTATCTATTTTGGGACATTTCTTCCTTTTCCTTTTTTAGCCATTACTGCCTGGGGCGTATTTTCCTGGTCTATTTCTTTTTGACACCGGAAAATCTATCATTAGGCATCGGTAGTCGTTAAAAAGCTGTATTTAATCGGAATCGCCAAACAAAAGTTTAATTATGTATTTCTGGATTGAGATGTAGCCTATTACTGGAAGTGGAAGGATTTTTTTCCTTCCTTTAAATTGTATGGAAATAAATGATTTTACTGTGATTTCAAATGAAAATGATTGGATTGAACATTTTAGGTGCTTTTGTGACATTGTGATATAAGGATCAGGATTTTTGATATGTGCAATTTTATATCGTGTATCTTAATGTATTTGTCATAGAGATATACAGATATAGAGAGCTTATTCCCTTCAATAGCAGAGAAACATCGTTCAGCTGTATTTCTGTGGCCAATATTAATAAAGAAATTAGTACTACGTCATCGTATGCTGATCATAGAGATAGAAAGATTTGTTTATATTGGACACAAAACGTATTCCTCTGAAGAATCCAATAAGCCCTCTATGTTTTTATATCTCTATGGCATTTGACCTTCAAATGACAGTTTGTTGAGTAGTTTTTAGTAAACGTCATCAATTATTTATAAATACGTCATCATTCTTCTATTGTTTATTTATTTACGGTTGTCTTTTAAATAATCCTAACTCAATCTCTGCCACCTCCTCCCATTATTAAGCAAGGCCACTTCAATCAGTGTCTAATTACCACCTGGACCCATTCCCCATCAGTATGAGCCTCAGCCTTCCAGACCTGATCCGCCGCAGCCTCTTCGAGGAACTTGATGAGATCAAGGGCATGAAGACCCTTATCATGGATTCCTCCTCCATGAGCACCATCGACCTTGCATGCTCCAAGAGCCTTATCATGAAGAAAGAAGTTTTCCTCTTCGAAGACATACAAAAGTTCCGACAACCACCCAGTGTCACACCTCCTAAACTCGGCCACCTCAAGGCCATTGTCGTCATTCGCTCCTCAATCGAAAACATTGAAGCCCTTCTCTGCGCACTCCGAAAACCCATTTACCAATCCTTTTACCTCTTTTTCACAAACAAAATCGACTCCCTCACGCTTAAAAGGCTTGCAGAAGCAGATATGAACGAAGTGGTCAAAGGTGTCAAGGAGATACACATCGATCTAGAGCCACTCCTTGAAAACGTCTTCATTCTTCGCCCTCTGGAGGGTAGACCTCAATTAAATCCAAGCGATGTTGATATCAAACGCTTCGCAGAGGGTCTCGCCTCGGCCTCTAAGCTTTTACGCATGACCTCTGGGCATTTATTATATCAGTCCACCTCACAACACGCTGAACAGATCGCTATGGCCCTCAATTCTTCCTTGGAAAAACCACATTCCTCCTCAAATGGCATAAAAAAATCATGGCGTAGTCCTTATATTAGATCGACGATTCGATCCCCTCTCTCCACTTGCGGTGAATTGGACGTATTTCAGCCTCATTCATGAGCTTCTTGGACTAAACAACAACAAGGCATCCTTTACGGACTCCAGCGGGAAGACAGTGGTATCTACTTTTACTCCAGAGACAGATGACTTTTATCAAAAGTATTTATTTTCGGACTATGGACAGTTTTGCTCTTCCATAAAGAGACTCGTGGAGGACTTTCAGCGTCGCCGGAATGAACATGAATCCATGGAGTCCCTTGGGGACATTAAGGACTTTATATCCCGCTATCCGGAGTTCAAAAAGCTTTCCGGGATTGTAGACAAGCATGTTTCTGTTGTGGATGAGATTTCTAAGAAGGTTCAGGAGCGGGATTTGTTGAGTGTGTCTCTGTTTGAGCAGGATGTCCTTGTGACTTCTGCTCCGGGGAGTGTTGTGACTAAGGTGAAGAAGGAGCTTCTTGGTAACCCAGAGCAGGGTGGGAAGCCCAAGATGAAGCGGGAGGACTTGTTTAGAGTGCTGCTCCTTGTGGCACTTAAGCTTCAAGATTCTTCGTTCCTCAGTCAAGTACAAGCAGGTAACTAATTAATTACGTCCAAACTTGTTTATCCGGAGTTTATTATTAAAAACTTTTTATATTCTTAAACACAGTGGTTTCTGCGAAAACTCATCTTTCAACTAGGGAGTAACGATACAAGAATTCAAAACTCAATTTGCAGTACAATATATCAACAATGGCACTTTAAAAATATCAACTCCCCATAGTAAAATCAATAAACGAAAAAGCGATAGCTGAACAAATATTGATTTGCAAGAACATAAACAATACATTTAAGAATTGACGTTAAGCGAGTTAAGTGATGCTTTGTTTCATAATGTTCATTATTCACTTTTCTTTTCATTCAACCATTCACGTCCTCAAAAAAGTTTGTTCTCCTTAATTATAGAGGTTTTGTCTCTCAAAATTGTGTCTCCGTTCCTTTATTTGCTTCGTATATATTTCTCTATCGTTCTTACTTTCAGACGTCAATACACATGAGATCACTACCATTACAAATTATATAGGAAAGAAGTTTGAGCTCATTCAGAAGGACAACCGTCAGTTCCCCGGGGCTCGGATCTTATCAACGAGTTCAAGGCAGTGAACAACGTCTATACCCGCTACACGCCCCGCCTCAAGGACGTCTTAAACGGCGTCATGAACGGCGAACTCCTTTCTCTCAACCTAACTCACACCACATACGAACCCTCCAAGAAAATACTCCTATTCATTGTGGGTGGGATTACTCCCTCAGAGATTGCCCTAGTTCAATCCCTGAACAAGGAAAAGGGGGCTCGAATCGTTATTGGGGGCTCTTGTCTACTTAACTCTGATAGCTTTATCAAAGATCTGTCATCTGTTGCCGGACGGGCAGGCTAAGCATTTAATTTTTACCTCAGCGTTTCACGAGTTTATGATTATTTTTATTTCAATGTGAATTTTTCCTTTGTGGTTGATTATTTTAGTTACCTAGTCAAATATTAATAAATAATTAACCTCCGCAGGGTTTTTGTAATATCTTTATTTTCTCTCGAAGGTACCACCATTGCAGCAGCAGTTAGTATACATTCCTACAAATAGTGTAATATTGTTTTTAGGTGTCGAGAAAGGGAAATTGTTCTTCTTGGGTCATAGATAACGATTTTAACTAGTTCTATGAATCCCTTTTGTCCAGCGTGGCATGAGATCAAACGTAAAATATTTCCAGATGGGAAAAAACAAGAGGAACGCGTTGATAAGAGACAAACCAAATTATTTACGGGCCTTATGATATTGGCAATAACATTTGGGAACAACTATAAATAAAATTAGAATGTTTAAATCTACAACTTCTTTGGAAGACTTTGCTTACTTCTATGTTGGACACCATTATTGTATTACTACCAAAATACAATTTTATATTAATAAATTACGTACAGAAAAAGTATCAATACCCCATATTTCTTAGGATTGTGGACAATATGCTTTAAAAATGTCTTGAAACATATGATTTGTACAATTTTAATGTTTTGTTAAATATATGAAATTCTCTATTTGATTATCTCCTTTAATATTTGTTTTGTTTGTTGTTTTAATATGAGTGAATAAAGATACGTCGTTTCGTTTGTAGAACCTGCGCCCTCAACATTGAGAGCTGAACACGCCTTAACACACTAAGTTTACGCACTCCCAGTTATAATTTATTTATTTATATGGCGATATATGAAATCAATCTCGAAACACATTTCTCCGTATATGGGACTCAATAACAGATTCCAGTGGAAAACCCATTTTTACAGAGTGAAAAATGACATATCATCATAGATGTAATTGATATTATATTAACAATATTTGGGCATACAAGTACTGAAAGGATGTTTAATGATGGCAAAAATTATCTGGATCCACCCCAAACAATCCTATTTTGATACTTTTATCCATTTTATAGACATTGGCCATCCATTGCTTAGAATTCAAAGACATCCCCATACATCATCTTTAATACAACATGTATTCTTTTTTAAAATATATTTTGACTGCAGTTTCACATAATTATTAATATATAAATATTAAAAAGAATAGGGCATTAATATTTCACAAAAAGGCTTTAATTCGATTAAAAGTCTTGATTTTATACAGAAAATAAGTAATAATATATACTTTTATCTTCACTCAAATAATATCTGCTATAATTTTAACCATTTAATGCGAAGTGTTTGCTTTATATATATATAATTTATCTTTAGGATCATATTACGATTCACTCTTAAGGTCTGCTAAAAAGTTTTTTGAGATAAAGTGAGTTCAAATGGTCCACATACATGTCCACCTTCCCTACACAGTACTCAAAGAAGGTCCATGACCTCTTAGACTTAGAAGCCAGGTCCAGAAGGGATCCAACGTTCACGGGACCTTCCGAAGAGACGCATTTGACGGAGCTCTTCAAGCATTTGAGACCCTTTTCAAAGCTGAATCGGAGGAGAAAGTTAAAGTAAAATCCCGAGAAAAAGACGTCGTAGGACTGAGGACATGATAGTCCGGATTGTGGATGGCTATGGAATATCTTTGTTTCTGCGAGAAGGAGTCCACAGACTCCTTGAATGTGTGGCCGTATTAGGCCTAAGAAGTCCTTCAGACTCCGCGTAGTTTGAATGAGACCCTGAAGACCACTTTGAAGAAGGGATTCGTTAATTAAGCTCAAAGCCAAGTGGAGGAAAGGGTCATTCTCAGTCGAGGAAGATATTTCTCCCTTCACATTTTTACCCTCCAATGAGCAATAAGGGTGTTCCCATCTCTTTCCTCACGGAACTGTATCGGCTCCAGTCGCATACATATACGTAGACGCCCCTCCATGAATGCCAATACCACCCCATCCTCCGTCAGGGACTCAATAGAAAAATTTGCATGCTTACATCCGTCAGAAAAGAGTAGCTGCTCTTTTTCATAGAAATTAAACACGTTTATAAGGATGATGGTTTCCTTTTTTAGTTTTTGAGCACTTTGTTGAGTATTTCTTTGACTCTCAGACTCCATTTTTGATAAAAAGGAGTCGTTAAAAGAGGACTCCGCACTGGTTAGGATTTCTGAGGTTCTTCGAGATAATGAGTTGGGAGGTGAGGTTTTAACCTTGGAGTGCCAGTCTTGGCTCTCGTTGAGAAATGAGGGTCCATCTTCTTGATTCATTGTGTTTTCCTCCTGGAGAATCTTTGAAGGTTCTTGGACATATGAAGTGGAGGCAAGTAGCTCTGTAGTCCCTTTAGAGTGGTCGCCTTTTTGTGGAATGGCAGGTGGGGCAAGGTTGATGCTTTGAGTCAGTGAAGAGGGATTTCCTTCAAGTGAATGAAGTGATTGGTTGGATTCAACGCCAATCTTTCTCTTTTTGATTTCACTATGAGCTGACAGTTGTTCATGATCCCTTGATGCTTTTTCAATGTTCAAAGAGGAATCCTCATGTGTGGACGTACTGTCCACATTTCTTACATGAGTAATCAAGGAATGGCCCAGAGATTCCTCTTTTTCTGGCGGGAGGATTCCCTTATCATTAGACACTGAATTGATTACTTTTTCTTCTACATGATTGTCCATCAAAGCATTTTTCTCCAGATCTTCGGCCTTGTTTCTTTTTCTGACATCCTTATCTTTATGAAGATCATCAAATCGGGAGTGAACACTTTTTCTCTTTGCGTCCTTTCGATCGTTGGCAAGAGGCTCGGTAGTAACAATTGGCAGCTCGTTTTTACTTATCATTTCAGCCGTGGCTCTACTAGAACGACCATCTTGGAGCACCCTTGATGATTCGGCATAAGCCTTATGGACGTTCAAGGACAATTGAATGTCTTCTGGCCCAAGAACAGATTCCTTACTGCTTTTATTCACAATGGGTTCTTGAAGAACTTCATTTTCTTCATCTAGGGAAATATTCTGCCCACCTAGAGTAATGTTCATAGACTCTCTCATAGCTTTACTCCGAATGAAGGGCCTTGGAGGAGATGCTTTGGGAGGAAAAACTTCTTCTTCTATTGAAGAGTTCTGATCATTTTTACCGCCCGTGCTCTGTGTTTTATCATCCTGTCCGATTCGAGGCAATTCTTCATCTATTGATGAGTCCGCCTCGCCAAGGGTTATATTCATAGCAATGGACTGTCTCAGTGTTTTATTCTCTCTGATGGAGGATGATGGGTGATGGTAATTCTGGTGGGATGTCAGATTATCTTCGTCTACTGAAGAGTCAGGCTCTATCCCACCAAGGGTTAAATTCATAGCAATGGATTGCCTTTTGTCTCTGAGGGATGAAGACATCTTCTGCTCGGTCAAAGGATCAACGCCCCTCATCGACTCCCTTATGGGATAATTTCTAATTTTTTCATCTTTCGTCTCATTGTTCATGATATCAGTAGTAGTAGTAGGCTCTATGTTAGTCCTTTTGTGCGACGCTGACGACATTGGGATCTTTTGATCAGAGCCCTTCTGTTCACTTTCTTGAGGAAGCTTCACTTCTCTTTCTTTCCCTTCCCTCGGTGTTTTTTCTTTAAGGAATTGTTGGAAGTAGTAAGCCTCTCTTTCAGATGAGATGCTTTTATCCCCAAAAGTTTTCACGTCCTTGCTAACTTCAATGCAGCCGCTGTTCTTCTTCAAATAAGGACCCTCTTCCTGAGATACAGCCGCAGCACGGGTTATATCCATTTCGATGGGATCTACAACAGTCTTATTGCTAGCTGTATTCCATTGCGATAGGAATTCAGGGGTTTCAGAGCGAGTGAAGTCCATTCCAATAGTATCACAGATTGTTTTATTGGACACCACATTTGCACTCGTTAAAGAGTGTGAATTTGAGCTACGGGTAAATTCCATCATCCCTATATGTTCGTTCACTGATTTATTGTTCTTTGTTTGCTGGGAAATAATTTGAGGACTCTCAGCTCGTGTTAAGTCCATTCCTGTTGGCTCATTTACTGTCTTATTGTTCTTTGTTTGCGGGAAAATAACTTGAGGACTCTCGGCTCGAGTAAAGTCCATCCCCATTGACTCCCGGATCGTTTTGTTCTTTCTCTCAGTCTGGTAGAATAGATCCGGACTTTCAACCCGCGACAAGTCCATCTCTGTTTGCTCATGTAATGTTTTATGTTTTTTGTCGTTCTTTGGAATCTCAGAGAATAGATCCGGACTTTCGATTCGGGTAAAATCCATTCCTGTTGGTTCACAAACTGCTTTATTGGCTTTTAATTGATTTGTCGACACTGGAGGAGTTTCAACACGGGTAAAATCCATTCCTGCTGGTTCACATACTGTCTTATTTGCTTGCATTTGCGATGATCCTCCAGCAAGTGGAGGAGTTTCTACTCGTGTAAAATCCATACTTGCTGGCTCACAAACTGTTTTATTGTTATTCTTCACTTGAATTGAGGACACTGGAGGACTTCCGACAAGGGTAAAATCCATCCCCGCAGACTCAAGAACTGTCTTGTTTCTATGCGACAGTATTTTCAGACTTTCCACGCGTGTAAAATCCATGCTCATGGACTCCTGAATGGATTTATTCTTCACATTTGTAGAATAAGGCTCGGAGCTCTCAGTTCGTGTAAAGTCCATTGTCATAGACATGCGAACGCTCTTGTTTTGCTGTATTCCTTCCCCGTTCGAACTCTCTCCTCTTCCGCCTTCTCCTCCTATGATTCCAACCATGTCAAATCCATCCCCATGGACTCTCGAACTTTCTTTCGACTAGGGACTGTCTTAGGGCTTCTCCGAGCCCCAGCGTTTTCCTTGTCCGAATCAAAGAGTAGGAAGTCCATCAATTCCCCGCCCTCATTGCCTTGGCTCAGACTACTGTCTAGGAGTGCAAAGCTCTTTTCGGCTTCTTGAAGGATGAGATCTTTTATGTTATCATCATCATCATCCTCTCCACTTGAATCCCTTTTTTCTTCTCCCCCGGATAAAACAGCTTCCAACGTGATCTTCTCGGTTTGAGTGAGGTCCCCGGTATTCGTCTCGGAGATGAACACGGACTGATCCGCGCAGGTTTCCTCTGAAAATATAATAAATGGAAGACATTGAATGGTATATATGTACTGGAATTTATATTGTATCTTTGTTATTTAATTAATTAAATTGTATAATTTAGCTATCTTATTGTGTATTGTAAATTTTATAGAGAAAAGACACGCGGCTTAAGAGTTGTGCACACCTTAGCCTCGGGTGTTGATTTTTAGTTTATTTCAATCCCTATGGACCCCCCATTTTGATCGATAGAACTCGCGAGATTAGGATCTAAGGTGTGCTTAGGTGTGCACAACTCTTAAGCCGCGTGTCTTTTCTCCATAAAAATGTTAGCGGTAGAGTCACCCCCATGGGACCCCAGACAGAGTCCGCTTGAATAGATCCACCATGTAAAAAATAAACAGCGCGGAAAATACTTCACTACAAAAATACCTACGAGAAAAAGAAGAACGACAAAAATACTTCACTATAAAAAGCTTGGCGACAAATTTACCCGCGAAAAAAAGGAGAACGAGGAAATGGACTGACTTTAAAAGAGCAAGCGAGGTAAATACACGCGACAAAAAAACGGCTATAAAAAGATCCGCGACAAATTTAATCACGATGAAATTACAGTAAACCATATATATATAGTAGCCTGACTATGGCTATAACTTATGTACATTGTATGTGGATGCTTCAAAATAAACAAATACATAAGATAAATCGACAGGTGTCTAAATTGAGTATCTTCTGGCAAATATATTGACATGGGCCTCTGACTATCATATGGTTTCCGTGTACAACAACATAAATTGTGCGGTATAAACGCAATTGTACTTATTTATAAATGAATGCTTTATTATTCTTTTCATCTCAACAACTGACTCCTACTCCATAGTCGTCAAATGAATCGATTTTGTCTGTCTGTCTTATGTTGACGTAGAAGAGAGCCAATCCACACGGACCCCCAGACAGTGTCCCTCAAGAGACCTACTTGCATGAGCTACATCCTTTCCGAGCACGAACTCCACAACAATATCATCAACAGTGACACTCCCCAAAACACTTGATCTGGTCGACTCAAGAGAGATGCCAAGATCAATGGCTCCATGGATTGGATGTTGAGTCAATCAATCAATCCATTCCCAAGCAAGCAAGCAAGGAAGGAAGCAATCCCCCTCCCCAATCCGATGGATGTATTCGAAATGTCTAGGAGGCAAAGAGAGAGAGAGAGAGAGAAATTCCCCGACCGAGTCTCTGGCCTCTCAACAACTCTTGTTTCTTTCCTTACCCATGGAGGACTGCATGCTGAGTCCTTTGGAGTCTTCTTCATGCCTGAGTGAGGAGAGGTCGTCCACGTAGGAGGCCGCGTAGGTGGACTCCACCGGAGGATTACCCACGATATACTCCTGAACATTCTTGGAACGGGAGAAACTCACACGACGAGAGGACTCAGAGCGAACCAAATTGGACTCCGTGCTCGGCTTCAAGATAGAGGAACGACGCTTCTTGGAGCGACGAGAAAGGGCTCGGACATTTCAAACGATCAAGACGAACAGAGCAACAAAACTTCATCCATTCACTAAATAGTAAGAAGAAAACAAACGTAAATATCCCTCCAAAATACATGTAATGCGAAATGAGGCCGCCAGGGGATATCATAAAATACCGTGGCGTATTCGAAATGGGGAACCAAATAAATGGGAAAGGAAGAAAGAGAACAAAAATAAAAGCCAGTGACGTCACAAACGAAACACACTCTATAGTTCGTAATAGTTAAAAAAGCTTGACGTCATTGGTCAAAACCTGTTTTCCTTTCACTATTCCGTAGTATTTGTTACATGAACGTTGCAAAAATATGTTGTAAATAATTCGACTAATTCATTTATCCTTTCCATTGAAAGGGTTCCCTAGGAAAAAAAACGGTTTCTTATAATCGAAATGTATGCTTAATAAGAACAAAAAATATATTTTGAGTAAATGAGTGTTCTCTTTTATACCGTGGATTAGTGAAAAAGGAACTATTTATGGTTATAAAATATTTCATCCATCATAGAATGAATAATTGTAAAGTATATGATATAAATGCAGATATGTTAGAGATAACACATTAATATCGTAACCGCCCAATTCGTCCTTTCATTTTGTCCCTGATATACAGCCAAATTGTCCCTGTCCAAATCGTGGTTTCGTCCTTGTCCAATTCGTCCTAGACCCAACTTTGGATCCCAGACTTTTCTAAGACACGAAGACATACCTTTAGGCTAGAGTATTTTTGGCTTAAGGGAACCCTCGTCCAATAGACTTCCGGATACATCTACATTTTGATATAAATAGCCCCAATATGTCATAGCCGGCTGTGGATGATTTTAATACCGACTTGACATAGAAAGAGAAAAAATCTGAAAACATAGAGACATCTCTCTGGCCTCTCTTTATATAATATTAAACCTCACAAACCTCTCCCTTTTTCATAACAGATTTTACTAATTATTATTTTATTATTTTTTACATTTATTTTAAAAAAAATCAATACAATTTGGTGCGTTTGTTTCTTTTATCTTCTAGATGGACTTATGAGGGGCGGTCTTACTGTCTTCCTCCTTCACTTTCGTCGTCAAATCGGCCAGAAAAGTGCTAAGAGAATTAATAAGCTTTTAGAGGAAACCTATAGGCCTTCCGTGACGAGGAGGCATTGAACTACTTACCATAAGAACAAGTCAGTCCCGACAAGAGACGATGGAGTTCCTCTCGTCCAGGAATCCTGTCGAATAAGTGACTCCGGACACAGGGGGGAACTCCGTATCAAGGTTCCTCCTCTAGATTTAAGTAACTCAAGTTGTTCAATGTAACGCAATAATAATAATAATAACAGCTTTGTTATGAAAGAGGGAGAAGTTTGTGAGTTTTAATACTATAATAAAGAGAGCCAGAGAGATGTCTCTATGTATTCAGTTTTTTTCTCTTTCTATGTCAAGTCGGTATAAAAATCATCCACAGCCTCATAGCCAGTAGACAACAGTGTTGGTCGAATATTACTTGAAAGATGTATGTACTATACTACTTTTTACTGTGTAGTATATTTAAAAAAATATATTAGTTATTACTTCTCAAAAGTAATGTGCTACTTTAAATTAGATATTACTTTTTGACCATTCCGAAACAGTAAGTAAAGGGAATTCGATAAGGCAAAATCCATTTACTTCAAAGTAGGAAGACGGCCACTCACATTCACCGGCGAGAACGGACAAATTCAATAGATAAGCATCAAAAGCTGCAAAGCCACTACGCCTAGAACCATATAGAATTATTATAAAAATACAAACTGGTTTGGTGAGGATTTTTACAAATCTTGTTTGAATTCCCTTAACTTATTGTTTCGGAATGCTCAAAAAGTAATATCTAATATTAAGTAATATTACTTTTGAGAAATAATAACTAATATCTTTAAAAAATGGTTCTAGGCGCAGTGCCGTGCCCGCTTTTTCAACTTACGAGGATATAGTATCAATTACTTTGTTTATGTTGGGTAAAGCGACAGTTGAACGATGTTTCTCTGCTATTGAAGGGAATAAGCTCTCTATATCTTTATGTCTCTTTGTGAATGTCACAAAATACATACTTTCAATATACCGTAACGATTATCAATCGGTACAGTATTGGTAGTTTCTATCGAATATCGTATTTGAAATTTACCGGCGGTAGTATCGAATACCGATTTACATTCGATAGTCGCAGCTCTGTAAATGAGGTATGATATACCTAAAATGTCGTTCTATGATATTTATCAAATATTTTCGGGGTAGGGAGGCCAATGTTTTTTGGTGGTTCTAAGCAAATGGTGTTCAGAAGATATGAACCAGAAAATACGGCAAGGAATATTTACCCAAAACAGAAAAGGAAAATGATGAATCATGGAAAAATGGCCAAAATACATGGCAGGCAAATATTGAGTGAAGTGCAACTAAAAATTGATCAAATACTATTTCTCAAATAAATTGAGTAATAACGACAAATAAATTTTTTATTTTAACAATTATATATAAACAGGCTTGTTGATCGGAGTTTTTTCTGATCGGCGATCAATAGCGATATATGATCGCTGATCGAGTAGCACAAAAGGTCCTGATCTTTATATCTTTGATCGTAAGGAAATCACTAAAAATAGCGATCCGATCAATTTGTATAAAATAACTAAAAAAGAAAGAATTTTTGTAATAAGGGTTTTTAAGACAACCCTACATTTCTTAAACTTAACTAGCTGTCACATTGACCAAAATCCATTCCAACAACTAATATTGTTTATAAACACAAAAATCCAGACTAAAACTAATGAAAAAGCCAGTGTGTGCTATCCTGATATATTTTTTGTCCTAAAATATACAGACAGGCGACTATGTAGAAGTCATTGTTTTGGAGCTCATAGGCTAAGGGAAACATCTATTCTGGCATCTCCTGTCTGAAATGATGCAGACATATCTCAATTGTGGAGCCAGAGTGTTGAGCTCATAGCTATGAGAAACGATCATTCTGATATTTTTGTCCTAAAATATACAAACAGGCGCCTATGGAGAAGTCGTTATTTTGGAGCTCATAGGCTATAGAAAACAATCATTCCATTGCCATATAAGACGAATACTTATAAGTGTTTGACTGAAAAATACTTTTAAATCAGTGGTTCCCACTGGATTCGGCTCGTGGACCCCTAACGGTCTTCGGGCACTTTCCGTGGACCCCGCCTCAATTTTGTCAAAAACGCGAATTTCAATTTCAATGCGAGACATCTGCGAAGTACCATTATATTTTATTTTTGACTTATATCCAGGCTTGTGAGCGTTCAGCTTTTTTTTGCGTTCAGCGTTAAAAAAATAGCGTTCCGTTCAATGTTTTTTGCGTTCAGCGTTCCGTTAACCCGCTATTAGAAATACCAGGAAAAAAAAATTATCACTAACATTTTCGATTATTGCTTTTTATTTAAGGACATTTTACAAAAAATTGGTGATTGGGCTTCGTGACCTTGAGGTTACAGCTTTATACTAAATTTAGTATTCCGAACTGTGAGGTATTAATTTTTATTTTCGTTTTAACAAACAATATTTTATTTTACGGCTTTAGAAATAAAATAAAGCAGTTTCTTTTTTAGGTTAGGCACAGGTGAACTTTACCTTCTGGCACAAGATCTTGGATCTTTCTCCGCATGTTTCCAGTTTGCAGGTTTGCTGTTTCGGATCTGTGGCAGGCCAGTGACCAAATTGGTCATAGCGGGAGTCTTTCACAGGACAACAATCGATCTTTCTCCTCTTGTTCTCTACCTAAAATGATGGTGAAGGACAGGAAGTGGAAGATGGGCGTCCTCTTGGGGACTTTTGAGAGGGCTTCCGCTATCATTTGAGTAAATGTGAGTAGGTCCATGCTTTTGATTTGCTTTGCTGGTAGCTTGCACAATGATGCATCACGGCGCCACTCTAACCAGGCGTTCGACACCCCCATGTTAATTAAATGAAAGATCATTCTCAAAGGCCACTTTCTACTCCTGATAAATGTACGATACAGTTGGACCAGTTGGTCATGCTTGTCCACCCCCACCCATTGCCTTGTTGTATCGAGCGACTACTTCAGGTCTAGATACTTCAACAAAAGTTTTGTCCTTCTTGCTCCATCTTCTGGCCAAGTCAGTCTTACCAATGCCTACAAAATTGCTGGCAATGGTAACGGGTTTATTATCCTGCCACCTGACAATTACCAAAGTATCTGAAACAATTCGACGCAAGAGCCTCGCACCATTTTGTTCATTTCCTTCTTGCTAGGCATTTTGCAATTTTCGGTACGATTTTCTCGAATTGTTCCGGCTGCATAGATGCCTTTTACACTAAGGGATCGAAACATTTTTAGGTCAGTGAAGAAATTATCCATGTAAAGCTTGAACCATGATGCTCTGGTATTCGCTCACTAAGGGACTTGACGATTGATTGAGTTGAGCCCAGTTCTTTGTACATGTTCTTGATATTTGGTCACGCACAGTGTTTATTCCTTGATGAACCAAAAAACGATACACAAGCCCTGAGCTTCCACAGAGGCAATAATCTTGAACCCCCACTTGTTGGGCTTGTTTGGAAGATACACCTTTCCCTAAATTGGCCTTTGAAAGGTACCATTGACTCATCATTTGAAAGCTCCTCCTCCAAGACCAGTTGCTCACATCTTTTGCTGAACGAGTCCAAAAGTGGCCTAACACGCCAAAAACTGTCGTCATCCTGCTTGTCCTCTTCACTTGTAATGTGAAGGTTATTACGGAGCAAAAAAAATATATTCTTTGATATATTGATGTCATCCATGAGAGCAAGGTGTGTCGAACGTTGCCACAGCATTTCGACTCGAGGGAATTTTACCACCCCAAGTAAAAGATGGATGCAGATCAGCCTTTTTATCTCATTGGCATTGGTGCAAACCTTGTCTACTCCACCATTGTTTCGTGCGCTGTAGAGGTTTGTTTTTTAGGGCAAATTGTTGAAACACTTCCTCAGGAAATATCTCAAGAAGTATTGTAATGGACTCAAATCCAATGCATCCTTGAAATTGGCTGATTTTCATATTTGAACTCTAGATCGTCTGGGGGATGTACTTTCTTTGTACCAGATGGTTGGCCTTTTCTTGGGCTTCCCAGCAGCATATTACCACCGATTTTCCCCCCTTTTTGCTCACCTCCTGTTTCATCTCCTTCAAAGGTAACTTCCGCTTCATCATCCTCTCCAACTTCTTCACTTTCACAGGCGACCTCTTCCTCTGCCCCAAGCCATGACGGGCATTGTTTTCATCGTCAGATGTTGAATCATCAAGGTCAGATACTCCAAAATATTCTTAATCTCCTCAGATGTCAGCCCTTTCTTATCAAAATCTCCCTTGACATCTTGACCATAAATGTTTTTGATGGCCTTCGGCTGTTGCTTCGCATCTTCTTTGAAGATCCAAAAATTCTAAAATCCATGCAAGTAGTCCTAAAGAATTGTTTCAGGGTCCAGAAAACAAAAATGAACTATCCAAAGATCTTATCCAAACACTAACAGTAAAAAAAAACACATGAAAGTATTCAAAGATTATATCTAAACAAGTTTCTCTTCCAGATTTTCCCCCCTTTCAGTCCAAAGAACTAAAAAAAGTATACAAGGAATTTGTTCCCTAAAGTATCCTGAAAGGTTGAAAATATTTAATTAAATTGGTTGATTAACCTGTTGAGATGATAGAGATTTGGGAAAAAAATTTAAACTCGAAAATGATAAAGTTTGCCCAACAATTAGGATCCTAACTAAGGTCATTGACCTGCTGCTGAAGTGTCACTACTTATTTTACTTTCAGCATGTATAAGAGGCAAAAAAACTGATGACATCATAAAAGCTCACTAATTTGCAAAAAGATGAAACATTGGCTATTACCTAGAAACATTTCGTCTTGATTGATCAACTAGAACAGTTTTCACAGCAGTTTAAATTTTATACTAAATTTAGTGGCCAGGGAGCGAAAGGGTTAAAAAAAAAGTGACGACGTTTTTTTTAGAAAATAATTTCCAAAAAAGAATGTGATACGAGAAAAGAAATGGAGAAAAAATGATCCTATACCTGGACCCCCGGCCAGCCTTCGTGGATCCCCAAGGGGTCCACTGGACCACTATTGGGAACCACAGATTTAAATTTTTACTTCGAATTAGTATTACATAGGTAATTTTTTTGTGATCGCAATTAAATTGATCGAATCGCTGATCGGAAAAATCACTGATCGCTATATCGCAAAGAATTTCTGATTGCTATTTTTGATTGGATCGCTGTTTTTTTCCTGATCGCTCTCAAGCCTGTATATAAATGATTTCCTAGTGGTTGTTATTAGACGGGACAAAGATCTATTTGACAATTTTTCCCATGCGTCATCGCCTTCTTTTATATATTGGTCATTTCTTTCGGTTCTAGGAATAATTGTATAAAACACTTATCCATAAGGAAAATCTGATAAAGCATTTTTCCGTTCGGAATTATTGATAATAGGAATTTTTCCTTAACGACACTTTTGTATAAAATGCATTTTTAAAGGAAACCACGTACTTTTGGGCCCAGCTTATCAGTCAAAATAGCTTTATTGAGCATTAATGAGCACATTTGGTAAGTTTTATTCTATAAAACTAGTAAAATGAGCCCATTTTGAGTACTTTTTCGTTCATATATAAAGGAGTATATTCGTATATAATAGACCCATAAGGGTACCTGTGAACATTAAGCTACGGTAAGGTAGGTTTAGTGAGGAATGAACAATAACATAAGAAATAATAATAAGCTCAGGACTTTGTTATGTTAATGCGGAGAAGGATTCCGACGAAGGATTCTCAATTACAGACTTTCCGAATCATCTTTGCTGGACGACATTTCTCTACGGTCTTTGGCTATACTGTATATCCTACACCCAAATTTTGTGTTATGAAAGGTTGCGTGAGTGAAAAAAAATTTTACAATAACACGCAGGGGGTCCAACTGCAGTTTTTGAATTGTAGAATTATATCTAACTCATAGCTAAGAGAGGGGGAAATAATGCTATCTGAGAAGGAGCAAGAAGACAGAGAATGCTTACCTGAGAAGTAGCAAAGAAAATGGTATGCGTTATTATAGAATAAGGAGACATTGAAAGTGCTCTCGTATTCCTTACTCTCATTTTGAGAGATAAAAAGATGAATTTCCCTCGTTTTTTTTCGTTGGAGTCCTAAGCCCAAAAAAGAAACCAATTTTCAATAATAAAAATAATGAGTCCCTCATAGTGTTAATTGCTATATTAATTCCTTCTGAGGAAAAAATGTTTTTGTTTACGGAAGAGGGTTAGGATGTGGGCATTCTTGTATATAGAACGTAGTGTACGTATAGGGCAATCGCAGTCTAATGACCGGTTTACATGGGTTGAGGCCGCTGGGCCCAAAGACGGGTCGCATAGGTTCCAGCCGTAGGCTGGGACCTAGCGGCCGCCTGGGCCCAGTGTGCCTCAGTCCCATATAAACAGGTCATTAGGCGTGATGACCAACACGTTTCCATAGAACGTAGTGTAAAAAATCAACAATTATAAATAAAATCCATAAAAATCTGTTAATTCACATGATGTTTAATCCATTTCCAATATAAAAAAGTAAGTTCCTCTACTTCATGCAGAAGTTTCCTCCTCTTGAGGAAGGAGTACATTATTTTTATTACATTATCAGGGCTCTCAAGTTTTGAAGTGAGTTCAGAGTGAGATTTAACCAGCGTTAAAATATTTAAAAAAGTAGTGATGACTTTTTTTTTAATAAAAGAGTTTTCCGAAAAAAGTGATGACGTTTTTTTATTATAAAATAATTTCTGAATAAAGTGATGCCGTTATTTTTTTAAGAAAAAAATTTCTGAATAAAGTGATGACTTTTTTTTAGAAAAGAAATTCCGGAAAAAGTGATGAAGTTTTTTTTATAGAAAATAATTTCAACGAACGAACCGTGATAATTTAATTGCGTGAGAAATACAATGTGTGGCGTGTAAGCGGGTGGAAATGCGTGTGTCACACGCCAAATGCGTGAAACTTGAGAGCCCTGCATTATGTTCTTTCTTTCCAATCCTTACTACCATATTTACTCTATATTCCCTTTCATCATAATAATAATAAAATTGTATTATGATGTTTTACTCCTAGTTTACTATGACTTCATCAACCCTGTTTTAGCTATTTTTTTCCTTCAGTTGCTTTTCTGTTTTTTTTCTCTTACAAAACCTTTCAAAATAGCTATTGGGGGTAGGATGTACAGCACCTGGAGAACCTCCCCTGGCTACAATAGATCCTTGATGCACTCCGGATCCCTACAGTACTCCGGATTCTCACCGGTCTGTATCCCCAAGGCACTCTCGGGATCCATACAGTTCTTCGTATGTTAGGGCAATTACTCCACGACTGATCGCCACGAGAGTCCTATCAGAAAGAAGCGGGTCTTAAACACACCCGATGTAGAGAGCTCATGGAAAAGGGCTGCACTTTGAATGTGAACGGAGTTCATTGGACCTCAAATATAGTTTGCATCCTATATTTTATTACACACTCTTATTTAAAGTTTTATTGTTTCATCTCTATTTGTATACTCTCGTTGCATCCATGTCTCCAAGAAATAAATACACTAAAGTTAATTAGATGCTTAGATTGCATCTTATTTCTATTTGAGACCCATGGTCAAGAATATCATTTGCCTATTAACAAAATTAAAGACAATACCAAAAGTAAAGACAAAAAGAAAAACTGATTGGCCTAAATACAATGTTTTTAAAGAAATTTATCATCATTATGAATAATAACAGAATAAAAAGTGTATTTTATTAACTATAATAAAAAATTGTTCAGAATCTTATTAAAACTTGTCAAAAATGCCTCTGCAACGTTGTGTTCTTCGAAATTGTTGTTAAAAGCATATGATCCTATTCCTAATCTATCAAATATAACATGGAACATCAAATTCACTTTAAAATAACTTCTGGTGAAACCTTTTTTAATCTATCGTTTCTTTTTTATTAAGTAAAGAATAACTTATCTTATGAAACCATAATATGAATTTTATCATTTTTTTATTCACGTTAATCATTTTTATGTAATGTGTATAATTGTTAGTCGACAATACTTTTATTACTTCCTTTTGAAACGCCTTGTGATTATTTGAGTGCAATAATTTACATAAAAATTGTCCAAACTATTTTCCATATGAATTGAGTAATGTTAGAGAACTAATAGTTTTGATTTAAAATTGTTGGGGCAATATTTATGAGTATTCCGGTCAACTACTTTCACATCCATATATTTTCAGCGTTCTTCTGCTTGTCAAAATTTATATTATATATATATATATATATATATATATATGTATATTATCAGACTTGTTGACGTTCGCGAAAAATTGTCATTCGTCGTTCGCCAAAAGTTATCGTTCGTCGTTCGCCAAAGTTATCGTTCGTCGTTCATGGTTAATTTTAAAATGAATTGTTCATCGTTCGTTTTTCGTTCGCCATTCTGAAAAAAATTGACGATGTTTTTTTAGAAATAAATTTCTGAAAAAAGTGATGACGGCTTTTTTTAGAAAGGAAATTTGTCCCATGAAAATTAAAAATCTTAGTCTTTTTTTGGCGCCAAAAACGAACGACGAACGATAAGGAATTATCCTTATCGTTCGTCAAAAACTTGTCGTTCATCGTTCGCGAACGACAACAAATGAACGATAAATCAACAAGTCTGATATTTATATATGTATGTACAATGATAGTCTTAATGTCTCATTGAAACTCAGTATCTAATGTAGGTACATTCAATGTATTTTGAGACGTTTTTATATTTTATATCTCTAGGATCAGTCATCAAAATAGGTTTCTCTTAAAACTATACCCAGAATAAGAGCAACAAATGATCTTTCCGGAGTAAAAAAACAACCTTGGAAGCATCCCACATACTGCCATCGGAGATAACTTATGTCTAAAGGCAATCCTATCGTACATCGCACAATTCAAGAGTAGAATGAGGTTACTGCCAATATTCTCATTCTACTCTTGAAACTGATTGGACTCCAGAAAGATCATTTGTTGCTCTTATTCTGGTAAAGTATTACGAAAACCCTATTTTGATGACTGATCCTAGAGATATATAATATAAAAACAAAAAGGTTTTGTGATTAATGTAAGGCTTCCCACATTACGAATAAAATTAGAAATGCAATAATATTGTTATTCAACATATAAATCCTATTTCTGCTCAAAATAGTAGCAAAATCATAAAAATACTGCAATTCATAGCAAATTCAACTCAATGACCATCTTTTTACATTAAAATATATCCCGTTTGTTTATACAAATAACATTAAATTTGCTATTAAATCGAAACACCTATTAATTTATGATATGAAATTTGTTTGTTATGGTTTTTTGTCAGCTTATGTTATGACTCATCAGTCTTTCGTCCAGACTCTACTACTCTAAGGCACTGACATAAAGAAGAAGAAATATATGCCTAATTTCGGGCGTGATTGATATAAATGTAAGTAATAGTATTTGTACAATACTTATATATATTCAACCCAAAAACTTGCCTACCTATGTATTTGGTCAATTTCTTCCATGAATCATCATTTTCCTTTTCTACCTTGGTCCATTATTATTTCCTGGTCCATTTCTTCTGGACACCTGAAAAAATACATATTGAAATATGCAGTCTCACTCCTTTTTTAGTTATTTTTGTCGCTATCTTTTCCCCAGCAAATAACAAAAGCCCTGATATTCAGTGCTGCCAGTCATTCCTTCGATATTCTATATTATCTATGCCTACATGCCTTCTGACGTCACGATAAGTAAGCTCATACAATGGGATTACATGACCCAAGTTTACCTATCAAAGCTTACAACATTTAAGTCACATTTTTAAGGATGTTTTCAAGACAGTATAATATTCTTGCCATAATCTTGAGAGCCTAACTTGTCAAAGACTTTCCTTAATCCTCAGTTGTCTATACACACAAAACAATAAGCTTATAAGTTAACACATTATATGCATATCTTGAAACCCTAACCATTTCTCAAATCCCTGATTTCACCCGCACATCCGGGGGAATCCTCTAAGTGAGGGTGGGTGAGTGTGTGTGTGTCATATTTAATTCTCTCCTCAAAAAAATAACAATAACAAAAATCCCCCATGGGAGAAGATAAAGTGCTGACTTGAAAAAGAAAGAGAGAGAGCTCCATGTCCATGGCTCATGATCAGATGGCTTTTTAACGTTATTTTGGCGCCAACTCACAGTTGACTCCAATTTGTCACGTGTCCTGAGAGTCTCTTAGACAAATGTATTTTTACAGTCGTTGAGGACGAAGTGGGAAGAAAAAGAAGGAACACATTACAATAGCTATATTTATTGCAGAGGTCCTCCTTCATTTCCTTCATGTGGAATTTGCCAAGGAAGTTCTTCATCATCCGGTATTAGAAAATGTCAACCTATTTGTAAATGGGCTTGCTACTCCTTTGCGGGCTCAATTGAAACTGTCAAGGTATTATCTAATAGGAAGGAAGTCTATGCCAAAAGTTTGTCATATTTATTATTAAAACATTACTTTATCATTTATAATAGCAGTAATAACCAGGCTTGTGGGCGTTCGCAACCTGAGCGTTCCCCCTTGAAAAATTTGATTTGAAAAATTCCGTTCAGGCGTTCGTCCATTCAATTTTTAGCGTTCGCCCGTTCATTTTTTTGCGTTCGTCCGTTCGTTGAAAAAATTTAACTATTTCCTATTTTTTATCTGAAAAAATCTATTCTTTAAAAAACGTCCTCACTTTTATCCCATAATCACTCGCAGTAATTTCGATTGAACACTTTTTTTTCTTAAGTGATATTATTGATTGATAAAAACGTCCATACTTTTGAAAATAATATAATTGAACGGACAAACACCAAAAATAAGTTCCGTTCGTCCGCTCATCCGTTCATTATTTTCCGTTCAGGCATTTGAACGTGCATTCGTTTTTTTCCGTTCAATCCACAACCCTGGTAGTAACAATAATTAAACTACTTAGAGAACAGAACATAGAGATATAAATATATATCCAGGATAAATAAATAGATATCCATAACAAACGTACATCATAAAGCCTCTCATTTATTGCAAATAACCTTTCAGACAATAAACAATCTACGACCTCCTGTATACAACTTTTTATTTTCTACCTGATTTAAAGCAGAAAATGACCAATATATTAGCCAAAAAATATATTATCGGCTAATAAGATATTGATTGAACTGATAAATTCCTTTTTATCACTAATTTTGCTCTTTTCACTTGTAAATCATGACAAAGTAAAGTTGTTTATACATCAGGGAAACTATTTATTTATAAAATCGTTACTCCAAATGAATGAAAAAATCATGAAGAGGTTTTGCCATTGATCCCTACAATTGTTCCCAGTGTAAAATAGAGCTCTTACGGATGGAAATGTTGGAGCGTTGATTGTTAACTCGTAAAGAGTAAGTGGATACAAAGATTGAAGAGTCTTGAATAAATAGATAAAATATTTACAAATTCAATAATGATAAAAATATTCTTGGTTCAAAAATATTTGTTGATATATTTTTTGTTCATGAGAATTGTAAAATATTTTTACTTATTTCAATTAAGCAAGGGTTCAAAATCCTTATGATTCCTTGACAAAGTGTCTTAATGTTAGTTTCATGTTTTGAGTTTACCATTAATCTTTCTTCGTAGCTTTAGGTCATAGTTCTTTTTATATCCAAGAATAGCTTTATTACATAATTTCTATATACCGGACATTCGAATCATAAATAATATTCACCATATCCTCTGTGCACGTCTTATGTTCCGCACGCCATCTCCTCCCACATTTATGGTCAGATTTAACTTTCTAAGGTACCTATGAGAATCCTTGGGTCAAGACAGACCTAATAAACTATTTGCCAAAGGTGATAGGACCCAGAAATGAAAAAAAAATCAGACCTTGTCTGATTTTATTACCTACTTTTCAAGGTAAAGAGAGGAAAAAAGAAAAGAAAAGGAGGCGGAGGAGTTAGAGAAATAGAAAAGAAAAAAGCATATCATGTAACTTAAACATATTCTTTTACAAAGTCAAACTTTTTATGAGGAATGTTTGTACAAACAGAAATTATTTTCTCTCTCCTGTCTTATATTCTTTAAGGTCTGCTTCACTCACAAACTAGCTCCAAAACCTACCCATACCCGAATGGTGAACATATGGGCGCCGTAAGTGCCCAAATATGCGAGTTAATATAATTATAGAAAATATTTTTTAAAAAGTTAAAATCAAATACTACGATTTGAGAGGATACACAAGAAAAGAAGGAGTGAACTGCTTTGATATGTCCAATTATTTTATGTTACGTCAAATATGAAACATGTAATTCTATAGATTTTGTCATTTGGTAGCAGAAGGAAGAGTCATTTTAGTCTCTTCATTGAATATTACTATTTTGTGCCTATATGGTTCGATAGAATTGCATCCGACTGGATATAAAAGCATTATAGCGTTAAAATTAGTCTAGTCTAGAAAGGAATGGCTCAAGAAAAAGGGATCAGGATGAAATGATTCGAGTTAATAAGGAAAGTAATGAGTAGAGAGGGAAAAATGTAATGATTTTTGCTAAAAAATGTTTTTTAATGTTACCCAAAAATTGAAAGTTAAAAAATGTTTAAAAATGTTAAACAATGTTTATTATGTAGAACTCCAGATTTAATTTATGTGAATTTATTCTTTCATAAAAACAGTGACATACTGCCAATTTTTTGTCGGTTTTTTGGCGACGGTCGAATAAAAAAATTCAACCTCAAAAAAAGATCTCTCACATCTACCGAGGTAATGGAGCAAATGACAAATACATGTCACATGCATTAGAGACGGATAAAATACCCACACTTCCATATATACTCAGCTGCGTCAGTCGCGATAATTTTTACCACAAGCTTGCCTAAAACTGAGGATCAATCATTCTGCGAGTATCACTGACGATCCTAGCCATGGTTGTTTGAGTCAGAAGCTTCAAAAAAATTGAGTTAAAAATTGTGGATCTAAAAAAGGGCCATTGGAATGAGGATTTGTCGAGGCCTTCCATGAAATGAAAAAGCATATAACTATCTGTTGCAAGAGAAAGGAAGATTTTGTATGATTCTAGCCAAAGAAAAAGATTAAAACGATGAAGTCTACATGCAAATTTGCTATTAAACGGAAGGGGTGTAAGTTGCTTTTTTTAAATGAATTCAAGTACCTTAGCAGCCCGAATTACAGTAACCACCAAAGCTCTATTTATAAAGTTTTCCTTACCTTGTATCTAATAGAGGTCAGAATTAGTGATGGAGTCCAGCACATAACAATGATTGATATCAATCAAATAATATGGAATAAGCGAAACTATTTCTTTTGATAGGGAAACGGGATTGACCAAAGCCCCACTATAAGTATATTTACTCAAATGGCGCCATAACTTTAGACGTCCATTATTCCCCCAAAAATCAACAAAAGAGAGAATGAAGGGGAAAAATATAAAATTGATGCAAGTGGTCATGATAACAAGTTCAACATTTTTCTAAAAAGAGAAACACGGGTGTTATTTTAGGGATATTATGAAGAAAAATGTTTTTTTTTCAAATTTCCGAAAAAAAAAAAAATATTTTGTAAAAAGATGGAAAATATATGAAAAAATTTTTTTATGTGATTCACATTTTTTCCCCGCTCTCTAGTAATGAGTTTATGAAAATGGACCAAAAAGGAATTATTGAGTGGAATATAACTAAGTATTGTTCAAATACAATTTTTCATATAAGTAGAGGAACAATGTCAAAAATAATATTATTTAGCAAAATAGATGAATGATTTCCTTGCTGTTGTTGTCATTAGACGGGACAAAGATTTACTTGGGCCATTTTTACCATAGTCGTCTTTTTTCCTTTTCTATCTTAGGCCATTTCTTCCTAGTCTGTTTTTTTTTCCCTCGGCCATTTCTTCCTAATATTGTAAACTACAAATTGTACAATTTTAACATGAAAAGGTAAAAATGGATATAAAAATGTTTTTTTTTACACAACTACCTTTTGTCATTACTATTAGAAAATGCAGCTCTAGTCCATCATTGAAACCACTCTATATAAACTAGTATTGTTTGAATAGTATTCGATCATACGAATCTAATGTGGTATATATGTAACAGGGGCGTAGTAAGATAATTATGCACGCCATTTTTTCATTGCTTATCACTTTATGCAAAATCGATTAGATATTTTTTGCCATTTTGGTCCGATCGATTTGCAATTGATGACATTTTTACTATTTTTTAGTGATTTCATGACACTACTTAGGTATAAAACTCTAAATTCATTTTTCTGTTATTGTCCCTTTGTCCCTCAGCTTAGATTATACTGGAAACTGTAAATATGACCCTCCCCAGCGCCTCCTTTATGCTTCGGCACACTATATTCCAGACCATTTTGTATAATCGGAGTTTTTTATTCTTGTTTATACCCTTATAGACACCAGAGCCCTATAAGAAGAGTTACTACAATA
>CP045895.1:18030559-18057440 GCA_013387185.1 Caligus rogercresseyi | reverse complement strand
AATTTTTTTTTTTTTTTTTTTTTTTTTATTTTCACATCTTTGAGGAAACAAATTTTTTCAGTTTTTTACAGTAAAATACATCTGTAAGGATGGGGGAGAGCAACTGTTAAAGGACATGAAACACATCATAAAAATGCTTAATAAAATATAAAAATATACAAATCATATACCACGTAATAAAAACAATGTAAAAACGGAAAGCGGACTAAAATAGGATGTTTAGGGAGAAGGTTGGGGACTAGAATTTACTATAAATCCTCTTTCATTAAAGTTTCTTAAAAGCAGCAGCTCCTTGTCAATCCAACTATCGAGACCAGTTGGGATCGCTCTGTTTGCAGACCGCGCCGCGTAGATGAAGAGTAGGAGTCTTGTAATGATCAGCTCAATCTTATTAAAATTTTCATTTGAGGGGGATAGCATCACCAACCATTCATACATGGAGATGGAAGTTTGGAATTCGTTTCTTATTCGCTCCGAAGCCATATTTATAACATGCTTAATTTTTATACAGTTATAAAATAAATGGCATGATGTCTCCGTTTCTTCGCAACAGAAATTGCAGTTCCTTTCATCTCTGTTCTCCCTTGATTTATTGGTGAACAGAGAAGATGTCGACATTCTGTATCGGAACCATTTTTCTTTTCTACTTGTGAGGGTGTTACCAAAGAGTTTTTTCGATCCCCTGATAATCTCCCCGCTGTCATTACATCCAAAACGTTGAAGTCTTTTTTTCACCAGATCTACCGATGTTTTTTTAATGAGACTTTTGTTAATTGAATAGTAAATGCTTTTATTGGAGACATTTATCAATGCAATATAAAAGGGAGTTGGGGGGCAGATGAACAGAGTATTAAAAACACCCTTGACTCTACTGATTCTTTTCAGTTGTAGGAACGTCTTAGGACAGGTTTGATCCAGATCTTTACTAATTTGGCCCAACGAAGTTAAATAGTGTATTTTGAAGAGCTCCTCTACCGTATAGAACCTTGGATTGTAGTTTAAGGGTTCGTTTGCACCCAGCAAAGGTAGAACAAAGCCAATTGATGACTTCCACGAAGTGGTCATCTCCATCCAGTATTGGTTATATTTGATGGAAGTAGTGAACAGTTCTTGGGGTCCCATAAAGACTCTTTGTTGAAATTTATAGCCGGTTTGTTTTTCAAAATTATCCTTTAGTTTTTGAGCCCAAAAGTCATTATTATTTTTTAATCTATGGAGCCACCCTAAATTTAAAGTTTTCCATAAAGATTCAACGTTCTTTAATCCTAAGCCCCATTCGGAGCGTGGAGTAAACAAACGGTCACTAGATATGTACCCTCGTTTATTGCTCCAAATATATCGCAGTTGTATGGCCTGAAGCTTTTCCGAAGTATCTTTTGAGTATGGGATGAATCTAAGCAGATGAACCACTTTGGGTATTACTAACGAATTCCAAATCATAATTCTGTCCAAGGTATTGAAAGAAAGATGATCATTTTGTGAAACTGTTTTCGTAATGGTTTTGATTACCTTTTCACGGTTACTAGAGCAACCTTTTATTGAACTACAATTTGAAATAATAAGTCCAAGAAGAGACGTCTCTTGCTCGTATTTGAAATAAGGGAATTTATTTTTTAGAGGCTCCTCAATCGAAGTAAGTACCACACTTTTACTTCTATTAACTTCTAAACCAGAATCTTTGGAGAAAATTTTCAGGTTTAATAATGCAAAATTTATAGAAGATATTATTCCACTTTCAGTACCGGGAAAAAACATAGTCAGGTCATCAGCATAAAGAAGTATGAGGGGAGATAGACTTGTGGATATTTCTACTCTTAGTAGATCGCTCAAACCGTCAATTGCAATAAGGAAAAGAGTCGGAGATATCGGGTCTCCTTGTTTACATCCACGATAGATTGCAAAGCGGTTTTCATCATTCGTTGGACCTACTTTCGATGATGATACTCGTAGAATGGTACCAATCATATTTATGAAGTTCATGGAAAAACCTTTTCTCCTTAATTGCAAAAACATATATTTATGATTAATAGAGTCAAATGCTTTCTGAAAATCAATAAGAAGGGTAGCATACTCTATCTTTTTACTTCTTGCTAAGTCCATAGCATCTTGAATAGAGCGCGAAATGTCCTCTGCCCTTCTTGCTTCATGAAACCCTTTTGGGAGTCTGATATAATTAAGGGAAGAACTTTCATCATTCGATCGTTTAAGATTCCAGTCAGGATTTTGTAGGACGTGTTCAGAACTGTGATTGGTCTATAATTTGAAATATCAAGCCTGTCTTTGCCGTTTTTAGGAATTAATGAAAG
Source organism: Caligus rogercresseyi (assembly GCA_013387185.1). Classification (NCBI taxonomy): domain Eukaryota; kingdom Metazoa; phylum Arthropoda; class Copepoda; order Siphonostomatoida; family Caligidae; genus Caligus; species Caligus rogercresseyi. The sequence continues at coordinate 18,055,134 of CP045895.1, read as the reverse complement.
TATTCCCTCGTTCATAAAATGGGGTATGTAGCCCAATTTCCAAATTTCATGAAATGCCTCCTCCAGAAGTGGTGCTAATTTTGTATCAAATTTTTTATAGAACTCAAAGGGAAGTCCCGAGGTGCCCGGTGTTTTATATTTCTTTCTATAGCCTTGTATGTATGATATTATTTCTTTTTCAGATATGGGGGCTTCTAAGTCTTTATATTTTTCTTCCGGTAGCTGTACTGCTGGGTCGTTTAGGATGTCCTCGATCTTTATATCTTCCTTGTTCAGTCTCCATTTTTGACAAAATGGACAAGTACCGAGTTTTTGCATTCGCTACATTGATAAAGATTCGAGTAATAGTCTTTAATTTCTTCTTTTACTCTTCTAGGATCGTTGACAATTTTACCTTTTGTATTTCTTAATTGAATTATCTTTCTAGAACTTTGGATTCTTGTTTCCATAGCAGGAGAAGAGGGAAGAGGTTTAAGGTTATTTTCGACAATTTCTGACTTTATTCTTATCGCCCGTCCTATGTTTTGAGATTTTATAATGCCCTCAATTGCTTCATTTATATCGGCTCTGTTCCCTTCTGTGTCTCTCAGTTTTAAGAGATCATTCAATTGTTCTTTTTCTTCGGAAGCTCGTTTTTTTCCTTTCTCTATCAAGATCCTCTTAGCTTGGGCCTCTACTCTTTGCAGGGCAGAACACGGTGAAAGTATATTGCTTTTGTACATATCTTTACCCTCATTAATTACACGCTCTATCTCCTTACACGTAGAACTGTCCTCCAAAAGCGAGACGTTCAGCTTCCAATGGGTTTTGAACGACGTATTTGCAATATGTACATAAGCCATGATAGGTGAATGGTCCGAGATGAATGAGGGCAGGGCTTTAAAGTCTTCAAGGTAATTTGAAATAGAAGTTGACATTAGTATATAGTCCAGTCGGCTACTTATATATTTGCCAGTTTTATATAGTTTGGTAAATGTCATTTTTGGCCTTTCTTTGTCCAGAAAGAGACCTGCGTCCTCTAGTTTGAGCTTATTGATAACTCTTTCCAGGTCCTTTTTGTTTTTTAAATTATGAGACCCGTTGTAATTCAACGAGTCTCTGCTTGGTTTTAGAGTTACATTTAAGTCTCCGAGGATGATTGTGTTTTCATTGCAACTGTCGTCGACTATTTTGGAAAAGAAGTAATCCTCATCTCTATTAGGACCATAGATGGCGTGAATTCTCGTAGTTTTATTGGAGAAATTGCAGTCCACAGACACAAAATTACCTTTTGTGTCCGATTGGACTAGTTTTGGACATAAGGATTTTCTTACAAAGAGCAAAATTCCCCTTGAAGGATGTGAAAGTTTCGATGTAGAATTAGCAGAGAAGAATAAATGTGACGGTGGATAAAGGTGAGTCATTCTCAGAGGGTCTTCTAAACGAGTATCGATCAGAGCAACTACATCTGGAAAACCTATGGACTTGATGTAACCGAAGATCTTCGAGGCTCTCACAGGAGACGAAATAGAGTTTACGTTAAAAGACATAATCGAAATCTTCATCGTTGATATATAATTTTTGTTGTTTATATTGTATCTCGAAACTAACAATAAAACTTTCTTAAATATGAGGGTAAAACTTGCGATTGAAGAAGATAAATATGTCCCACTAAACTGGTCGCATAAAATGTTTTTGGATTTAAAATTTTGGGCGTCTTCATCACGACTAATAAAAAGTTGATGTATGTGGCTGAACTGATCATATTTTTCTGGGCGTACTAGGAGTAGGTTGGTTCTTGTATATTGGACAGTGTGATGTTCTCTTCAGGATCCCTGTCATTAACAGGCACCTTTTTTTCATCCTCATCGGTATCCTTCGCTTTTTTCTTTTTGTCTTGTTCTGGACTGCTAAAAGCTCGTTTAATATTTTTGTTTTCATATTTTCCTTTTGACAACGTCGTTTTCTTCTTAAGTACTTTCTGCCAGTCTGCTCTTAAAGCCGAGGTCTTTGGCACATTTGGAAGGATGGTCAACTCTTCATTTACATTTTTTTCTGTTGCTTGACCTTCTAGCAAATCGGTTTCTTGACGAACGGGCAAATCTTTGATTTTTGTATTTTCTTCTTCAGGAAGTAAACGATCTTCCTCTTCTTCCTGGCGAACGTTTTCTTCTGTAGTCTTGAGCTCATTTGCACTACTTACCCTCAATGGCAAACCAAGGGTAAGTCTGAAATTTTTCTCAAACTCCGAGTAGCCTACTTTTTTTTCTGCAAGACATTTCATTCTTGTGTGTCCAAAACGTAGGCATTTATAGCATTGAATTTGTTGTAGAATTGACACCAACTCAACCTTACGCCCCTTTACAGGTACTATCATTGGCAGTTTTCTCTTGGGTTTAATTTTAAACTTGATTTTACCCGACATTATTCGGTTGAAGACTTCAGAAAATGACTTATCTTCGTCCCTCTCTGCAGTCATCGAGTGAGGAATACTCTCAAAATCGCCAACAATTTCACCGTACTCCGACAATATTTCCTTTAGGGTTTTTAAGTTTATTTCAGAACCGTTTTTTACGGTCACTTCTATGGGATTCTGAGCTGCTTTCATACTGTCCAGTCCTCTTATGAAAAGGTATACTTGATGTTCAAGTTCATAAGGTTCATTTACATAATCGAAACGTGAGACCACATTTAAGTGTTTTTTAAATTCGATTACAATAAATCCTGCTTGACTTTTGCAATCATTTATTCTTTCGACGTCTTCTGCAGATAACTTTAAATAATGAAAAATTCTTTTGTAATGTGAAATATTAGGTGTGAACCCTCTAACACATTTGTTTTCTTTATCTCTCCAGTCGAGAGTGATCTTTTTCCACAAAGGGTTTGTATTTAAAACCTCTCTTTCTAATCTTTGAGATCTTGCCGCTCTAGAATAAGTCATTTCATTACTTGTGTTTTCTTTTTCTTCATTGGCGGTAGAAGATTTATCATCTTCATAATCTTTTCTTCTTTTGATCTTGCTAGTTTCAGACTTATTAAGTTGATTTTCTTCCACGGCGGGTGTTTTTTTGTCATTCTCCTTCTCCCCTTGCCCGGCCGGCCGGGGGTCAGGAGGTTCAGGAGGGAGTGCATTCATTTTTCCTTTTCAGAAACCAAAGGTGTTTTCTTACAAAAAAAAAAATATATATATATATTCCTTCTCAACCCTTTAAATAGTTGAGGATTTAAACGGGTGTATCAGGCTGTTGATGATACTCTTTCAGGAGGATCGAAAGAAGAATAAAAACATACGAACCGAGGGGAAAATACCCTTCTTAAGTATTTTTCTTATTATTCTCCCGTCACAGGATTTCGCTTCGTGCTTCCAGGTTCCGAGTCTCTGAGAGTCCAAAGTGGGCTTAAAAAATCCCCGACAGTCTTTCAAATCCAACGATGTGAATTATATCTTTCACTTCCGTCTATGCTCTAAGAAAATCAAACTATTTTCCAGGAACACACAAGACACTTCTGCACACGAGTAAATACATAAACAGTCCTAAATTTAATACTAATTGATATACTAATAAAAGTTGTAGACAATTTAAATTCAACTATTATTAAGCATCCAAATAATATACTTTTTTTCTTTAAAATAGCAATATTGGCCTCCGGTTTAACGCAAAAATAATAATAATCTAGTGTATTACATATATAGACTAACCCTAATCAAGTATACCTATATCAGAATTTATAATCATTAAATACTTTTAATTCCGTCACCGAAATTCTTTCAAATAATGAGAGTGTAATAAAGTTATTGTATTTATTTACTGTTAAAATGCGATATCTTCTAATTATTATTTATTTATCTTCCTTAAAACTCAGTGGCTCCATAGAATCCATTTATTTGACAATTTTCCCCGATGCATTCCTTGGAACCTCCTTATGTACATGTTTTTATAGGTTTTTTTTCTTCAAAATAAAATGTCTTATCTGTTTGCATCTTGGTTCACTGGCTTTGAACTACATAGAGATCACCTGGCGAAAGTTTGAACGAAATCGATCCAAAAGTTATGTAGTATTTTTTTAGCCATTCAATCAATATTATTTTTATTTTTTTTGCCTATATGGTTCCATAGAATTGTATCCGATAGGATATAAATAAGCATTATAGCATTAAATTAGTCTATCGAACCTAGGATCTTATCAATGAGGTAGACCAAAAATGACCATCCCCTCTCGGGATCCGAACCTGCGCCCCCAACATTGAGAGTTGAACACGCCTTAGCACGCACGGCTATCGAGCTCCCAATTATTTTATTATATTAAATTTATCAACTGCAAAATGTAGATAAGATATCAATAAATTCCAAATTGGTTTTGAGTTATTTTATACATAAAAAAATATGCGAGTATTTAACGTTTTCTATTAGGCATTTTCCATTTTATTAGATTCAGTTCAAACTTTCATACAATGACCCTATACACCAAGATAAGATCCTTTAACAAATTGAATCTTTTTGACACAGTTTATTCAACTGTAGAAGAGTGGAGCATATGAACAATAAATGCACATATAAATATTGTGACGAGTAACGAAAAATAAGGTTATAACAACAAATAAACATATTATACATAGAGGCTTTTCATTAAAAAACATATGCAAACTGAAATTGTACAAAAAATGTGTATGAATTTGTATTTGCACTGAACTTCTATTCAAATCTTTCAATAAACTTAGAATTATGTACATTATACAATCTATGCTTATGTTAAAGAATAGATATTTAAATCAACAGAGTGGGTGATTATTTTTTTTATTTGTTATTCTTTCTAAATTTATAAATTTCATATAATTAAACTGTTTCAAATTTAATACTTTTTTGTGAAAAATAATCCAGTTTAGTGCATTTATAATAAAATATATAATTTTTATATGTATCAGATCCGAAAAATACACTATAAGAATCACTCTACTCTGCATGGAAATAAGAAATACAAGATTACAATTAAAGTACTTCAACTATATTAAACTTATTATATATATATATATATGTATATATAAATATATATTTATATTATACAAAAAAATAAACAATGATTTTATATTTCAAAATAATAATTATATTTGAGTATTCTAATTATATATGAATATCTTAATTATAAAATAATATTTTAATATTTATATATAATTATTGTATTTAATATTCACGATGAATATGTACACTTTTTATTCATAAGTGGTGGACTATTGTTATATATTTAATAGCCTTTTTAGTCAGTGACAAAGTAATGATAAGTGTACGAGCATTTATTTAAAATGTGTTTTTTTGTATTTTATTGATAGCAAGATATTTTTTATATAAGAATATAAAAAAACATTTTATTTAAAATTTATCTAAGCAGTTATAGCAATAAAATAATTGGTTCGATATTGTATTTTCTAAACTAGATTTTATTGATGTTTGATATCAATGTTATTTTAACGTTTTTAGCATGCAATACATAAAAAATGCAATAATATTAATGTAACAAAAAAAACTTTCACCAGTCAAAAAAAAAAATAGGTTTATATAAATTAATAATAATAAATGTTTATTGTATTGCTTACTTTTGTTATTATTATATATATATATATATATATATATATATATCTGTTCGTATCTTTTTTCATGAATTTTTTCTGAAATAAGTAAATAAAGCTGCATTATTTTTTATTTAAATAGCTGATAAATTGTACAATAATGTTTGGACTTTTTCTCAGTCAGGATTCTTATAGATCTCTCTAAATCTAAAAATTTAGATCCTAAAAACTTTAGCTTATTTAGTTTGAATATTATTATGGAAAGCACAATTAAACTAAGAAGTATTATGAGAGTTTTACTTCTCTTAATAGTTAAATTATATTTCAGATAAAAATTGATATATCTTTTGTATACAACTAATTCGTCATTTGTATGGCTTAATAGAACTACATACATTTAGATATATACAAATACTAATCGGGCATCCAATCTTGCCTTAGATTATGGTTTTTTTTAAATATAAAAATAGTACATTCTCGAAACTTAATATATTGAATGCAGGTTATAGTAATAAAATCTATGATACAAGAAATATGATATATCTTTTGTATACAACTTAATTCAAACATTCACCATTTGTATGACTTAATAGAACTACATATATTTAGATATATACAAATACTAATCTGGCATCGAATCATATTTCGCTTGCCTTAGATTATGGTTTTTTAATAACAAAAAGATAGTACATAGAGGCATTCCCCAAACTTAATCTATTGAATGCAGGTTATAGTAATAAAACCTCTGGTATAAGAAATATGAAATCTAAAATGGCATGAGAGCCTTAAATTATATTCAATATTTAATCGATGAAAATACATTTTATTTCAAATTCCTGAGTCTTGCGTTCAGAATATAATCAACTAAAAATATAAACATCTGAAAAAAATACCGATTTTTCTAAAATGCAATACTACATTTTACTTTTATACAAAACAATTTTTGGACAATGTATTTCATGCCAAGCTAAAATACCGATTATTCGAAAATATACAACTATAATACACGTTTACCAATAATTGTATACAAGCACTAAACGTCCAAATAGGAAGTAAGTTGTTGAAAAATAAATATTACCCTAGCAATGATACAAAACTTTAACAATTTTTTAAATAAGTACACAAAATATTACATTTTAAAATGCAAATGCACTGTTCTTAACAGATATGATTTTATTGCGATCATGGTTAAAGATATGTTTAGTTTGTATTTTATCGGTCATGTCTTAACATCGCAGTACAAAATACAGTAAAATATCAAATTAGAAATAAATTAAAGTTCTTTTGAACAGCAATGTAAGCCAAAACATAAATTATAGTTCAAATCTACTGTTCAAACGTAATTACCTAAATATATAATAAATTTAGTTAAACCAATTTTCATGCATATAATGTTACTTGAATGTATTTTATAACTGTAAATAAAAGTACAAAAACAGCAAAGTAGACTACAAAATATATATATATATATATATATATGTAGTTGTATCATTCTGGATATAAATAAGCATTACAACCTAAAAATGAGTCTATCGAACCTAGAATATTATCTATGAGGTTGGCCAAAATTGAGCTTACCCTCGCAGGAGCCGAATCTGCGCCCAATTATTGAGAGTTGAACAAACCATTATATGATTAAACACTAAGCCATCACGTCCCCTTAACACGTTAATTACCTTTTATAAGTGTTGAAGAGCTATTATATTGATGAATTTATTGACGATTAGATGGTGTATACATAGATATAAGTTATCGTGCAAAGTTTCATCAGTATAATAAAAATGATTCTTTTTTTTTGCAATATGATTTCTGCATATGTTTATACAGGCTGTTTAAAATATATTTTTTATACAATTATTTGATAACTTTATTTAATATGAGTGACTTTTTTAACAGAAAAAATCATATATACATATAAACTTTACCCATAAAGATAATGTTTTTTGTATGTATTTCTATAAGCCATTTCTCCGTTAATATATTTATTTATACTTTCATTGATATAAATTCCAGGTAAAGGTAAAAAAAGTTTAAAGGTAAAATATATTTTAATTTATATATTAGATATCAACGTTTTTTAATTTAGCGTGAAGTATAAGACTTGCAACCGTTGAAGTATATTAAAATATGGTTTTTGATATTATAAACTCTCAGATTTTTTTATATTATTATTATATATATATATATACAGGGGCAGAGTGGCCAGCGAGAGTACTGGGACAATTCCCGTGGGCCGCTGGCCTCAAGAAACATAAACGGCCGTTGACAGCCTCCAATGGCATATTGGGGCCTGTATAAGGCCGGCGAGGGCATAATTGTCCCGGAGGATAAATTCTTCCCACTCCGTTCCTGTATATATATATATATATATATATATATATATATATATATATATATATATATATATATATATATATATATATATATAGATAGATAGATAGATAGATAGATATTTATATATAATTTGAGAACATGATTATGGTAGACATATTTTATTGAAATAATTGAAATTATATCATTTAAATATTTTGTTGTACTTTGAGGTTATTCTTATTTAAAACTTAAGCCTAAATAAATAAATTGCCTCCTTATAAGTAAGCGGAGATATATTTTATGAAAAATAGAAAGCAAAAAGCGGCGTATTTCCAGTTACATAACTTAAAATCTCTCCGCGTCTTAATATGTATGAATATTTGTATGTCTATCAGAAAATATTCCTCTAACCCTCTCTATTTCTCTATTTATCTCCACAAGAAATTTGGTCGATTCAGCAGCGAGGGAGATCATGGGAAATTGGACTTGGGAAGTATGTCCGCGGGGATCCCGGCATTGTGTAAGAAATTTTCGCTTTTTATTATTTTATTATTATTATCATTAATATATGTATATATATATATATATCTTCAGATATATTTAAACATTATATGTATATGTCTTTTGCAAGGCGTGTTTTCCTTATTATTGTTATTGTTATTTGCAATCTGATAAACACTTTGCCATTTCGCATTATTTATCCCTTTAATCAGCCGTGTGTATTATTAATGTTTTAAAATCAATAACAATTCAATCTTGCATGGGAATTCTTTGTTTGACATAAAACAATATATATTAATATTGGTAAGTCATTTCCCACTTTTTAAATGTTTTATTCATTTGTATTTATGACTTGTTTAATTATTGAGTAAATGCTTAACGTAGAAGGAGATTTGTGGGTCTTTTTCAATAACTATTGTTTTGTTATTCTTTAGGTTTTTTGTTGCTGTTGTTTTTGTTATAAAATTCCTTGTATTGTATATGTCTCCCTAATTGTACATGGAATTATAGTCAATAATATACATATATATTAATATATATAATGAGTAGCTCTAATAATGCAGCTTTACGTTTACGCAATTCATATATTTTGATTTGTGTTCAACGTATTGATATATCTGAATTATTATTATCCTTATTACGATTTGCAATCTGATCAGTCTTATCACTTTCCTTCCCGCCTGTCTGTTGTATTCATGGTGAGAAGAACAGGTGGGTTTTTGTATTTTCCTCCTTCATTCCAATTTCATCACATCTTTTTAGCCGATCATTATTCCTCATCATCGGTCGTCGGATCCTCAGGAGTCGGATCCGGAACATATCTAAGCGATTCCCCTCTTACGATGATGATGTCCTCACAAAACCCCATGCCAGACCTCGTACCCGCTCTTTATCAACAAGCCGAGGGGTCTTCACGTCGAAAACGTCACTTCTCTCGCGACGAGGAAGACTCTGGGAAGTTTAGTGATTCAAAAGAAGAAGAGGAAGAAGGTATCGAAGAGGACTCAGATGACGAGGATGAGGAAGACGGATTCGAAGGAGGCTCCAAGGATGAGAACAAGAGGAGGCCTCTAAAAAATCCCTTCTCAGTGCTTATAAGAATGATCAAAAGGCTAATACGGGTAAGAGATAGCCCTCAATATGTTCAATATATTACCATAGAACATCGCATTTTGGCAAAAAGAAGAAAAATAATTGAAGGCCTGGATTATTTTTTTAAATAATCTATGGCGTTTAACAATTTTTTATTTGTAATAATTTGTTGCTTTGCAAGCATTCTTTTCGAAAATCCGGGAATAAGATAAGAAGATTTGATCAATTGTATAGCTATTCGAGTAAAGGCATCATGGTTAAATGTGTGCAAGAGGGAAAATGCTGTGATGGGCCCATTGATGTTTTCACTTTGTATCAAAGAACAAATATTTTTCGTGTCTATGTATATAGATAATGGAATAAATATATATGATATAAGCATCATTTTTATTCTGAACTAAGCCAACTGGCAATTTGGCTCGAATAAAAGCACAGAATCCAGAGAATTTTGTTATTTTATATCATGGTATTATATAAATAAATAAGAGATCTACTAGTACCCGTTGCAATAGATCTTTTTGCAAAAAAGTTTTGCAATTCTTTTTGACTTATTAATAATGCCAAAAGAAGACATCTGAGAACTTCCAGTAAAGCTTTCAGTGCAAATCATCAGGAAATGGAAGTAAAGAAAAGAAAGAGTCGATTTTTTGTCCACATTGCTCACATAACGTTTTTTCTATTAAAAATAAAAGGACATTTATTTGTTCATGAGATTATTATGTGCATTGATTAATATTAACATCAAAAGGATTTAATTTATTAAATACAAAAATTAATTGAATTTTAACACTTTTTAAAATGACATATCCATTTAGAATCGTTTTAACGCGATTTGAAGAAAACAAGGTCCTATAATGCAAGATTTTTATATCTTCCTACCTCTATCAAATTTGTAGTAACTTTTCCAAGAGAAAGAAAGGCCAAAACGATATTAGGTGCTGCTCGCAGATGCTGCCAAGGTTCTGGACGGACAGACTCGATCTTTTGATTTTTGTCATCATAATTTATAATGCATACCAACTGAAATTGATTTTTGAAGGATATATATAATAGCTTTAGCGTGGAGTAGGAAAAATTGGTCGATACAAAGCGACAGGGAACTTTTCAAGATACTCTAAGAGCAGTACAGAGAATAGGCACGGTTAAAAAGGACTCTAGTCATCGTCCGCTACTAATAGTCTGTAAAACATCCTTGCGTAGCAGATTATACGCACACATCATTTAAGCATTCGACTTGGAGTTGGTAGTGTATTTTTGTCTTTTTCTCAATATATATTAGTAGGCGAATATGAACTCGATGCATTCGCCAATGACGTCATGGATGTAGGCCCATGAAGAAGAAGCAAAGATTGTTTTGTAAGGATGATAGTCCTCTCTCTGAATTGATATTTGCAACTCAACAACTGCGAGTGCCAATCGATTTTATTCTCCAATCTTATTTCCTTCCAACCAAACACGTCCAAGAAAAAGAAACCCGTTTGTTATGAGTAATTATATGTATTTATATATATTTTTTAATAGCCAAGAAGTCATGTTCATTTTAAAATACATCATACAAGAACTATTATATTACACTATTTCTATAGATATATCGAACAAGCCACCCTTTAGCTACGTGGCCATGATTACAATGAGCATCCAGGATAGCAAGGAAGGGAAGCTGAAGCTCTGCCATATCTATGACTACATCAAGGAAAAGTTCCCCTACTACAAGCATCTCAAGTCCAAGGGATGGCAGAACTCCATTCGACACAATCTGAGCCTCAACGAGTGCTTCCTAAAGCTCCCTAGCGAGGGTGGCCAGGAGAGGAAAGGGAACTATTGGGCACTGGGTGAGTAGGCAGGAACTTTAACATAATAACTGAATGCTCAACAAAAAAAAATCAGAAGACTTAAACAAGGTACATCCATTGAGATAAAAAGATATACAGAGCTTATTCCCTTCATCTGCATTTTTGTGTCCAATATAAACAAAGTAATTTGTACTACGTCATCGTAAATTGATCATACAGATAGATTCTATCTCTATGATAAGCTTAAGATGACACAGTACAAATTACGTTGTTTATATTGGACACAAAAATACAGCTGAACGATGTTTCTCTCCTATTGAAGGGAATAAGCTCTCTATATCTTTATATATCTATGGGTATATCCATATTTTCAAGACAGCTGACTTTTCCCTTGTTTTGTGGATTTCATGACGTCATACCAGCAAGCGGGAAGAATAACATGAGTTGTATCTTCCTTCCCGCTCGTGTCATCAAAAATACATTGTAATGTATGTGAAAGTAATAATACGGTATAGGACCTTCCATTATCAATGGAAATTTGACATAAACAAGACTTGTTTATAACTTGGTCAAGGTGACGATATACAGCTTTACTTTAATAAAAAAAATGAATAAGACTAAGCTACAAATGCCATGAGGAAAATAATTAGTTTCATATAAGTATGTAGCTTAGTATTCTACATCTTTTAATATTTAATAAAAACCTTCTGGTTTAACTTATGTTATATATATATATATATATATATATATATATAAATATATCAAATTATGTACTTAATTGTCCTTTGCTATTAATTGTCCGATTATAATGCATATGAAGAAGTCACAGAGCAGATACATAACTAAGTTTATCTCTCTTTCATATCTACCGTACCGAATATAGATCGATACTGTATATATATAAAATCTACCGAATACTGATACAGAACGAAAGAAGGTATATACAAATACCAAACCGTTGGTATATTTTCTACCGAATCCCAGCTCTGATAAAAACCTTACAGGCTGCTAGTTTGCCTAAATAATTAATAATTAGCCTCTAAAAGCCTCTTTCAAACAAGAAATCATTATGTTTATTATATAATTAAATGATACAAAAATAATTTTCTTCGGCAATTAATGTTGTTTATTATTTGTTTTTGAGCGCTGCAAGGAAATAATCATTCCAGTTTGGACGAAAGAATCAACTTACTCATGCAAACAACTGTTAAAATGAAATGGAATATTAGATCTAAGCATATATTACTCTATTCACTGAATTAGTTTCATCTTTTTTTTGTCTTAATAGATCCTCAATGCTTTGACATGTTTGAGCCAGGGAACTATCGACGACGAAAACGGATGCGACGCCACGCTTGCAAGGGTCCGGGATTAGGACTCAAATCCTGGGCGGACCCGCATCTCTTCTACGGAAATCATCCATATTCCTTTCCACCCTATGGGCCAGGGTAAGCCGTTTTTTAGGAAAACATTCTGTCAAAATAGGAAAACTCCTTTTCAAAAAATTAGATTTGATATCTTTATACCTCAATATATTCAGTGATTTTTTTTCTTGATTAAAACTTTTTATTTATATCCTACAATCAAAGTGCTATCAAATAAATGCACAAAAAAGTAACATAGATTTGCATAAAATAAACACTTACTTGACAGTGGTTTTAGTTCAAGATAAGATACTTGATAAATCATTTATTTTTGATTGAGTTACGAAATGTTTATAGTTTTTTTACTATAATCTATTACTCCTCGATTCCACTCTTGAAAAAAAAATTGACAGAAAAAGATACAAGAATAAAAAAATAAAAAAAGACAAACAAAACTTGTATCAATTTTATTTGCCGTTGAGGTCTATACAGTCTCACAAGCAGAGATAAATTTGAGGAATAAAGCGACGTAGCGAGATGCAGCAGAAACAAAATCGGCCTAATTCAGATGGATAAATCAGACTATCTATAGTCAATCCTCGGACAATTGAACCTTTATTCCCGAAGAAGGCACAATTTTTAGCTTTTGCGGAGAAATCCTGCTTTCCATAACTAAAGAGTACTGTTTCTTTGGAGTATTTAGATGCCTTGATGCCAGCCATATTTCTTATATTAAGAGCAATAAACTTTTTTAGATACTAGTCATAAGACAGTCCACAAAGGCATGCAGTATGGAGTGATATAGAACTACAAAATCTTTGTCGGGGTGATAAAAGGAGATCAGCAGATATTTGGAACTAGGCGGTAAACTTCTTCTCATCCGATATGTTAGATACCGTATCTAGAATCCTCCTTTTCCAATCCTCCGGTAGAACCAAAAGGGTCATAAACAAATAGACTGGCTCACCTTACGATCAAAATATAAATTTTGAGCTAGGAAAATTCATTGAATTTGAACGATCACTCATGAACACCCCTTCTTGAACGTTTATTTATATTCATACGGATGCTACAAGTCCAATAAACCATATAAGTAAACATAAATCGCCCTTTGTTTGTATTTAAAAGCAGCTGTAATCACAATTATTTTGCTTTGCATCCCACATTTTTTGGTATTCTCTCCAACTCCCGAAAAATTAATTGTCTTTTTAACTGATTGTTCCATCAGGAAACACAGTAGGACTTCCATACTTCTCCTCCTCATTAGAAAACAATTAAAAATAATTTTATGACATATTTAAACTGCATTTATCACCACTTAAACGATAATGATCATAATAATAAAAAGTCATGTTGTTCTCTTATGAAGCTGTCATAAAAAAGAGACACGCTTGACAAGGGACGAGAAAGTCCATTAGCTTCCTTTTTTCAAACGCTATTTTATAACCTAGGGACATCAAATAACAAAGCACTTGAGAAACATCTTGACAGAGTCAAGGCATTCTAAGACCATTTGAATAATAATAATAAGACAGTTAAAAAATATAATTTTTTGTATATGACTTTATTAAAAACTAGTTACAAAATAACTTAAGGAATATTTTCGATATTTTATATTTCTTTAAACATCTGTTAGAAGATTAATTTTACTTGCTCCATATTTATAAATACGATATTGCAAATTACTGTAGGCATACAAGAGGAATGCTAAAATGCGTCTTTCAAGGACGATATCAATCGACTCGTCCATGTCTCGCCGGTAAGAATGTGTACGAACTCTCCGTAGCCAGGAACATCAGACCTGGCATGATTGAACCCAACCTGAAGATCAAAGATACTTCTTATAGAAGCTTCATAAAGTTTGAACTTATCATTTAGGGTTCTCTTGTTGGAGTGCAAGTTTTAGATTGTCTATTTATGTAAATAGTTTACGCATTTACTTCAACCCATATAAGAAATGAAAGGATCTTGTGATTTAGTCATACTAAAATTGTTTTCCCCGGATCCAAATATATTATTTATAATAGCATCTTTTAAAACGATGGGGTCAATTTGAATATTACTCCTTCAGCTTTCCGAACGAATCAATGGGCCTAACCGGATTTATAATCATTAAAGCTGAATACAAATAATAATTACTTACAAGGCTTTGAAAAAAAAATTGAACACACGTTTCAGAATCATAAAGCGGAGTGAAAAAAGACTTGTAGAGTTATATTTCAGTACAGCGTATTCCGCCTTTGAATAGAATATGAACCATATTGTCACGAAAGGAGCTTTCAACTAATTTTTTTAAACAAGAGATGAACAAAAAAATAAGCACAGATGAAGATTCAATTTAAAGTATAACCTATGTTTCGTTTGTCTTTTGAGAGGTAAAGGAATAGGCTGATATTCACGTTTATCTTAACTTAAATTATATCCTCATATTTAATAACTAATCTTTATATACACAAGATTTTTGCTAATTTTCTTTGGCAAGTTTTATTACCCCTATCCATCTTGCGCCATATGTTATTAAATAATATAGTTTATTATATTGAAGGTGAGAGAGACATATAAAAATATAAAAGGAGTCATGTCTGGGTCCACTATACTCTCACTCAAAAAATAAAGTTTTTTTAAAGGAAATAAGTAAATAAGAGAGGAAAAAGTGTTTTGTGGGCGAAAAAAAATAAGAGGTAGACTTCCGCTGAGATTGCGTGCTTAAGATAGTAAATCCCCTGTGATGTTAAGAGACAGACTTTCTCTTACCAAATAAATATAAGCACATATCTATACAGTATATATATATTCGTGGCTTACCCATTTTTTGCCCACGGAGATCAGTTACTTGGGCGTGTCACAAAAATAGAAGGAACATCAATATATTAAGACTTGGGCATAGTAGTATATATATATATATATATATATATATATATATATATATATATATATATATATATATATATATATATATATATATATATATATATATAGCCAATCCTTCCTTCAGATAATTAATTTGAGTATATTATTTACCCGACTCATTGTTATTTACGATTCGTTATGAATAGTACTAATAATAGCTGTTCCTTAAGCGATATTCCTTGCACCTCAAGTCAGAGAGCGAAGATGCACGACGAAAGACACGCTTGGGAATTGAGGTTTATTTCATAAGTTCATGACTTTTAAGCTGAGCAATGAAAGGGAATGATATAGCCTAAGAGGGAGAAGAGCTAGGCTTAGGAACTGTGTGTGTGTGTGTGTGTGAGAGGGAGGTTAGGTCCTCCCTCGCTTGATACACGTAAGATATACATAAATCGGATTAAAAATATACTGAATATATTTCTGTTCTCATTCCTCGAAAGTGAAACAGAAAACAAAGGCGTTAATTTTCGAGAGGGAGGGTTAAGGTCACTCACTCACATTTACATAATATACACTAATTGTTAACCAAAAAAGCATGAAAATACTTTTGTAAACATTTACTTTATAAATATCACAACGTATTAAATCCACGTATTTTTAAATACAATTATGATGACATAATGAATAAAACTATTTGTAGTCATTTCTGAATTTATTGCGCAACATGTTAGCCTTCCATAAAATAATAAATGACTCTATATTTATAAGAAATAATGATTCCAGGGTTGTTCTCGCAAACAATGTTTTCAGTTGGAACCACTATCTTTTCTAATAGTCAGAGTGATGAAGCACTTAATTGTGAAGTAATTAGCAAAGGATTTGCTGACGTCATGATTTTACAATATCTTTTTTGGATGCATTTTTTTCTCTGAGTAATTGATGTTCACTCCTCAACGGCAGCCGGTAGTGAAGTGAAACTTAGTTACATAATAACAAGCCTTTTATTATTCTCTCTCCTTTCCTATAAAACAATCACGTTTCAAAAAGCTCCATTGTCATACTAGACAAACATAAAATGTTAATTTATATTTATTAGGATATTGCTATATACTTATCATAAAGTTCATTCATATATGTTTATATTTTAAGAATTGGAAAAAAAATATTTTTTAAATTAAAGTACATTTACTGTATTTTTGCCGTTCAAATGAATTTATATTTATATATTATACATTTATTTATATATATATATATCATATATATATATCTATATATATATATATATATAAGTATATATATATATTATATATATATATATATATATATATAACTGAGTAACTTAGGTCTGGAAATATGAAATATAATGATCATTTTATTTATGTAAATTAATAAACTTTGCCTCGTATTCAACGGCTCATATATGAGTCAGGGCTGATAGACCCTGTTATAAGGAATCCATCGATAAACAAAAAATTAAATAGAGGCTATAAATCACTGATAGTCCATGTTGTGAGAGATGTTATCATTCAATCCCAGGGGTCATTTAGCTCCTCTATCTGATTATGAGGAGTGTTAAATTGAAAATAATCATGATAATAATATCTGTTATAGTAATTAACAAAAGTGTTGGGTTTCATAAGGGATCATATAGGATATTAATGCATTAATAAATGCATGATCATGTCTCAATACTCTCTTAATTTTACATCGAAGCAAAGGTTCCTTTTATCTTTTTCTGAGGCTACCATGAAAACAAATAATTTTCTTTTTATATATAAGGGTCATAGAGATATAGATATCAGGGCATTTGTTAGCTCTTCACTGTTGGAGAAGGACAGCAGCAGAAAGAACTATTGATAGAGTAGAATTCATTTGTATATATCATTTAATAGGCAAAGTTAATTGGCATCACCCCACTCCTTATTTCATGGGGAATATATATATATATATATATATATATATATATATATATATATATATATATATATATATATATATATATAGGGTGAAACTTATTACAATTCATAAAAATACCAAAAAAAAAACCTGAATAGTGTATTTTTGTAAAATATTATGAGATAATGACCAAAGTTCTATTAAATATGAACTCCATTTTTAAAAGGTAATTAAAAATATTCTGCACTCTTTTATATCACTTCTTAACTTTAAATGATTCGTAAACATGCTTTTGAAACCTCATCCAGTCTGTTACACTCTTCGATAATCTACATGAGACAATAAAATGAAAGGTTAAGAGTTAATGTAAAAAAATCAGAACTTTGTGTACCTGTGTAAAAATCTCTTGAGGTCTGCGCAGATTTGGAATTAATTTTACATGATCTCCAGAAAATTCCATAGTTTTGTTCGTGGAAAGGCCAAACTGAGGCCAGAAATATAGACTTACCTGATAATCTATATATTAATTCACCAATCTCTGTCCGTCTGTATGTCCGCACGCTATCTCCTCCCACATTTATGGTCAGATTTGAACTTTGAAGGTACCTATGGAATCCTTGGGGCAAGACATACCTAATAAAGCTCTTTGCAAAGTGATAGGACCAGAAATTAAAGAAAAAAAATTCAGACCTTGTCTGATTTGAACTACCAACTTTTCATGTAAAGAGTGGAAAAAAAAAGAAAAGGAGGAGGAGTTAGAGAAATAGAAAAAGAAAAAAGCATCTCATGTGACTGGAAACATATTCTTTGTACAAACTCACACTTTTTATGACGAATGTTTGTACAAAACATTTTCTCTCTCCTCTCTTATATTCTTTAAGGTCTGTTTCACTCACAAACCAGCTCCAAAACCTACCCATACCCGAAGGGCGAACATATAATTAAATTTGCGAGCAATAATAATTGCTAGATTATGATGTCAAATTTTCTTTTGTTGGTATTTTAAATTCATTCAAATATTTTAAATTTTGAACTATTATTCTTATTAGCGAATGAGGATTAATTTTTTTATGTGCGGATATACTATTCTAAAACTCAACAATACGGTAGTTTTGGACTGATTTTTATAGTTATATTTCACTTAATTGCTAAGAATGAAGTATTTTTATTAAACTAAACGTATAATAGAAAGAAAAGGAGTGCAAGAGAAAACTGAGGGATCTTTTATGGGTACTAAAGCATCTTTTGTTGTACATGTTCGAGTATACAATTTGAATCTCTCCAATATCGAATATTGCAACCTTTAGAACCAATTAATTTATGGACATAACTTTTATTAATTCTTATTCAAAAATAATGCGAATCTGTAGGGTTTTATATCTCAGTTTCCCTGACAAGATTCAAATTTCAATTTTGAACCTTAACAATTAACTTTTTAGATATTTAAAAATGTATCCAAGCAATTTTAAGAAAATTTCCCTCCGGACACGTCCAGCCCAAGCAATGCATCTCCCAAACTTCAATAAATCAGTATAAAAATTGCCGGTATACAGCTTAATTATTTCATACATTTGCTGAATAAAAATGTATATTTTTTTATAAGAAGGAGAATAAAAGTATTTCGTCCCAAAAATGATAGTGCAAAAATTCCTGATGACGACTTTTATAATTGATAAAATTTTCGTCACTAAACATAAGAGTGACTCCAACGGCTTAAGTTACCTGAATCGTTCTTTTTTTTCATCCCTTTTTCTATTATTATGGTCACTTCAATAATTGACATATTCAAATCTTTTATTTTAGTAGTAATAATAAACTACGCCCTCCTCCAAGTGGCTTAACAATGCATTCAATCCTTCGAAAAATATGCTTTTGAAATATCATTATTTTCTTCTACTATTATAGGAATCCCTGGGGTCAGATTCATCCGGGATCCAATCCAAGTGGGGGAGGAGGTCCCCTAAAAGATCCGCATCATTATCCCTATGGAGGATCCTGTGGGTTCCTGGCCCAAGGCGGCGTCAGCGGAGGGAATAATGCTGGAGAGTCCTCGAGCGGAGGAAGTGGAGGAGGAGGAGGAATGCCAACGGATCCCTATGGCGCCGGAAAGTCCGGTGATCTCCTCATGTACAACCAGTATTCCCCACCCCCACCCACGTCAACCCTTGCTCATCATCATCACCAAATAGGTAACCCCAAACCAAGCCCCTTACTATAACGTATATTGCAAAAAAAATGCTTACCATAGACCAGGTATTGCCGAAAAGGTGCCTGTCATTCATTTTATTTGAGATGACGTCACTTACCTAAATAATAAATGGATACTCAACAGAAAAGAAAAAGGAAGTCCACTTAAAGAGCTATTTGAATTGAAAAGGAGCTAAAATGGTGACTCTACTTGATGATGGAACAATGAAATGATCCTGGGAATAGAAAAAAGTAAATCCAGCAATAAATGTTCAGTGATGTCGTCATCATATCATATTTTTTTAACAAAAAGTAGTCCCGTACAAGGACGTCACTGGGTGTGCCTTTTGTTATTTCTCCATGTTTCTATTCCTTAAGACATGGACTTAAGACTTTGACAAAGGATAATAATAATTTCTTCCTTCTCTTCTTTGTTTAATCAGTTGCTTACTCCGACAGTACTATTCCCTCAACTTATTCAGTCTGTTGTACATCCAGTTAATATATAGGTTAGTGGATGGTGTGCATTTTATTGGAGAAAATATAGTCAATTGTATATAATAAAAAAAGAAAAAAAGCAATCTGTAAGATGTTCATGGCATCCCAAGCATAGAGATATAAAGATATAGAGAGCTTATTCCCTTCAATAGCAGAGAAACATCGTTCAGCTATATTCTGTGACCACACTAAACAAAGTAATTTGTACTACGTCATCGTAATTTGATCATAGAGATAGAAAGATTTATTATATTGGGCAATATGACGTCCTTCTCTTAAGAATCCAATAAGCTATGTCTATGTCTTTATATCTCTATGTCCCCAACCATATACTATCCTAAAAACATGAGAGGAGCAAAGAAAATTGAAGTTGAACAAAGAATATAAATATTTCATAGCATAAAAATAAAAAAGCAACTTCAGTTGATCTTGGTTTTCACAACTTTCTCTAGGGGGATTAAACGGATCTGGAGTCTCTGTCCATCCTGGTTTTGGATCCCCTTCCTCGGCATTTTGTGCTCATCCTTCCTCAAGGGCCATGGAATCTGCAGGCCCAACCTCCTCCCCACTCACCGGAGTGGCAGCTGCCATATCCAGCTACTCTCCTATGCCCCTAATCATTGGACATCCTCCTGCGACTACAAAATATCTTGAGACCTCTCATAGGCTCTGAGATAAATCTCTTTTTTTTTGCCAATCATTCACTTTTTTAGAAATAACAATATGATAATATATATTAATAAAATTATAACATCACGACCTTTTCGATCTGTTTATATATGTAAGTTTACGCGTTCATTATTATATAGATAAAGACCCTGATATCTAATGATTCTTCTTCGTCAGTTTGTTAGTGTAGAGATCACTTAAAGGTCCGTTTCACTAATATTATATTTTGACGTGTTTTATTCTGAAATAATGGAATTGTATAATCTATATTAATATAGGATGCAAAAATACAAATGATAAAGAAATTAAATTGTCAAAAAACAAATTTTTTATTAGTTTTTATAATTATACTTCTAACAGCTAATACCGTATTAAAGCTCTGCTGAGGTGGGGACTATCTAAGAACTAAACAAATAAAACCATTTTTAATACCGAAAAAATTATATTGTCAACCATATTTTTGGGATTACGTCCTAGTTTTGTACACCTCTTTCAGGTTTTGGGGAGTCATAGTGCATTTTTTTTGTACACCAGTACAACAATGTTATTCTCATTTACATCTACGACAAGACATTACCATCAAAACTTTCAAA
The DNA here is from genome assembly GCA_013387185.1 of Caligus rogercresseyi. Lineage (NCBI taxonomy): Eukaryota > Metazoa > Arthropoda > Copepoda > Siphonostomatoida > Caligidae > Caligus > Caligus rogercresseyi. The sequence continues at coordinate 18,033,836 of CP045895.1, read as the reverse complement.
AATCAAACTTTATAATTAAATTTTAACTAAAACATTAACATTATAAACTTTAAGGGGGAAATTTGTAGGGGGGCTCTTAAGATATTGTGAAAAATAAATTTGTATTAATAAAAAACCATCAAGTAAAGATACAATATACAAAAGATAGCAATTATGTCAATAGTTTTTTATTGTTCTATCGACTATTTCTTTAAATTTGGGGGTATGGGGATTCTTTCTGTTCGCAATTTGTATACAACGAACTGGGTCTTTGCCATGATAAAATTAACTTCTTCCTGGTGCATACCGGTATAAAAGAAAACAAAGCTTGTACGCCGCAATTGTAATCCTAGAAACTCATTAAAAATATATTGAAGATATTTAAAACATCCCTATCTGTGTAAACTCTAAAGGAAATGTTTTGATGTCCCCAAACAGTTCTTGCAAAAGAAACAATATCTTTCCTCCTCCGTCTTTCCATAGATACTGCCCAGGGTAAGGGTATTTAAATACCCCATAGTACATATTCTTATCATTTTTTACTAATAGGAGGAAAGAAAAGAGAAGGAAAGAGAGGTAAATAGAGAGATAGAAGGAAAAAGAAACATAAAGATAGCGACGAGTGAAATAACCTCCTCTCAACCCGAATTTGTTTTGTGTCTATCAGAGCCTTATAAGTAGAGTTACGTCGTAAGAACCAAGAACTGTCTGTGTAGCAGCTGACTCAAAAAAGTCAGGCTCAACGGATTCATAATTTATCGAGGGAGCTGTAAATAAACAGACTTTTGAGATAATTTATTCGAACAATGAATACTTAAACAATCAGGAAAGGTAAAGTCGCGCAACCTTTCAAAACACAAATACAAAGCGGGATGGACTAATTTATTTATTGCTGCGTGAATGAAGTAGTGGAAGTGTGTAGAGGAATTGTTTTAGAACTACCTATTTATCTTCAAACTAGACGACAATGGGGTAGGTTTGTGTTGCTCCGGGTTGCAAGAGTGGCTACAAAGCAAAGGACAATGAGGGGAAAAAGAGACATATGTTTCATATGTTCCCCAAGGATGAGTCCCTACGCCAACTCTGGACAAAGGCTGTTCCGCGAAAAAATTAGATACCTTCAAGACATTCTGCGTTGTGTGACGTACATTTCATGCCCACCGATTATAAGCCAGAGTCTACTGACTCTAATCCATCACGTTCAGACAGATCTGGAAAAACTCTTTGTCTTAAGATATTAAAAAAAGATGCCGTCCCTTCCAATTTTCCAAATCTTCCTCACTACTATTCAAAAAAGCCTCCTCCAAAGCGTTCCTCCACCTCAACCTCCTCCTCACGACTCCTTAATGAAAACGAGCGAATTTAAAAAAGATTAAGGCTTTTGAAGAGGCCAACTCATTTTTAACACTCGAAGAGCTTCAAATTAAAATGGATAGGACTTGCCTTCCGAGCGGCGTTCAAGAACATTATGATGAAAAAGATAAAGAGCTATGGTTCTTCAAGATGAACTTTAGTCATGGAGGACCGTCAATAGACTTCAGTCTAAAGATTAATGAAGAAATGTCAATCCATATACGGTAAGCCAAACTTCATTCCTTAACCTTCTTATTTTATATATTGTTTTTCACATATCAAAATTTGACTATTCCTCAGTATTTTCTTATTGATACTGATTCATACAACTACGATGACTTTATTCCCTGCTATATTGTATTTTTCAGGGTGAAAGATAGAGATCTATCTTTTAATCATCTCGAGCATATCACCAAGAACAATCATATTACAAAATGTCACACCCTTCTTAATATTTTGGCCTTCTTAAATTCATGGGCATCAAACTCTTCCACCAATCAACTATTTGGCTTGGAAAATGAATTAAACACAGCTTTAAATCATTTGACAAATATCTTGCCCCATTTGGACGAAGCAAAAGAGAAGAAATTACACTTTTTGATTGAACAATTGTCCTTGTTGTTTAAATGTCCACAACAACGGAGATACAGTCCTGCCTTGTACGCCTTATCTATGTCCTGGAAAGGTTTCTCAACGAGTCTTTATTTGAGATCTACGTAAAGAAGTTCTCACATTACCTACAATACGTCGCCTTACGGAACTTTCTTCATCTTTGAATTTAGAAACTGGATTGGCTGACTCTACAATAACTTACCTAAAGGCTCGCTTCAAGGATCTAAGTCAAAATAGGGATAAAAATATTAGTATAATTTTTGACGAAACATATTGTACAAAACGAGTTGAATATTTTGCTGGGAATTTTTATGGGGTGGATGATGATCAAGTAACTAAGACCCTATTTTGTGTCATGATTAAGAGCTTTCATTCAGTTTATCATGACATGATAGTTATGCAGCCTGTTTCGACTTTGAATTCTGGAACAATTAAAAAGATCATCTTTGATATAAATTTAACAAATGAAAAGATTAAGTCTTCTTCTTTAAATATATTTTCCAATTTAAAACATTTTACTTTTAAAGATTCATTTAAATATATTAATGACGTATCTATAGTTTACTTTTGTTCTGGTTATATCGCGCATTCCTTATGTAAAACTATAGCCTGTCATTTTTGCCACAATTTATTGACAGCTTTAAATAAAAAATTCGATGTAAAATTATTCTCCTTAGAAAATACTGATGATGAAAGTAAACTTTTAGATCAAATTAATCGAGGTGGGCTGACTCGTCCTTCTGATGTTCTTTTTTTAACGTGTTCCTTTGTTTATGCATTTTTTTCAGAAATTCAAAATTCAAAAAGTATCTTCATAGAATTGATTTCTTTCCCTTCTTCAAAAAATACTTTTTGTTCTTTCGTTTATTAAACTTTTGGAAAATGATACTTACGCTTTGGAAATTATTTTAGCAGAATGCGAAGAAGACCATTCCTTTGAAAAATTTATTCCACAAATCGCTGGTAAAATTTTAATTGTATGTCCAAAAATTATGTTTCGGAAATCAATGATCAAATTCACAAAAACAAAAGAAAAACAAGCAGTCAAAATATGACAAACAATTCTAAGAGATTGAAAAAACTTAAAGGAGAATAAACAAAATGTATGTATGTTATTATAATTTGCAGAATGTCTTAAATGTATCTATGTTTATTTAATATATGTCCATAAAATTTGTAAATAGTAAAAAATATATATTTCGTTCTCAAAATCCTAATTTGTTATGAAATTAATAAGGAAAGGGGAGAATGTACGCGTATTCTCCTTTTTCCTTTTTAGATCCCTCATCGTATTTTCCTCACGAGCCTTCTTTTCCTTATTGTTTTAGTTTAT
>CP045895.1:18014749-18030459 GCA_013387185.1 Caligus rogercresseyi | reverse complement strand
AAGTAGTGGTTTAGTAGTACTCCTTTTCTCTGCAATGGAGGGAATCTACTGAGCATGTGAAGTGTGAGTGTCATCACCTAGCTTGTTCCTGTTGGACAACAGGCCCTGTTGCAACTGTCCCGGTCTCCCCTAATAATATTATAGTATTTTTGTCTTGGTAATAACGACAACAATATGTTAATTTTACAATATAATTATTTTGCTATTATTCACTTAACTTGAATGAAAAATTTCGTACAATATTTAGTAGTATTTTACTTAAATACTTGCCAACCTATGTATTTTGGGTAACTATTTCAATAATCATAATTTCTTTTTATCTCTAGGCATTTCTTCCTAGATATTTTTTTTCTTGTACCATTTCTTCCTAGCCGTTTTTTTTCTGTTCCATTTTTTGGACACTAATCACCCATCTCAGTATTTTACTATAGTCTATTCATAGAAAAATGTCTAAAAATAAACATTTTTTGTATAGATGCATTTTAAAATACATTTATGGCTAATTCTATTTTAGTTACCGAAATTATCAACCTTCGTTTCTTATTTTTAATGAGTCTAGTAGATGTCTGGTCATGGTATTATTTTTGCTTCACTAGCCTAGATTTAATATGAAGGGAGAATCATCTAAAAGACATCTCGTCCATGACTCTCTATTCTCCCGCAAGTGTGAAGAAAACCTGCCCATCATTAATTTTCAGAGAGAAGAACGATGACAAACAATACATAAACTAAGTTGTAAGCCATTACTATTTTTTAAAAAAACCTGTGATATTTGTATGAAAGCTTCTTTTTCCCCTCATGATAAATGAGATAACATATAGTATATATTATATATATATATATATATATATATATATATAGAATTCGAACAACAAAAAAGTCGTTCACGCAATCTCACTAATAAACATAAATTTTCAGGTGGTAACTCTCTTTTCTTTTTTTCTACGTTATATAACAAAGTGACTTTCTGCAACTCTTACTATAAATGAGTCAATATTACAAACCAGTGACGTCATGAATGAAATATTAATGCATTATAACTATAACTTATAAGATAATAAATCCCTTCTGGAAGAGTTGGTGATGAAATTAAGTATTTTTTAACGAATTATTCCGGTGGAATGTTTAAAAACAAAATACTCATAAAACTGGCTTGCAATTCGTCATGAATTCCTACGTAAGTTACTCAAAGAAGCCTTCCCATATAGTACAAGTATTTATTGACCCGATAAAAGATCATTTATCGTCAGTTATGATGAATAAACATAAACATGCATTATTTCATTCATGAATAGGAGTTGTTTCATTAGATAAATATTGATAGATTATATTAAAGGAGTCCAATTAAAGTATTGTAATTGAAGTTATTGATCCATGGACCCATGAGAAGGAACAATTGGGAGGTTTTAAGCATGATATTCTTCCATCTGAATTGATGTTTACGCCTCAACAGCCGCAAGTTAAGTGATGTAAGCTGCTTTGTAATATTCCTGCTATTTCTTTCAACCAATCACGATTTAAAAAGATTCCCTTTTGGTTATCCATATATAAATCACATACCCATCAAGACCCTTAAATAATGTACAGTCATCATAGTTTTCAGTGCATTTATTATAAACACAACATATATATATATACATTGAACGTACATAACAATAAAGCAATGGTTTATAGGTGTGTGATCCTATGAGTCTTACATAGGCTCAAACGTCAGACGGATCTACCTCTTGAAGGGTTGATTAACATGACGTCATAGCCTTAGAATTATCATTTAAGGATGTTTGAATGGTGGTAAAGAATGAATATTTTTGGTTTTGTTGGGCTTTTCTTAGATGATGCCATTGATGGCGTGGACCACACCGTTGTCAGCCTCAATGTCGACATGCGTCACAACAGCGGTTCCGCTGGAGGTCTGCACGGCCACTTTCCCGTTCTGGTTAATGACTGTAATGCTTTCGCCAGGGGCTGCCGTGGGCAAAGTAGTTGAGCCAATGGGGATATCTGCAGAGAGGATCCTTTGACCAGAATGACATGGCGGAGAAGAAGGTTTTGATTGTGTCGGGATCAGAGACAACGGCGATGAGAGTAGCGAGAGGAAGACGCTTGAATTCCGTGTCTGTGGGAGCGAATACCGTAAAGGGTCCTCGCCTAAAAGGACGTCAACAAGACCAGCAGCCTTAACGGCAGCCACTAACCCGCTAAATCCCTTGTATCCCGAAAGAACCGTGACGAGGTTGCAGTTTTCCGTGCATTTGTTCCGTGTGCTACCAGCATGTGCAACGCTGGAGAGAGCGGAGACTAGGCATGCAAAGAGGACAATGGAGGAAGTGGACTTCATGATTGTTGGTTGAGATTTGATGCTCCTCTTAGCCAAGTCATGGGTTTATATAGTATGTATAAGTCGGCCTTTTTATTCCAACAAAATATATGTACTTCAGATTATATAAAGTAATCCGCATTATACAACTTTCCGTAGTTCATAATGAGATGGATAGATCCCTCACATAAGTACTTTTTTCTGCACAAAGTTAGGCCTACGTGTAGAAAAAGAGTACGGCAGGCCTTATATAATAGTGATTGTACCTATGGTTACCTTAAGGCTTTATATAAGGTAGACCTTATATAATGAACCCTACCAATTCTTCTTTTTTTCAAAGGAGTGTGCGTTTTGAGAATTTTTGAAAGTATTATTTTGGTTGACTCCTTATATTAAGTACTGTATGTACATATTATTGCTATGGAGTATAACCCTTCCTTTATAGATGTAGGAACTCATAGTGTCAAATATCACCCCTGTCATGTCATGTTGTACAAGATTTCGTCATGTTGCTTTGATATAAAGGTTGGATTTTAAGTGTGTATGTGTCATAAATATAAAATAATTTAAGTATATCATTAAACAAGTATCCTTTCAAATCATGGATCGTTACTTCATAATTTGGTTCAAATAAGACAAAAATAATATATACTTTTTAGAAAATTTTCTTTCTATTAAATATTGCAAATAAAAAGTACCCTCTTCAAACGTCGTCAGATTATCAACAACCATTATCTTTTATGGATTAAAATCAATTGGCAAAGTAATTTATTTAAAGTTTAAATTATATATGTTTTTATTTATTATACTAATCAAATATCAATATCAATATCTTTATTGGCCTTTGTGGGAACAGTTTTATATATATTCCTTGGAAATTGGTAGAAGATGGAATTAAATAAAACTGCATTTTAGTTTAAACTAACGAAATAAACATCGCAAGGTCAAATGAGGTTAACCTCTCATTGTCAAATTATTTTAAAGATTTGATTTTTGTAATAATGAGCTTCAACCTTTAACACCCGAGAAAAAAGCCGAAAGATTAAAAGAAATATTGCTCGAAAGTCATCATATCAGTGTTAGATACTAACTCGTGACCTCTGCATGTCTCGTGAAACAGCTCGTTTGACTTCAGTGGAACAACTTGATATGCGATAGAATTTTCTTCAAAAGCAATATCGAATGCGGATCATGCCAATTCTTGCCCAAACTTTATGGAAGCTCATAACTGGTGATGAGTCATAGGTCTAAAAGTACGCAATGCAAACAAGTCAACAATCGTCCGAATGGCGGAAAAAACGAGCCAAACCCCAAAAAAAACTACGCCAGAGCCGCACAAAAATAAAGGTGATGCTCATTGTTTTCATAGATATTCGTGGCGTGGTGCATCATGAATACGTTCCAGAGGGACAAATGATCAATCAAGAGACTTATGTGACTGTTTTGAGATGTTTGCGTAAAAGAGTCCGTCGACTTCGGCCCGATTTGTTGACTGACATTAGGTGGATTTACATGATGATGATGTGTCATCGCATCGAGCCATGATTGTGAAAGCATTGAAGTCAAAGCACTCGATAAATGTCATCAACCAGGCGCCATACAGTTCAGATGTGATTTTTTCCTCTTTTCAAAACTAAAATTATCTTTCCGGGAAACCGTTATGACTCCATAACGTCCACAAAATAAAATGTGGCGAGAGACTCACAATATTATATATATATATATATATATATATATATATATATATATATATATATATATATATATATATATAGATATATTATATATGATAAATCTCTCATTCGTGAGCGATATTTTTGTTGGCAGAGTGATGAAACGTCTATTTGCATGTTGGATCTATGTGATTACTATTGTCTTAAAAGAATATTGATTAAAAAATGCGTGCACTAACATCATCAGGAGCTAAGGAGGATTTCATCTTTTCCTATAAAAAGTGGAACATTGATTACTATTGTTGGCTTATCGAGGTAGTTTGAGTAAATTCATGGAGAGAGTGGTTCTAGGATATGGGCTAAGGTCATTAATTCGATTCCGCCTCGGATTCAAGACTCGACCTCAGGTCAAGCTCTGGAATCCTACCCTTAAACAAACAAACAGATCACAAAGACACAAATAAAATATATCACTTGAACTTTTCCAAAGTATATTATGTAAATAGTGTTTATAATAAGTACTATTACATAAGGTTAAGCTGTGAAAAAATAATGAAATAATTCAGATATCATCTCTCATATATTAAATTATGAAGAGTATACTGAAATTTATGCAAAATATATTATAATGCGAGGACATTTATTTTTTGGCAGTTTCAACACCTTCTCTTATATTTTTATACGTTAAATATGAGAAGTTTCCCAGGTAGAACTTCTAATTTAAATTACTCTTTAATGTCAATTTATTTAACACATTTCTATTTTTGATGTAAACAATTGCTGTATTCTTCTTTTATTCTTTTAACGACTGATTAAAGTATGTATGGGATTTTTTTTCCTAAATATATAAATGTAATCAAAAATCGTCAATTAGTGTAATTAATAAAATACGGATCTAATATCCTTTAACGATAATGGAAAAGAAAAAAAAATTGATAAAAGTGATTAAAGTTTGTTCCGCCCCCGTGAAGATATATACATATACTTTACTTATATGCAGAGTCGACACAATACAAGCAGGAAATAAAAATATTCAAAAAAATCAACTGATGGAAGCCATTTTGTTACTTATGAAATCAACAAATCTGGATCATATACGATTAATGAACCGGTGAATAGTTTAACAATGTATAAGACTTAAAATGGCTGCCTCACTTGGTGAAACAATTTAGTCTTGAGAATATGTTTTTCAGAGCTGGGATTCGGTAAATTTTATTATATTCAAAAAAAAAAAAAAAAAACAATGTATAAGGACTTAAAAATGGCTGCCTCACTGGTGAAACAATTTAGTCTTGAGAATATGTTTTTTCAGAGTGGGATTCGGTAAATTTTATTATATATCTACCGAATATCGATCGATGCGGTAGATAAGAAAGAAAGATAAATTTATTTATGTATCTACTCATATGCATTTAGTATCGGACAATTTATAACAAAAGACAATTAATACATCATTTGCTATAATTTTTAGAGATTATTTGAAACTTAATACATGTTATTTTTATATAAATCATATATGCACTTGGATTTTAAGGAAATGGAAGGCAGTAGCAAACAAATTATTTCCTTGGCTGTCTTTGTTATAAGTTGTCCGATATTAAATGTACTTTCAGATCCGGAGTTGTTTATTTATTTAGCAGAGTTCAACTTTTCACACCAGGTAACGCTTCCAGTTATAAATAACGATTTACATTCGGTAGTCGCAGCTCTGATTTTATTACATCGTATGAAAAATATATGTTGTGTCATCCATAATTATGTTCCTACAAAAGATTTTCTTAAAAGAACGTCACTGGATATACATTTTATCGTTCCTCCTCCCATTTTCTATTCTTTAAGACTTTGATTGCTCAAGGGATAAAAAGTATTCCTTCCTTCTCTTCGTAGTTTCCTCGAATTAATAATACAGTCAACTTCGCTTAAGTCGATTCTCTCGGGACTGTGCAAAAACAATCGACTTAGGCGAAATTAGTTACAAATTTTGATAAGTCGAAGAAAAATTCGATATACAGGTAGGCGTGTGTGTGTGCACTCGCTCACATGCAGTCGCAAATCATCGGCGAGGCAGCAGGTGGGCGAGGACACAATTTCTTTCTTTTTAAATTTTTTGTAATACACAGTGTGAACGGATTGCAGTGCATGCGGGCTGTGTTTTGGAAAGTGAGCGCCCTCTTCGACTTATGCGAAGTTATTTGCTTGTTATGTATGTGTTACTTTCAAATATCTGTTCGACTTAGGCGAAATATCGACTTACAAAAATCGACTTGTCCGATTTTTATTACACACATGTCAATGAAGAAAAAATGAGACTTTTGATTATATTCGAGTTAGGCGACTTTTCGATTATGCAATTTTCGACTCAGGCGAAGTTGACTGTATATTTCGTCATAAAAGGCGTAATTAGATGGCTTGAATCTATTATGAATCCAGTTAAAGCATTAAAAGAAGGAAAGATCACTGAAAATCATTTAGGATTTCCCATGTTTGTCTCATACACAAGGAGGGGAGGCAGCCCATTTTGTGACTTATTATATCATCAAACAACAGCTGAAAATTGAGCAAGATGTTCCTCTTGGACGAGGTTTAATTATTACATATAACAGGTCGGCTGATAAGTCCCGAGACTAACTAATAAGAAAACTTTTTCTTGACAAAATTCGATTTTATTATTCAACATAGTTGCCTTCGAGGGCGATACAGCGATTATAGTGATCTTTCATTTTTCGATTCCACTTTTATAGTAATCTTTCGTTTTATCCGAAAAATAGGCTTCTGTCTCGGCGATTACTCCATCATTGTTCTTAAATTTCTTGCCAGCGAGCATTCTCTTCAGGTCTGCAAACAGGAAATAGTCGCTGGGGGCCAGATCTGGAGAGTACAGTGGATAGGGAAGCAATTCGTGGCCCAATTTATTAATTTAGCCATTGTTTCATTGACTTGTGACACGGTGCATTGTCTTGGTGAAAAAACACTTTTTCTTCTTCAAATGGGCCATTTTTCAACAATTTCACCATTCAAACACTCCACAAGGCTATATATAATCGCGGTTGATTGGTTTCCCCTTTTCTAGATAGTCAATGAATATTATACCGTGTGCATTCCAAAATACAGACGCCATAACCTTCCAGCTGACTGTTGCGTTTTTCCTCGCTTTGGATTCAGTTCATCATATGCAGTCCACTCAGCTGACTGTTGATTGGACTCGGGAGTGAAGTGATGGAGCCATGTTTCATCCATTGTCACATATCGACGCAAAAATTCGAATTGATTACGATTGAAAGCTTCAAACACTGCTCAGAATCATCAATTCGTTGTTGTTTTTGGTCGAATGTGAGCTCTCGCGGCACCCACTTTGCACAGAGCTTTCGCATGTCCAAATATTCATGCACGATATGTCCAACGCGCTCTTTCGATATCTTCAGAGTCTCAGCTATCTGGATCAACTTCACTTTACGGTCATTTAAAATCATTTTGTGGATTATTTTTATGTTTTCTGGTGTAACCACTCTTTTGGGCGTCCACTGCGTTTATCATCATTCGTGCTCACACGAACACGTTTGAATTCAGCAAACCATCGACATATGGTTGCTTTCGATGGAGCAGAGTCTGGATAACATTCTTCAAGCCAAGTTTTAGTTTCGACGGTTTTTTTCCCCATCAAAAAATAACAAACACGAAAACACACGAAATTCGTCTTTTTCCATTTTTTCACAATAACAAAAGTAGCTTCACTTAAAACGCAATATCTCACAACTAGTTGTTAGACAGCTGTTATATTTATGCATGATATGTTTTGAAGGTTGGTACTAGCTGACAGTCATATGAAAACAAATCCACTGGCGCCATATATGTGTATGTCTCGGGACTTATCAGCCGACATTGTAGATAGGTGACATTATTCATTCTTTTTTGGTTTTATGACTCATTGAGATATGATAGCAAGGTTTATCATTCATTTATATAATTAAAACATCCAATTTCATAAATCACGACGTATTTTTATCATATTTAGATATCTCCTAGAGAACACCCGCTTTTTGAATAAAAGCTATACGAATTGGTTCACTCCCTCTGCGGATATTGTGCAATGGGATGCTAATATTATATCATTATTTTTGTTATTGAACACACTGAAACTTTACTCATACACTGCATAAACTACCCGTTACTAAAGCGTATGTCGTTTTTTATAATGAATACCAATATGCGTTCATTTGGTTGGGAATTTCTGTGTATAGGGAGAAAGTACGAAATAATATATTTTCCGAAGTGATTAACATTTGCGAATAGACCTACTGAGCATATGCAGTGTTTTTTATCACATTGGTGATATGTCTTATAATGATTTTTAACTTATAAAACGATACAAAGTGGGGATCATAAAGATATTAATAATCGTATTCAGAAAAATGCTTAAGTTGAAGTCCATGAAGGATGCCCAAAAACAATCAGATCTTTTTTTACATATCACAGGAAACATAGAATACAAAATCACGTCTTGTAGCACAGAGTATTGTTCAGTCTCCGTGGTAGGGGTGACTTTGGTCCTCTATGTTCGTTATTATCCTGGGATATATAAATCGGAATCAAGCACAGAGGTGAAAATCACAAAAACTTTCGTTTATGAATTAGTATTGGCAGGTTCTTATTGGAATCCATCGATGCCGATCTCATTTTCTTTGTTATAAACGAGAATCTATGTTTATATATCTCTGTGGTAGAGGCAAGCGGGGATTTATCTTTTTGATGTATAGCTCTATTTGCCATGACATGAGAGATGAAGTATGTGTTGATTTACCTCTAAGGTCAATATTATTTTTTTCATCGAACTGGTTCGATGGAATTCCAGATTCATTTGAGTGGACTCGAATTAGCATACTAGCATTAAAATTAGTCCGTCGAGCCCTGAATCTTTCCTATGAGGTCGTTTCATATTAGTATTCCACTCTGGGAGTCGAATAGGCCACCACCTCTGGCATCTGCATGAGAAACCTTTCTTAAAAGAATGATTATATATACAGATCTGACGTAAAAATCAACATTGCCCTAAGAGAAGTATTAACATTAACTTACTTTATCTTTCACGTCATGGTAATTAGAGCTACATTTTAGAAGTGTCTCATTTAAAAGTCAATTGTTTCTATATATATATATATATATATATATATAGATATCTAATATATATATATATATCTATTATCAATATATATATATATTTAATATATAAGGTAATTTATATGTGGGGACTTATACAACTACATTGCTACATTGAACAACAAAAAAAAAATCAGTCAATCACGTATCCTCATGAATAAAGTAAATATAAATGCATATTAAAAATTACAACCCGATCATAACATTACTCATTACTACAATCAACAAATTAGATCCATAGAATATATTTTATGGGCAATAAATGCTAGAAATCTACATAGTCATATACACAACCCACGTACATTAATGAGTGTCACCTGAAATTGCGCAATAGTAGAAGGTCTTCAAATTTAGCTAGTGTAAAGGGAAGCACGCGTATCCAGAGGAAAGTTAATTAAATGTCCAATTTATTTCATTGTAAACCAAATGTCTGTGCCATTTTCCAATATATATTCTAATATGAATCTATATCTATATATGTGACTAATGAAAATATTTCTAATCTAATCAGAGTTCTGCTGCTTCGGTCGATATCTTGCTTCATCGTTATGAATCTTAAAGGATTGGTTCCATAGATCAGTCTTTCTCATAAGATCATATCCTTTTCCATTCAAGATATGGAGTAAAAAAGTTAAGTCGAACTTAATATTTTGTTTGGCTTATGAGTACAATTTTGATACGTTATTAAAGTTTGTCATGTTGCCGTCCTTGGCAAGTGATTGAAAAATTATTTTAGTGTAATTACAAGGTATATTATACTACAAATAATTCAAAAAATATACGCAAGGCGTGATCAACTCTAAATGTTGGGGGCACAGGTTCGAAACCCGAGAAAGGAATGGTAATTTTTGGTACCAAGGTTCGAAGAATAATGTTATGTTATAATGCTTATTTATATCTAGTTGGATGCAATTCTATCGAACCATATAGGCAAAAATAATCCATAGTTACCCATTGATATTTTTTAGTGTTATACCTTTTGTTAAGATTTTATTATTATTTTACATATAACTTTATATATCTTCTCAACAATGAAGGAGAAAAAATATACAATTGTAGTAAAAGTTTGATTGCAGGGGCGTGGGCAATATGCAGTTCGATTGAAGTGGAAGAATTGAAAGCAACTTTGGTTTCAATAGCGTCCGGATATTAGGCCTTTAATGTCAAGATCTTTATGTGTACTAATACAAAAGTGGAGATATCATCCGATAATAATTATTAACTTTATGATTATTATGTTTTTCCATTATGTGGATTTGACTTCAATATCCAAAAAATTGGCTTTATATTTCAAAAAGTTGGTCATTTTTAGTGTTCTATTTAAAAGCTATATTTTTTGTTTCAAGTTTTTCAGCCTGTGGCGAAATCCTGTTACATAGTGTAATGATCGGATACTTTAACATGCAATATATATTTTTTATTAGATTGGATGTAGTCGCATGGACATTCGAACAATTGGCGAAGACTCAAGCAGAGGAATGGCATAATATTTGAACTACTGAAGAATAAGAAAAAAGCTATTCAATATCGTCATTTGGATTACTCCATCCTAAACGTGTTTGTTTGTGGCTTATATATATATGCATGATGTTTTTTTGTATTTTGTAAGATCTTGAGGAAGATACATTTAAAACTATAATGTTTATTTTTATATCCCTACGCATTAATATCTATCCAGATAATATTTGTATTTTATGAATATTATTTTAAATAAACAATTATTTTTGTATTTGCTATCTTACTACATATATTTTGAATCTATACCCTTGAAACGAAAATTCCGAAAAGTATTTTTATTATAGCTATGTTTCGTCAAAAAGTATATACATGTATATATATATATATATATATATATATTCGTACGCATTTACATCTACTCTGATAGTTTTTGTATTAAATGTGAACATATTGATATACATAATTTTTATAATATATTATATAAATAATAAATAAATTTTGTATATTTGATATATTTTTTTGCATTGCTATCCTACTACATAGTTTTGAATATATATCCTTTAAACAACAAATCCATAAGGTACTTTATTATTTGTATGTTTCGTCAAAATATATATAATATATATATCCGTTGAAATTAATTTCACCCATTATTTAAACATTGATGATAATTATTATATTACGATCATTTACTCATTACACATGTTGTCATTAGCCATTTCCACATCAATCTCACATTACTTCTGACCCCATTCCTTTCCGAACAAAGTATTTCTTCAAAGGACACATAGAAAAAAAATCCATGTATAAATCAGAGAGCATTTTTTACATAAAATAACAAATAGGGTCAGGATATTCGGCGTTCCTTTTTTAAAGATAGCCTTGATAGGCTGAATATATTCTACCTCATTAATTATAAGCCTTCAAGTCTCGACCTTCCTTTTCCGCATTTAGGTATAATATCTTTTTAAATTTAGCACTAAAGTGTTTTACCAGCTGCTTGGGTGAATGCAGATAGAGAGAAGAGCACCCCTCGCCTCCTTTAAACGAAGAGTGACACCTCAAATGACAAACAATGAAACAGATTATTTATACTTTACTTTTTCTATGTTTTTCTCTCTATTTAGTTCTAAAAAAGAAGAAACTAAGAAGCGGAAAATGAGTCAATTTGAAAGGATTTATGACGGAGAAAAAAAGAAGATTTTGTTAGAGAGAGTATTTCATTGGATTATGTGGACTTAGTTTATCCATCAATTCTTATAATTTCAAAGGATGTAGGTACAAAGAAAAAAATGTAACAGATTTGTATGAATGATATTATGCAATTAATTGGTTTTTAATAACGTTTTTCGTAGGTATAAACACACATAAAAATACTGTAAATTTTTAAGGGTTTTAAAGAAAAAGATATAGCTCATAAAATAGACATAACATAAAACAACAAATAATGTAATCCAAAGACAGTTACGTCAAACAAATAAATTACTATTAATAATAGAAAATACTTTTCAAAAAACTACAACTTAATATAAATATATATATATATATATATATATATATTGTTTTAAAAACAATCATTATGAACAAATAAAACGGCAGCTTCAGCGCATATATATATATATATATATATATAGATAGAGAGAGAGAGAGAGAGAGAGAGTAGAAGGTATGACATGTATACTAATTTATTTTTTACTACAGAAGGAAAAGAGGCGATAAAAAGTACAAAGAGGAAGAAGTAAGGCACAGTGGACATGACGTCATAATAAGAGTGACGTCAGAGAAATAACGATAGGCTCCTTTCTAAATATCCTAATCTAGATTGTTTGCAATTACATATTTATGCATGCTAATGTACATCAATTACTAGGTATTTATTGATATAAAAATTAATAAGATACTATCAGATTAATAACATTCCGAATAGTTGAATGTTCTTTAAATCAATATTAACAATATAGGTACTGCAAGTTCTATTTGTAATATTTTATTTATATGAATAACACATACATATAAAAGATTAAACTGCACACTTTTTGTAAAATGCCCTTCAGATCATTCTCGGTTAATTATAAAAAGTCTTATAAGATTTTCTTACGAAGTGTCAGTCACAATTTTATTTGGCAAAGGACTAAATCTATTTTGCAGGCTACTCACTTTGCACTTTTAAGTGCAAATACTCTTATTCGGTCGATGCTCTGAGGAAGGAACCGCTGACAAGATAAGACTTGCGATCTAATATCTGTCGCTTCTCGACTACTGCGCTTGAATTGAGGGTACTTGGAGTTAAGCCAGAATCGTGGGTCTTTGACTTATTACCCTCCAAGGCAATTTGTTCGAGCCGTCACTAACCCTCTTGAAGAAGATAGTCCTTCAATATGTCCGTTTTTATAACCTCACTATGATTTGCCCTTTGTTTTGTATGAAATTATTTTGTTCAATGGACTTGTGGTCTTTTAGTAGAGTAGTTTTAAACTATAAGTGTTCTGATAGTATTTTACGCAATCCATTTATTTTTATAAATGAGTATTTCAAAATATGTTACTTTTGTGTTATACAAATTCAACTAAAGATCTATATTTTTTAATCCTATGAAATTTTTATATAATAATTACTAAACAATATATAAAAACTTCAAATCGGATAATAAATATAAAGAATTGCTTTGTTATAAATATCCAGAAAAAAAAATAAAAAACATTGTGTGAATCTATTAGGATTACAACCTATTAATCATTTATCATCAACAACAACACATAGTTCAATTTTTAATAATGATAAATGCGTAATTTCAACAGATTATTTATTATACATATATTCTTTATTTTTGTTATCAATGAGAACCATGATTTGTACACATTTGAACTATAATTCTATAAACAAAATTAAATGAGAAGCCGGGATTCACTAATTTAACATTATAAAAGTGAATATGAACACAAGTCAGAAAACTAAAATAACAACCATTGTTATATAAATATGATATTCAAACGTCTTTAATTAATATTAAAACACATGTTTGACTTATATTTGATGTTCTATAGTGTGTGATTTTTTAGCATAGATAAAGTTTATAAAAAACGATACGTAACCGAGTTCTATATCTACATCATAATGTCGATCTTTGTACGTCCGGGAAACGAAATCAACATAAATATGTATGTTATATCTGTATAGATCATATATATATATATATATATATGCTTAATAGATCGATGTGGGCATTATCAATAAACAATCTTTTATAATAAGCAAATGAAATGATCATCAGTAGTCAAACTATTCATTTCAACATCCTAACATACTCAAAACATTATTATTATCATAAATAGCATAATAATTATTATACATATTTTAAACAGTTATTAAAGCACTTTAAATGACTCTCAGCAGCCAACCTATTTATTTAACATCATAACATGCTCAAAACATGTAAACTTTATTATATATCCTATATATTATTATAAACTGCATTATAGTTTACCACATTTTGAACAGTTATAAATCAATTTAAATGACTCTCAGAAGACAAACTATTTTTCAGTATCATAACATCTCAAAACATGAAGCTCTATTATAGATACTTGTTATTATAGATAGCATCATAATTCCAAACAATTGTATCTGTTAGTTATAAATGAAAAAGTATGAGCGCTTTACTAACCTATAATTCATATATTTATATTAGATATCCTTTATGATCATCACAGGAAGACATCTTAATAAAAACTCATTTTGACAAGTTTTCTTATTGATAAATTATATTAAAGGAAGAGTCGTTGTTGTTCTCTGTGGGTGTTATGTAGCGCTGGATGTTAGGGGAGAAACCCTCTATTTAGCCGCTAAGACGGTCGCTCAATCCCATTCAAGAAAGCAAGGAAAGAGAGGCTAAGGGGGGAAATACGTCTTAGGGAGGTGGGAAGGAAAGAGCACCGTCTAGAGCATAGAGAGAACAGGGGGGGGGAAACTGACGAAAAAGAAGATTCTTTTCTCTCTCTTTTCCCTGCCGCTTTCTTGGAGGCAGCTGGTTCCTCCGCGTACCCAAGAGCTCTTTTGAGCCACCTAAAAGCACAACTTATAGGCAGAAGATAAAAATTGTACTCAAAGTGACTTAGTTTAACTTTAAAATGTGTCTGAGGAGATCATAGAATATATTTTTTAATATAACAATTTTTTGTGTGCATCATCGCTAGGATATATTATAAGAGGTTAATATATATAAATATATTCCTTGGATGTTTCCTCATGTTCTCCATCATCGGCTTTCTATCATCCCCCACCGGATTCGTCATCGGTTTTTGCGGCTCAGGAACAAGTAATGCCCCCTTTTATAAACATATGAAAACGATATTAGAAAAAAAGGTCAAAAGATAAATAATTAGCATTAAAAAGCCAAAACAAAATGTATTTTCAATTCGTAAAAATAGATATAATAAACGTTTTAGAGAAATTATAAAATTAAACATTAGTAAGTATACAAATAATATACTTTTGCTTTAAAGGTTTAAGGCACAAAATAGTAATCTAGTCGTTACATTTATACACTAATTCTAAATCAAGATATCTATTTCAGAATTATAATAATAAATAATAATACTAATTGATACTAAAAAAGTGGAGACAATTTAAATTCAACTCTTATTAAGCATCAAAAATAATATACTTTGTCTTTAAAATAGCAATATTGGCCTCCGGTTTAACGCAAAAATAATAATAATCTAGTGTATTACATAATAGACTAACCCTAATCAAGTATACCTATATCAGAATTAAATCATTAAATACTTTAATTCCGTCACCGAAATCTTTCAACTAATGAGAGTGTAAAAGTTATTGTATTTATTTACTGTTAAAATGCGATATCTTCTAATTATTATTTATTTATCTTCCTTAAAAACTCAGTGGCTCCAATAGAATCCATTTGTTTGACAATTTTCACGATGCATTCTTGGAACCTCCTTATGTACACGGTTTTTTAGTTTTTTTCTTCAAAATAAAATGTCTTATCTGTTTGCATCTTTGTTCACTGGCTTGAACATACATAGAGATCACCTGGCGAAAGTTTGAACGAAATCGATCCAAAAAGTATGTAGTATTTTTTTAGCCAT
>CP045895.1:17997276-18014649 GCA_013387185.1 Caligus rogercresseyi | reverse complement strand
TGCTGTATATTTAAGTCCTCATCTCACTAGATAGACGTTTATCAAATTCTGCAAGGAAGAACAATTGCTAAGAGATGCTCCGAGTCTGTCCCATGTGATTCCCAGGATTTCCACACTATCCTTGATTTGAAACGAAGCGATCTGAAGTCCTGAGAGGGATTCCAATTTCCGATGGGGAGAATTATAGTTTTATTTTTGTTAATTTCAATTCTGATCTCGATTCATATTTCTTGAAATGATTCAAAATTACTTCAAGACGCTTAATTAATTGAGTTCTGATCTTGTCTCAATATACAGAGTGACGTCATCTGCATACATATCTATAATATGCTTACAGGATCCAAATTCATCCCAAAACCTTAAATTTTTTGACTACGGAATCACTGAGATCCTTAAGGCCAGCCGCAAATAAAAGAGGCGCTGTAGGACAACCTTGTCGACAGCGCGTTGGAAAGAGCGCGTTGGACATATCGTGCATGAATATTTGGACATACGAAAGCTCTGTGCAAAGTGGGTGCCGCGAGAGCTCACAATCGACCAACAACAACAACGAATTGATGATTCTGAGCAGAATCTGAAATTTGATTCTGAAATTGAAAGATCGCTATAATCGCTCTATCGCCCTCGAAGGCACTATGTTGAATAATAAATCGAATTTTGACAAGAAACGTCGGTTCGGTATATACCTTCTACCGATCGGTATTCAGTAGATTTTATTATATATCTACAGTATCGATTGATATTCGGTACGGTCGATTAGAAAGAGAGAGAAATTTATTTATGTATCTGCTCTGTGAATTCTCATATGCATTTAATATCGGACAATTTATAACAAAGGACAATTAAGAAGATACTTTGTTTTAATTTATTAGAGATTATTAGAACCTTAATAAATACTCATCTCATTTGAATTATATATGTACTTGGATTTTGTAGGAAACGGAAGGCTATAGATTTTTTTTTCATTTACTGTCTCTTATTGTCCGATATTAAATGCACTTTCAGGTACTCTATTATTAAATGCATAGCATAAGCCTATATTGAATGTATATTTATGTATCTGCTCTATAATACTATAAGTTGTAGTTGTTTATTTATTTTGAAAAGTTCAAGTTCTTCACACAAGGGAGCGCTTGGGCAAAGCGACAGTTGAACGATGTTTCTCAGCTATTGAAGGGAATAAGCTCTCTATGTTTATGTCTATATGTGAATGTCACAAAAGTCATACTTTCAAATATATCGTATCGATTGTCAATCGGTACGGTATTTGGTAGTTTCTACCGAATATCGTATAATTGGTTCGTTATTTGAAATCTACCGTTAGTAGTATCGAATACCGATTGACATTTGGTAGTCGCAGCTCTGATATATATATATATATATATATACCTATAAAGAATAAATGAAGCAAAACTTTTTGTCATTAATTATTTTAACAAAAATACTGTTACATAGTTTAGAAATGATCAATTTATGAGTTTTTTTATTTTCTTCAAATAATATTTAGTACCAATAAATGAACACAAGTGCTGACGCACCAACCATTTTTAAATAACAGCTCCTACTAGGATTCTTTATTGTAAGAAGGAAAAGGAATAAAAGAGTACTCATGTTTAAAACCCCCTAGTAGGAGCTGTTAGTTAAAAAAATGGTTGATGCGTAAGGGTTTTATTTACATTAAGTTCTCAATGTGTTTTCGATTTTTTATATGAATCCAAACAAGAGCTACGAGTTTGCATTAAATTTTGTGTAAAAAATGATATTGGTGTTCTAAAAACACACAGAGATTTAAACAACACGACGTAACTGTGTCATATATAAATGGATGACGCTGAAAATTTTATGGGATATAAACAACAGTTGTACCAACCGAACAAAAAGAAAATAATTGAATAGGAATACCTTAAGGCAGTGGTTCCCAAACTTTTTTCTGCTGGGCCCCCCTTTGGTACATAAGAAATTTTTGCGCCCCCCCCCCCCCAAAAAAAAAAAAAGGATATACACACATTTTGTTCTCAGGGTCCATTGCAGTTTATTTCACACATTGTAATTAATAAAAACCTCAACCTTTTTTCGGTTTTTGGTCCATTTTCTAGCAGTGTTATTTAGTCTACGGTATTTATATTTTCCTTCATTTGTTTTTCCCGCACCCCCCACTTTGGGAACCACTGCCTTAAGGTGTCTGTTTCGATTTTTATACTTTGATTGCTAGAAAATTGAAGAAGTCTAACTAATGGCAGCAGTAGTAGATGACTCATTATCCTTGGTGCCATAGCACTTTTATTAACATATGCTAGTTTCATATTTTCAGCTGGTGGGTTGACATGGAAGTTTTCAATGAAAAAAATGTACTTTGCCTTTACAAATATATTTTATTCACTCACTTACGATGACAGTACTTTTATTGTGACTTTGTTTCTCGACCTGATATCCTGTCTCACTGTATGTAATACATTTAGTGGCACTGAGGGTTCATAAACTTTTCACTAGAAATGGAGGCTCTGCTACGCTCAGTCGATATAAAATATTATTACGAATAAAAATTGTTTACATTAAACATGATAAATATTGAAGTTTCAACAGTTGACACAATCGGCCTTTCGCTAAAAAGATAATAATAATATAAGGAATACAAATATTACCATTATATTTTAAAAAATGATAAGCAGTACAAGGATGACTAAAGTTTGATCTCTCTGATATGATAAGGAGTGCCTAGCAAGTAATGATATCATACTGAACTTTTTTCTTCTACGTCATTGGTTGACAGGAAAGAACCGTGAATAATTTAAAATTAATGGCTGTGTGAACATTAAGACAGAGGTATGAATGCCATCCTTAGGAACACTAAGTGTCTATTCCTTTTAGTCTCGATCAATAACATGTATTAAATAAAATATATTCTCCACCTTAAGAAAATTATGTTTTTTGTTTACTCATACATCGTAATAAATAGATACTTACTCTGAATGCAAGACTAAAAAAGAAAAAAATGTGCTCAAAACAGAAAAATTTTGTACTAATACAAGTATTATTATATATGCTATTTCCAAACAATATTGAATTTTGTGATACAGAGAGCAATTCAACGATGATGTTAGATCTATCATTTTTCGATAATTTTACAGAAAAATAAAACATTGAGGAGGGGAAATGCCTTTAAAGTTCGCCTTTTCTTTGCACCCACTTCAAATTTAGTTTGACATCAATGAAAAATAGTTAACAACTCATTTTATTTCCCAAGTAAACCATAGACTTTGGTGACATAAGAAACTAGTTGGTACATAAATAAAAAAACTGAATTCACTCCGACCTATATTATAAAAAAATATCACAAATCCAGATCTTCCTCATCCGGCTCAGCCTCCAATAGAACATCCAACTCCTCAACCGGCAGTTGTACCCGTAACTCCTTTTCTGCCATTAAATTAAGAAGACTCTTCAGCTTATCATCACACTCACTAGGGGAAGACTCGCTACATGAGCAAATGGTATAGTAAACAGCATCCAAGTACAGAACCTTGGAGCCCGGAGACTCCTGAAGACTCCGGTAAAAGAGTGTGTGAGCATCCATCCGAGACCCAAGAGAGCTCAAAGTATGAGATATCCAAAAGAGGAGTCTCCACAATGCCGAACATCGACGAGCCGCTCTCGACTCCTCCAATGCGCGGGATAAGAGGTTGAAGGCCTTATTGAGATATCCTCCAGAGGTACCATACTCCGAATCAACGCTGGCTTTAAACTTATAAATAAGGACTCGAACGGCGAAGATGAGGAGGGAGAGAGACTTTGAGGTAGAGCTCAATATAAAGTGCCATATAGATGAAACGGAGCTAACAAGGTCTTCATGGCGCAATAGACACTCCAAAAAGAAATTGCTTTTTGGGAAATCCTTGAGAGCGATCAGTAAATGAGTTCGTAGACTCTTGAGAATCAACTTATCCCCAACCCGTTGGGACTCCATTTCATACACCTGAATGCGAAACTTGAGAATGAACTCCCGATGATCAGGCTGAAGGGACTCTGCCAGCTCTGCTCCTCGCTCAAAATACTCTATTCCCTCTGATAATATATGAGCCAAAGATAGACGTAAGTCCGATCCAGGGATCCGTTGTTCTCAGGGCACACACAATGAGGATGTATTGATGTCTTCGATGATAACTTTTGTGATACCTGATGCTTTGCTCTTAAGGCCAATGCCTTCAAGTCATCATTTTCTTCAGCCTTTCTATAAGCCTTTTCTGATGCACTTAGAATCAGAAGCCATAATGAGGGCTTCATATCCCTCCTCCGTTGCTCGTGGCAATCGATAGCTCAAATTCAATAGCTGCATGGTACACATACGGGTCAAAACCCGTGGCCGCAAGGCACTTTTTATAGACTTTACTCGCACTTTTATAGCCTCCACCCGTTTTGAAAACAAAGTCTGCATAGGCCAAATAGAGATTAACGTCACTCGGATATTTGGCGAGGGTCTTTTGAATAAGGCTTCCGCGGATTTTTTATGGCTGGATTCCTCTCCAATATTTTCTAGGATCCTATGGCCTCAAAACGAATCCAGAGGACTGCAAACTGCATTCTAAGGGGCTTATCTTCTATGACCTCTAGGATTTGAGTAAAGGTGTTCCTTAGAAAATTATGAGTAAAGATGTCTTTTAGAACAGGGTCCGTTTTTGAACGGGGAGCCATGCAAAGTCGGATTTTAGGGTGTGTGGACTAAAGCCGGCGTCAAGAAGAGACGTCTCCCGGTGCAAATGAGATACTTCCTCCATGCCCATCATGTATTCAAGGAATATAAAGAGAAGTTTAACCTTAGAGTTAATGGCCACGAGGTTGTACAAGTAGGGTGATATATCCTCGAAAGTAACTTTTCTATCGGGGTCCTCTATGTCATCCTCTCCATCAAGAGAACGTCTCCAAGGGATCCAGTTCTTTGAGTTCGACCGAGCTCTATAGCGAGCCAGAGATTACTTCGGCGTGCACTCGACTTGGCCAGTAGATCGTCCTCCCAATCCGTTGAAGATGCAAAGACTCCATCCCGGGAAAAGTCCTTATTTTTACGAGTGGTCGACCAACCAAGGGCACCATTTTCCCCGATGCGCGGAAGACCAGACTCCCAGAACGGTTCGAAGAGCGCTCGTCTGTCATCCATGGAGTATGATCCAGGAATGGGAGGTGTAAACCAATTAAACTCAATCATAGCCTGCCATGATGCAACTGACTTCTCACCAAAACCGGCAGACCGCAGAAAATATACAAGGGTAACAAAAAAGTCCAAGAAATGTCCTCTAGATTAGGAGGGCGATTCATGTCTTCGGAGAGATCCTCTATTTTTCGAAACAGTGATTTGAATACCTCAAGGACACCACTCATGCTAAATGAAGTAAAGTGAGCCAGCTTGAAACCCAAATACTCCTTCCAAAGACTAAAGTCCGTAGGGAATAAGTAGAGCAGCTCCTTCCATTGACGATTTAGAGTTGAGGTGTCTAGGATATCCTTTGATATCTCCAGCCGCCTCACGGCCAGAACCGAAGACTTAGGGTTCTTATCAAGAGCCGTTTGAAGAATTGCAAGCTTCTTTTCGATTATGGCTCGGCTTCGAATGACCCTTTGGCTTTGTTTCCCAGCGTCCTTTTTATTGGTTGACTCCTCAGCGTGACTAGAGGCCTCAAAAGCCTCATCTTGGAAGTCCACATAGGCCATCCAAGCACCTTCATCCCCGGGATGATCTCTCAAGTGTTCATTAAAGTATTTGATTCGTTTTTGGGCTCACTCAAAACGATTTCCTCATTTGATGTGTCCTCATCCTTTTTAATTGATTCAATCTTAACAGAACTCAAATACTCTACGGTGGATACATCATAGATCCCTAGAGGATCATGCTTTTCCAATGAAGGCTGGGAGTCCTTAAAACGTATATATTCCGCAGTTGCAAATGAAGAAGAAGGCTTTAAAAGTGAAGGTTGTTCTTTTAAGAACTTCTTTAAATACTTTTTCTCATAGAAACGCGGGGATTCCTTGAGGGGCTTAGGTGTCTTCGTTCGGTGTGAGTGAAGATGGTAGAGGGACTTGAGAGGGAGCTCTTTGACCTTGATGAGAGCCTTAGTTGCCGAGGTGTCATATCTAAAGGCGTGTTCAGGAGCTAGACCTGTTTCTTCGATAAAGGTTTTCTTTTTATTGCATTCAGCAATGATTTCCTCACGAGAGATATTGACTGAAGAGTTAGAAGAAGAAGAGGAGGAGGAGGATGACCTTGCCCTACGTCGCTTCCGTCTCTTCTTTCTATCTTTTTTTCGACGCCTTCGTCGCTTATATCCTTCGTCCTCTGATTCGGAAGAACTTGAGGATGAAGTGAATTTGTTTAAGCACGACGAAGTGGATGAAGTTGTTGGAATGGATGAGGAGAAACTTGGATTGGAGAGCCATGACTCCGGATTTGTCTTCGGTGGCGAGTCTTCATCCTGGTCGTTGTAGGCTGGGAACAAACTCATTTTTCTAGATACGGTTTGTTTACATTCGTTTGAAAAGAGTGTCATCATAGCATGCAATAACAATAAAATACACGCAAGATACGACAAACTTTCTTCACGCAACCTTTACATTTAATTTTCTTTTTTTTGGCACGTCCTCTAATGTAATTAATTATTTTTGACTATTTGTATAATGTTACTTTTAACTTACCTTGATGTTACCATTGTATTAAATATTTATTCATTGTGAGTGGATGAATTAGGTAAATATAAAAAACTGAAATTATTACTACTACACTTTTTTGTCAATCCGGTTCGATTCACTTGCATATGTGATGATATGAAAAAAACATTCAAATAACCAAGTTTAAAAAATAAATTAATTAAACGGTAATTAAAAACTATAAAAGATGTTTTTTCATAATATTTATAAATAAATGCTATATATTTCTTTCATACATTAAAAAACTTTCAATCCACAGAACTATTACTTCATTTGTATAGCTACACTCGGCATTATATTTTTTTTCTACCGATATTGTTATCGTTGTATTAAAAAACACTGGTAAAGATTGAATGATTTCAGTTAACCCGTAGGTGGAGATTAAACAATGATCTCATATATATGCTACAAAAATCATCCAATATTAAGTGGAGTCAAACATCCCGGATTTAGGAGCGCCAACGTGGAAATAGGCTGGCTATATAATTAAATATGTGCCTGAAACTATTAAAAGGATTTTAATAATAATTATCGTGCTTTTTTAAACCAATCCAATAAATGATTTGTGCT
This sequence comes from Caligus rogercresseyi, assembly GCA_013387185.1. Lineage (NCBI taxonomy): Eukaryota > Metazoa > Arthropoda > Copepoda > Siphonostomatoida > Caligidae > Caligus > Caligus rogercresseyi. Next base: position 18,007,386 of record CP045895.1, on the reverse strand, counting down.
TATATAAGGTTATTCTTCAGGGCAGTAAATTTGAACTACAATGTTCATTATGTATTTTCGCAACTGCCCTGAATAGTTTTACTCTGTTTCTGTATATAATTTAGTGTATTTTATTTTACACTGTATAAAATTTCGCAGTTAACCGAATAAAATGTTTTTACCGAAAAAAACATTACAAAAATACAGACTTCAGCTATTTTATTTGTTTGAACCTTCTTATATTGAGGGGGAATATAAATTATATACTTTTTGAATTTGAAAAAAGGATTATGAATATATTCTACATAATTTATTTCCCTTCTTAAGTTAGCCTAAATAAGAGAAATAACATAAGAACTGTGTTATGGGTCTTAAAAATAACTTTCATTTATATGACTTTATAAACCTTCCAGTACCCATGCCGCTATAATCGGTAGGTTTATTATAAATCTCCCGATAACGATTGTACAAACCTTTCTACCGACTACCGATACGGGTGGTAGATTTTTATCTACCGAATCTGTTCATTTGCTTCTTAAAATATATTGTTGTAAGTAATTTTATGGAATAAAAATGCTGAGTGATAGTATATTGCTCGTGCTTTATTCAAAGCTGGGATTAAGTAGAAGGAAAAAATCTACCGTCAATTACATCAACACCTGTTGAATGACCAATAAAAACATTATTAAGGTAATATGCCAAACATTTAACAAAAGCTATCTTAAGAGGGTGAAGTGTATGGTTTCTTAATTGAACTTTAAAAATTACTTTAATTATTTAGATATTAAAAATATAGCATATTGTCAAATCCAGTTGAAAAATGCGAATGAAATAATAACACTCATAAACGATTTTTTTAAACAGTGATTCATATATTTTATGTGTGCCTCAAAAGTAGATAAATACATATAATTCAAAGCTAAAGTATTTACAAGACTAAACGAGTTTCTATATTTAGAAACATAGCAATAGTTATATCTCCCATAAAGACAATATTAGGGAGAAACGTCCTAGGAAAATACGTCCTAGAAAGAAATGACCCAAGATACAAAAGGAAAATGATGACGCATGAAAAAAATGGGCCAAATAAATCTTTATTCCATCTAATAACAACAACAAGGAAGTCATTTATTTATAATTGCATAAATAAAATTATTTTTTGGTCATTATTTACTTATTTCATATGAAAATAGTATTTGTACAATACTTAGATGTATTCCGCTCCAATACTTGTCTACCCATGTATTTGGGCCATTTTTCCATGAGTCCTCATTTTCCTTTTCTATCTTGGATCCTTTCTTCGTGGTTCATTTATTCTTGTGTAATTACTTCATAGGGCGTATTTCCTTAACCATTTCATCTGGACATCCAGTAAGACACATATTGAAGTATATTACAATATTGTATATACTCGATGAACTTTATATTAAAAAATCAATATAAAAAAGTATATTAGCTAGACTCAGACTACTTATTGGATAAAAAGTGTTCCGTTTTGCATAGTCTTATTATTGGAATATTTACTTTAGAGTAGTTTAAAAAAAATATATGCTATAGATATTGATTTTAAATAATAATGTGCACACAAATGTTCATTTATGTATTTTCACAACTGCCTTGATAGTTTTATTCTTTTTCCTCTATATAATTTTAGGGTATTCATTTTTAAACTGTATTTTTTTGCAGATTACCGAAATCAAATGTTTTTAACCGCAAAAAAATAAAAACCCATTACAAAAATGTTTATTGACTTTTTTTCAAAATTTTATTTTCTCAAGCTACAAACCAATCTATCTACAAAAAGGCAATTGAATTAGTTAGAAAAAAAATCCTAAAGCGAACCCCTGGAGCATCTTAATGTCGAAATTACTTTGCTAAGCACTTGGAATAAAGAGATTATATTGGCGGGTGGATATTACAAACATTTATTTGGCTGGGTCGGATGCAAACAAGGGATACATTATTTATACATGCATTGTGTCATATAAATCACTGTACGATGAGGATTTGCATGGAACATAGGAATGATTGCTAACATTGTTGCTCCATACAATGAAAAAATGTGATAGGCTGGGTTATTAAATATATAGAAATGTCTAATCACCCTGTCAACATTATCGGTATATCATGCAATTGATTAGCATCTGACTAAAAAATTTGACGGTTAACATAAGAACAATCCCTCAAATTTATATCTCTTAAGGTTTTTGGGCTGATAGTTAGGGTTCTAAATTATTAAACATACAGTCGTCCCTCGCAAAGTTGCGACGGTCCGGATCCACTACACGACCACTACGATATATATGAGGGTTGCGATGTTGATATATATTGAAATTTAGAGAGATTTGACATCAACCGGCGTTTAAACCTACCGCCATTTTGCCTTGTTGTCGTACGTGCGTCTGAATACATGTACGCGGCCGGACCTTTTTTTTGGGGGGGCCGCCATCTTGCTTTTTGTGTGAAAATTCTGACATTGAGTTCATATGGGGGACGTTTTGCATTGAAAAAAAGGGTGCCAAGTGTCGTCGCGTAGTAAAAGAACTGCGAGATGTCGAGGGGCGAAGTTGCGAGGGCCGACTGTAGTAAATCAATAAAGAAACTGTGGCAGCTAGCTAATGCATTTTCCCATAGAAAATATAGAGTACGAAGTAACTATGGACACCTAACAAATACCCTGATATTCGGCCCTATCATACGTAACTTCAGCACTCCATATTCTCAATGGTTCTTCCTTTTTTCTTCAATTATCTTATATAGAGATACTTTTCCCTATTTTTTATTCTAGAATTATCTTTCTTAAATCAAATATGTACTCTTCTTCAAAGAACAATCTTCATAAAACCAGCCATTAAAAACCTATTTCAATTACTTTATTAAAAAAATTAAATGTTTTATATTTCATATTTATTGCTTAAAAATATTGGGTTATATCTGTACAGGATTTTTATTCAGTGAAGAGACTTATAGATACACAATTTATCATGGATAAATTATTTATTTATAGACGCCAGACAATCCATAAAAATGGGTGTGCCATTGATTAAGATTTAATTTACAGGACTTCAATAATGAAAAAGCATTTTCAGAATCTTTGAATCATCCCACATCTCCATCAGTTAACATAAACTCTTTTATAGACCAAAAAACTCTGATTATTGACACATACGTTCTAAACATTTCGTTGCAATTGTCATAAACAAAATAAAATATCTACCATCCCTTGAGCTGCAGCATAATATCTTTTTCTTTAAATCATTTCAAAATATTGAATAAAATCAAAGATGACATAGAGTGCAAAGTAACATATGGTTGCGCTGAATATCGGAGTAATTGCTCGGACTCTATATTCTCTATGAATAAAACATTCAAACATCAAATCATAAAAACGTTTATAATTTTAGTCCCTGTATTTTATTTCTGCTTATATTTTATTGGCTAATCTCACTTTCATCCTCTTTATTGATGCGTAAATAAATTCATTAGAATTGCTTTTAATGGTCATTCGATATTTGAAACATTATTTTTAAACTTAGCTGTATACTTATTTATTCTATAATTAAGACCCAAGGTTGTGTCTTAAATATGTTAAATATATATAATGACGTCACAAGATGGCTGCTTCAATGCCATTAGAATACAATGGACCATCAGAAATAATCCAAAATAATTAATGATTGATTAAGAATAGCCATTCAAAGAGTGCAAAATCCAAGTAAGATATGTGATGGACCCCAACGGTGCACCAATGTCCACTCAATCGCCGCAAAACTGTAATTGACAATTATCCTGTTTATATTTTTCTTCTTTTCAGGGTCTTTTATCAAGCGTATAATACCTTAAAAGAGACAAATCTGCTATCAGTCTTTTTTTCTTTAAAAAATGAATGTGAGGTTTTTTCTTCTTCTTCTCACAAGATATATTTTTATGCCTATTTGATAATTAGGTACCTTCTTCCTCTAACATCTGTGAGTGTGGGTTTTTAAAAAAAAAGATGCATCAGGTTAAAAATAGTATATTTGTAGATCAAGCCTATTTTTCACATAAATATTTGTACATATGAGTGATGCTAAGTGCTAATTTGTAATTTGTGGACCCTTTTTCCATTCTTCCGGCCATGCATTCAATTTCTAACTACTTCATATAAAATGTTAAAATATACTTAAAAATAAATGTATAATCAAGCCTGTATTAAAGTAAAGTAGCGCATGCATAACATAAAGTTTTCCTTTTTTTCCAAAAGGAATGGCCAAAATATTAGTTCTTCTTTAGTCCGTAAGGGGCGCTTTTATGCTAGAGCTCTTTGAAAATAATAACAGTCCTTTTATTATTTATATTTGGAGACGTTTTTTTTGTCGTGATTTGAATATTTCAAATCATCAAATTTAATTTAAACCGGTTTTAAATAGGATTGTGACGTAATTTCATGGAACGACATCTAACGTTAAAGGAAGTACAAAATTTTGGCCATTTTTTTTGTTTACTTTTTCCTTGCATGCGCCCACTTTACTTTAACGCTTTAGCTTGTATAGAGACTACCTGTCAATAGCGGCCACTTCATTTTAGCGACCACTAAAATTTGCCTCCAAGACAAAATATATTCCCTATACATATATACAATTGTGTAAAGCGGCCACATATTTGACTTCCTACTATCGGCAGGTTTGAATGTACGATAAGAATACGCCATCAGATATTACATCTAAGAATTTGGAAAATGGAGTTCCCAAGGCTACTACTTTAGGGGGAGGGGGTTCAAACCACGGCATATGAAAATAGGCTTAACCAGTCAAAACTATGGTATATTGGGGTTCAAACACGGCATGACTTGTCTCTCTTTGGGTTATACAAGTCATAATTGTGGTAGTTTGGGGTACAAATCTACTCCTACAAAGGACTTTCAGGCCATGATACACTCGATCTTTGGGTTCATATACTAATTTTGGGTTTCAAACCAATCGCCGGTTAGCCCTTCTACGCGTAAGTTATGTGTTCTAATTATGTGTAATCTGGAGCGGTCGTACCTACAAGGAAAATATTTTTCCTTCGAAACTCGCCAAATGCAACAAATCAATTTATCTTCTATTCAAGGAATGAAAAACAGCATATTATAGAATAATATTCTCTGAATGTGCAAATTAAGTGTTTTTGGACCTCAACGTAAAAGAAGAAGCTTCTTTTATAAAGGCACTGACAATTTTATGAGTTTAATAATTAATATCCATTCCAAAAAAAATAATATGACATTCATAAAGTTTATTTAGGATTATGTTAGTAGAATCCTGAATGTTATGTGTTAAGTGTCTATAAAAAGTCAAAACAGTGACATCATCCTTGTGTACAAAAAGTAAATAACATTGACCTATGAAACGTCTCCATCAGTCTATAAATAACATTTACTAATATAAACATTTAGGACAAAGGCTTCGCAATGAGGAATTGCCTCTTATTTGAGTATATAATATAATATCATAGAATTTGTATATATATATATATATATATAATAATACTGTATATATATGGTGTAATAAAAAGAAATCCATAATTTTTGTATTAAATTGAAGGTTTTATTTAGCATAGTTAAAATGATCCGATTTAGTCAAATATACACCGTTTGGTTCAATAACTTGTTGTCAGTTTGCAGGTAATTTCATAATGCCTCTCTCATGGAAACCCTCGTCCCTCTTGGCAAAAATGGGACAGTCGATTTTCACAAGCTTCTCTTGAGGCGAATTTTTCATTAGTAAAATCATTCGCCATAGACAGAAACATGTAGTAATCACTTGGTGCCAGGTCCGGACTATAAGGTGGATGAATAAAAAACTTCCCAACCAAGCTCCCGGAGCTTGTGGCGAGTCACTAACGATGTGTGTGGCCTGGCGTTGTCCTGATGGAACACAATTCCTCTCTTATTGACCAAAGCTGGCCGCTTCTGGGCGATTGCTTCCTTCAGACGGTCCAATTGTTGACAGTACAGGTCCGAATTAAGAGTTTGGCCGTAGCGGAGCAGCTCATAGTAGATGATTCTCTGCCAATCCCACCAAACACACAGCAAACCTTCCTGACCGTCAATCCTGGTTTGGCCACCTTTTGTGCCGGCACCGGGATTCAAAAACGACCGTTTTCGCTTGACGTTGTCGTAAATGACCCACTTTTCTCACCTGTAACCATTAGCTTCAGAAATGGATCGATTTTGTTGCGATTCAGCAGTGATTCGCAGATGGAAATTCGGTCTATGAGGTTTTTTTATGTAACTCGTGTGACACCCATACATCGAGCTTTTTTTGTATCCAGCCTTATTTAAATGGTTCCAAACGGTTTTTTGTGCAATGTTTAGCTCCTGGCAATCGAAATAGTGCTTACATGACGGTTGGACTCGACGATTTCCAGTATTTTATCAATATTTTCGACAATTAGCCTTCCAAAGCGTGGTGCATCATTGACATCAAAATTACCGGAACGGAATCGACTCAACCAAAATTGCGCACGATTGGCTGTTACAATATCAGGACCATAAACACTATTCACATTTTCATCCGCCTGGCTTGCGTTTTCGCCTTTATTGAAGAAAAACTGTAAAATGTGTATTTTCTCTTTGCTGATGTCCATCATTGACGCGTGCTCAAACAATACTGAATCAAGCATCATAAAACTGGCTGAGAAGTTTTTTTAGTACGAAATCTTATCTTTCCAACGCCATCTAGTGTAACCCAATCTCACTTATATAACGCGAGATACAGACTACTAAAGCCATCTATTGGAAAAATAAAGGATTTCTTTTTACTACACCTATTATAATAGTAATAACTGATCCATATAATTAGAGATAAAATCTTATTTTGGTTTTAGGTATCCAATCCCTTTGTATGAATATATAGAACGTAACAAAAGGTGTGAATTCCGAAGAGGAATCGGCATCATTTGGCAAATGAACGTAAAATCCCTCAGCCCCACGGATCTCAACTGAGACGAAACATTCAGCCAACTTAAAAATGTCATTAATGTAGTTAAAATGGCGGCCACGTGAGAGAAACTATGGAATCTAAAATAAATACAAAAAAATGTGAGGCTTTGTTGATCCTCTAGAAAAAAACTTTATTGTCTATTTTATTATCATTGCGTCCCTGGTTTTTGTTCATTTGTTCTCTTTATATACTCCTTAGACTTATTCAATGGATATTAATTACTTCCTTCTCTTCTTTGTTTAATTAATCGCTGACTTCAACATTGATCTTCCCCCTCTTATTCGGCCTATAGTCCATTCATTAACTATAGTCGCATATTTGGGAGCCTACGGCGCCCATATGTTCGCCCTTCGGGTATGGGTAGGTTTGGAGCTAGTTTGTGAGTGAAACAGACCTTAAAGAATATAAGAGAGTAGAAAGAAAATAATTTTCTGTTTTGTACAAACATTCCTCATAAAAAGTTTGACTTTGTACAAAGAATATGTTTTAAGTAACATGAGATGCTTTTTTCTTTTTCTATTTCTCTAACTCCTCCTCCTCCTTTTCTTTTTTCCTCTCTTTACCTTGAAAAGTAGCTAGTAAAATCAGACAAGGTCTGATTTTTTTCTTCCATTTCTGGTCCCATCACTTTGCAAATAGTTTTATTAGGTCCGTCTTGACCCAAGGATTCCATAGGTACCTTCAAAGTTCAAATCTGACCATAAATGTAGGAGGAGATAGCGTGCAGACATACAGACGGACGGACAGAGATTGGTGAATTATTATATAGATTGGTCGGCGCTCAGTTACTTCATTTAATATTCAATTATATACAGAAAAGAGTTGCATCCTTGATAAAACAAAAACAAAACCGAAAGACAAATTGAATGCTCAAATAATGTTTTTTTTAAACATTTATTCACTAAAAATATTATCTATTCTAAATTTTTGAGACGAATAAAGTCGAAGGAACTATCAAATTGCTCAAAATATTGAACATATACATATGGAGGCTAATACCATTTCTCTTACTTTTATATAGGTATGGCTATCTCATACAGTAAACTATCGTTCAAAAGAACCTACGTGCATAGTCGTAGCGGAAGTATCCACTCTATGGCTTATCCAACATATTCTTCTATCCAAAAAAAAAAACACATAAAAATGTGAGTTCCTACATAAATAAAGAATTTATGATTCCTTAAGAGGATAACTTTGGGTACTCATAACTTTTTTGCTATCTCTATTCATCAAAGGATCATTAATTCATGATTAAGTACAGGTGTATTATCTTGGTTCCTGTAGTTCTTTTGTGTTTGGAAGCCCTAAAAAATACCTCTACGGAGGGCAACCAAAAAAAGGGCTAGCATGCTAGGTGCGTTCAATAACATATTAATATATAACTAAAGAAATACTTTAATTGACATTTTGAGTCTTTTGCCAAAACGAAAAAAACCCGGTTAAACTGAGTGTTAAGATGTGGATAATACATAAACAAGATCCAAGATTGTTGCGGTAGCCCCTGTTATCAGTGAAAGTCTTTCCAGAGCTGCTCACATACGTGGACTTCTTGTTTCAGATGATAAGACCACATGTGATTTCCACTCTGTTTTCGTCGTCAGATAAACCACAAAATGCTCAAGGCTTTGAAAACTAAAAGTCTATCCAGACCAGAGACGAAGATGTGATTGAACTACTTACTATATTAACAAGTGAGCCAGGAACAGAGTTGAGGATGTCAGTGATATACTTACTCTTATAACAAATCAGTTCAAACCAGAGACGTGGGAGTTCTTGAGTCCAGGTGTGCCAAGCGATCGTGATCGACTGGTTGATCAAAGGAAGTATCATTTTATATAAGGGATTCTCGGCGAAAGAACATGTTAATAATTGATACTATGGACGTGTTATGCGTTTTCTAACTCTAATTGTAACGAAAACTTTTCTGATGAATATATTTGTTCTTCTTTCCCTTGCACCCATGAAATAATAATAATTTGAAAAATGGAGGGGTTTGTGACTGTCAAACTCATTGTACCACAATCTCAATCGACGGCTGTTTTGTTTTATTTCAATTGTTCAATGATCGAGGTACATGTGTAAATAATAAACATAAATAACTTTTTTGGTCAGCTGTCTTTCCTTCATAAATGAGCTCGGACAATGGGTATCAGAATCGCAGCTCGGCACATTCTAGCTTCTAAGTAAAAGTTCTCCTTTGTTTTGAAACGCACCTTGTATATCTCAAAGAGAAGAGGCTGTGGGAATTCTTCCTTTGTTTGTCTTGGTTGGGCAGGGATAAAGCCAGGAGTCCTCATTATTAAGACACTATATCCCTTGATAAATGAGTCCTGTATTAAGGTAGTACTAAGTAAAAGCGTGGGCCTCCTTTTGTGAGTCTGTCTGTGGCAATTATAATAGATTGTAAAATAATGAAAAAAAACCTCCAAAATGGAGTTGCCCTTGAACTGGATTGACTCAAATAGAATCATCTTACATGCCTGATCTATGATTGTTAACGGTAAAATTATTGATGCCGTGGGTAGCAAACGCCATGCGGCCAATCAATGACATTATTTTTGTCAGTGTAAAGGCATCTGATGAGCGAACGCTTGATAAAATATAATAAAATTAGAAGTAGAATTACAAAAATGCCCCCACCATTTGAAAGTAAATATTATGCACAATAGAATTAGCTATCATCCTTCGATCTTGAATAATTTGTGTGTCACAATAATTTACTTAACTTTTATACCTATCAGAGTCCCAAAGAGTCATGCTATGAAATAATTACTGCATGATTTTTTTGTTGGGCTAACCGACGATACTTAAAGACATATGTATCAGCTTAACAAATATATACAATTCAATATTTATCTCCAAATAATACAAAATACAATTAACAGACAATATTCAAGAAATAAAAGACAAAAAGTAAAATACAAAAGAAAATATGAACGAATATTCTTTTCCTCATAAGTTTCAAATTATAAGAAATATTAGAAAGACATATTACTATGAATGGAAATCTGGAGCTTAGCCTGGTGCTTACAGATGTTATGATTGTTTTGGGCCGTGAATAAGAAAGAGGGATAAAGAGAAGGATAGAAGGAAAGAGAGAGGGAGAAGAGAAAATGAGATAATTTTCTTTCTCCCTCTCTCCCCCCCCCCTTTCTCTCTCTTTCCC
>CP045895.1:17962520-17989156 GCA_013387185.1 Caligus rogercresseyi | reverse complement strand
TACTGTTCTCAATCCTTAGATATATAAACTATTAAAATGTATGAAGGATAACACAATAAATTGTTACACTCTCAATGTTGAGGCTGGTGACTCGCTTACCAAGAGGGAAAGGTCAATATTCACCATAATCCTAGGTTCAATTAAGTAACTTTAATGCCCATACATATAATTACAGATGCAAGTCTATCGAACCAAAATGAATAGAAACAAATGCACTTTGACCTTCAAACACGGGCTTAAACAAATCCAAAAGCTTCTGCAGCCGACCAAAAATTGTCGATTACGATTGTTTCTTTCAAAATCAAGGTCTATATTTGTTGCATTCAGGTTTTAACAAATTTTGAAATAATACTTAAAAGGAAAGTAGTTTTTCATCATTTAATAAAAAGTTTAAAAATAAATACTTATTTGGGAACTACATTTTTAATAAAAAGAAGTCATTATGTGGTAGTTCATAACTCACCTGGAAATGAGCCTTCAGTTTCATTTTGTGGCTTGGTCAAAAAGCAATAGCTTGAGGTGGCACAATGATTCATCTTTTTTTAATCTACAATATGGTTATTATAGAATATATATATATACATATATATATATATATATACAAATTTCACAAAATAAAAATACAAACGCCTTAAATTTTGACAATCCTTACAACAAAAAAACCTAACATAAAACATGTTAAACCATGAAAATGTGTTTAAAAAAAACTACAATCCATAACTATATTATAATGTTAAAAATCTTAACTTCAATTATGAGTCAACATATGTTTCGTGTCAGAGATATGGTTTATAGGTCTAAGTATTTCATTCCGCCCAGGATCGAGAAGGGCGAGATTTCAATTCATGTCCATCCTACACACACACACAAATTTTCTCTAAATATAACGAACAAAGCGTAAAGTAATAGTTATTATATTGTTCTTACGTTCAGTGAAAAGAATCCCCTTGTGAACTAAGCGACAATAATTAAAGTGGGACACATATTTTAAAGATATACCGCTTAATTTAGCGTAATCAATAAGCGAGATTAAGAATAGGTTAAAAAGCTGTTCCATCAATAATCATGATCCTATCATTTGGCCACTTTGTTATCTCTATTGACAAATATTATTAAACAAAATACACATTTATTTATTTTTCTACGCACATAAAGGATTCCAAAATTACAGAGGTGAGGATACAATAAGAGTTTTAAGGATGAATTTCATCTCCCAAATTGATTTTTATTTCTCAACAGCCGTCGTGAGTGAAGAGAATATTTATTGCAATATGTCAACCAAGGTCTGTATAATAAGGTCTGGGCAGTACAAAAACAAACATGTAATCCTAGCAGTATAAGTACTCAATGACGTCACTGGAGAACGAATATATATATATATATATTTATATATATTTATATATATTATTTTATTTATTTATACACAACACACACACACATATATATATATATTTATAGATAGATAGAGAGATTGATTGATATACAGGGTGCGTAATAAGTCCGGGAAGTGGGACTTTACGACACTGTAGTTTCTATTGTGTTTGGATTTCCGTGCTTAAAACCGGTAGATACGTTCTTCAGCTTCATCAAAACAAGTTCATTTTAACAACAAAGTTTCTGTCAACGTTCCTCCAGCATCATGAGCAATTTCTGTGACACTATAGTTGCCTTTCATTGCGCGGGGTTGAGTAATTCTGATATTGTCAAAAAGCTCAAGGACATAAAAGTGACCTACAAGCTTGTTTACAACACGGTCAAACGGTACAAGGAGACCGGAAAAACATCCGACAGGCCCAGGAGTGGCCGACCAATGTCTGTGAGAACCCAGGCGTGTGTGAAGAGGATCCGCGAGAAGATCAGGAGGAACCCTGCAAGAAGCCTGAGAAAGATGGCCAAAGAGGAAAATATGAGCGAGGGTCGATGAGAAATCTAGTGAAAAAGTATCTGGGGATGACTCCATATAAGAAGATAAGGTTTCAACTTCTTTCTGAGGCCACAATTGAGAAGCGAAGAGAACGAGGCCGAATTCTTCTGAACAAACTGAAGTCTGGCACGCAGGGTCCAGTTTTTTACACGGACGAAAAATTGTTCACAGTTCAGGCGGTGTACAATTCCCAGAATGATCGGATTTTGGCCAAGAGCAGTGCTGATATTCCTGTCAAGGTTCACGGAGTCTTCCGACGTCAAAAACCAAAGTCTGTGATGGTTTGGGCAGGAGTTATGTCAGATGGGAAAAAGAGCCCTCTCATATTTGTCCCCGAGGGTGTCAAGATTAACAAGGAGGTCTACCTGTCAATGTTAAATGACCAAGTACTGCCATGGATCAAGGCTAAGTATGGGGAAACCTTCTTCACTTTTCAGCAAGACTCTGCCCCAGCCCATGGGTCCAAACTTGTCCAAGAATGGTGCAAGCAGAATTTTCCTGCCTTTTGGGACAAATTTACCTGGCCACCTTCAAGCCCTGATCTCAACGTCTTGGACTTCTCCATGTGATACATACTTGAGAGCAAGGCTTGTGCTTCGCCCCACCGAAATTTGACCACCTTAAAAGAGGCTTTCGTGAAGGAATGGGGAAAAATCAGAGAAGAAACGGTGCGTGCAGCTTGCCAACAGGTCCTTGGACGTCTTGAAGCTGTACTGCGTGAGAATGGCGGACATTTTGAAAAATTGTAAATAGTTGTGTTGGTACGACCTTTAAGAAAGTTTCTACCAAGTTCTGCAAATTTTCAGTGAGAAATATACTATTTAAGACTACATTCCTCTCTTCCAGGACTTATTACGCACCCTGTATATCAGGCTTGTGAACGGAACGCAAAATTGAACGGCGTTCAGCTGAACGGAACGCAACTTTTTTTTGAACGCTGAACGTTGAACGCAAATAAATGAGTTTTGCATTCAGCGTTAAATTTTTCCAAACATTTCTTGGACTTTTTCGGAAAAAAACGTCGTCACTTTTTTGGAAATTTTTTCTAAAAAAACGTCATCTCTACGCATTACTTTTTGGGAAATTATTTTCTAAAAAAACGTCAACACTACGCATTACTTTTTTTGGAAATTAAAAAAAAATAAACGTCATCACTACGCATTACTTTTTTTTGGAAATTCTTTTCTAAAAAAACGTCATCACTACGCATTACTTTTTTGGAATTTTTTTCTAATAAAATAAAACATCATCAGTACGCATTACTTTTTGGGAAATTCTTTTCATCACTTTTTTCAGACCCTTTGAGACCCTGGGTTAGATCCAGATTTTAAAAAATAAAAACCTTAAATAGTACATCCATTTTTCTAAATTACACAATGTTATTTTTTTAAATATTTGAACGCTAACGGAACGCTGAACGCAAAAACATTGAACGGAACGCTATTTTTTTTAACGCTGAACGCAAAAAAAGCTGAACGATCACAAGCCTGATATATATAGATATAATTGTTCTCCAGTGACATCATTGAGTAGTCACACTGCTACATATTTGTTTTTGTATTGCCCAGACCTTATTATATAGACCTTGATGTCAACTGCCTTTTTTATTCTCCCTTCTTCTTTTCTTTCAACCAAGCACGCTTCAAAAAACACCGCCATTAACCAATCTCTAAGAAGAACATGATTGTCTGAAAGAAAAAGAATGTGAATAACAAATATGTAGTATAATAAAATAAGGCATCACTTCACTCATAATTGTTGTTCAGGTGTGAATACCTACTACTCAGAGATAGTGTCTGGTTCTTCTAGAACATTAACTGTCTCTTCTCATGGGGATTCCCCCCATTGACATTTACGACTCCTTAGATTGGACTCTTCCAATCGTACTGACAATGGATATAAATAATATTAGACTCTTCCTATTGCTCAAGGAAATAGTACATGTTGATTGTATTTCATTGTATTAGGCAATAAATGAACATATAATTGAGTTGTTTGCATATTTAAAACTTAAGTTTGTTGGTGAATTTGAAAGAGGGGCTCTAACATGGCATACTTATTAAAAGGATCCTGAAGAAGGAATTCATTTGAGAGAAGTTTTAGCTAAGATTGTAATATATATTAATAATGTAAATGACAACTATTTTCAGGGGTCCAGTAAGAAATTGAAATAGTTTATCTCATCGTCAAAATAATACAAATGCGTCTATAAACAAAAAAGGGCAAGTAATTAAAGGGGTTCGGCCTACACAATGTACATATTTGTGGTAGCTTGATTTAGTTATTTAAAAAGTATAATTAATATTTTTTATAGATTAAGGAGTAAGTAACGTATAAGCCTATGTATTTTCAACCATTTATTTTAGAAATAATTTGATCAATCAGTGATTAATATATCCATAGAATGATCAAGCAGACTAGAGCGAAGATCAGCAATGGAATCAAAACAATCCCAGCCAGAACCCTCAGACAGGGCCGCGTAAAGGCCTCTTCCTCACTCGGCGAAGCCCAAAGAACGGATCTCTCTCCAGAGATGATAACCGCTCCACCAGTTCCCGATCCCTGAAGGGATCGAAAGTAAGGGTTATGAGCCCTTCGATCGAAGCAAGGGTCAAAGCGTGGAAGGTGGTGAACGCATTTGTCAGAAGGAACGATGTCTTCCTCAAAACCATCCTTGAGGGCTCGACGATTCACTGCTAACTGACTCACAATGGCTGCCATTTAAAGCGGACTCTTGGAATGAAGAAAATGAACTAAATGCTTTTTCAATTCGACTTATCATGATATCCTCTCCCGAAATCCTCAATATATATATATATATATATATATATATTCATATTTCTTTTTGTCAAACCATGGATCGCTTTTTATAAAAAATAACCATATTGATCCCATTATAGAGTTGAAATGCCTATAAATCCTTCAGATGCTCTAAGATTCAAGTATATATATGTGTGTGTATATATATTTTATACTAATGTTTCATTCTTTTTTAAGGAAAAAGATGATAAAGACTGATTGCATCACTGTGGAGGTGGAAGTTTTTTTTCTTCTGTAGGAACTTAAGAAGAATGCCCATTATCTCAACCCTAATCCTAATAACTATCATTATTTTGTAAAGGAAAAAAAATGTTCTTGGCTCGATTACATATAAACACACAACTTAGCTATTTCCTTAATTTGATATGGGCATCTCGAGCACTCAAGGTCTATTTAATAAAGTGGTGGGAGTAGAAACGGAAGAAACGTTACACTGAATATAGTTACATTTAAGACTATATAATATTTTATTTCTATTATTTTGATGCTTTTGTTTGGAATGCTTTTAGAACTATATTTATTTTTGTTAAGTTTAAAAGTTGAAAAATATAAAGTTTGTTTGTTTAACTCCTAGGTAAACCCCACCCCGCCGGAACTTAATCCGGTATCAGCCCGTGAAAGTTTACTTAGGAGCTGAGATCTTATTATTGAATAATTAGAATTTACAAAAAATATCAAATATTTTCCAGCATTGAGCCTCCATTGGTGTCTTCTTAGCTTCGGAATACTTGGCGAGCTGGTACATCTCCTTTACGGTGAATTATATAAAGTATTAATCTTGAACTAAAATATTTATTTATGTTTGCTTTATTTGCAATGCTGTGGTGGATAAAAAAAAGTATGTGTTAATTTTATATATAGCAGGAAACGTGATGTCGATTTCGTATACCTATAAACCATCTCGACATCATCTCATTATCATCACTGCCTCATTATCTAACTCCATCAGTACAAATTCCAGTGGTTGGTCAACGGCAGGAAAAGCTCCTTCATAGATAAGAAAAGGTTGTTTGCCGGATTTAATAGATATTTAAATACATGTATGTGATTTCATTTCATCCTTATTTTTTGATTTTATTCTTAATGTTTTTGTTAAAGTTTTATCCGGACCTATATACATTTTAAAATAAAACGTTGAACTATGTAATTTGAACGCTATTATTCTGGTTTTTGAGTCATGCATGACTGTTATTTATGTTTTTAATGACCATATTTTTGCCTACCTATATAGATCGATACAATTGTATCCGAAAGGATATAAATAAGCATTATGGCATTAAAATTTGTTTATTGGACCTAGGTTTCTTAATAAACAATAGTAAAGGTTGTATTTTCAAAAAATACATATTTACAATCTTAAGGGTAATAATTTTACAGTATTTATTTTATAATATTTAACAAGTGTTTTATTTGTTCGTTGTTTCGCTACACATTAAAAACCCTAAACATAAAAAACTCAATCTCTCTCTCTTATAAATATAAATATGTATATATAAATATATATATTTATATACGAAGCATTATATTTCATTAAGTTAAAATATGATACGATTTTCGAACATAAAATTTTCTGCACCATTGTGAGGATTACAAGAATATACTTTGAGAAGATCTTTCGTAAGAACTACAAAAATGAGTTATAGTATAATTTGATAATATATATTATTATATAAATTAGTTATTCATTTAATGGGATGCTATTATTAACTATTTTACCCATAAATATATTTTTTAAACTTTTATCAACCCCGGCACATCGGCTTCAACTGGAATCTACTCATGTTTTTTTTTTTTTCTTGGCCGCAAGGGGCTTATATTTCACTATGTAGTATTGAAAAAATTACAATAACAAATATATAACGGTATGCATAAAATATCAAAGGGGTAACGTCCGAATTGTATAACATTAAATAACAATAGTCATAACAACATACAAAACAGAACAGCAATGGTTTTTAAATGAATTATTTGAATTTTATATATATATATATATATATATATACAGTTCACAATTGTTGGAGCACTTTGGAATACAGTGAAGCGATGGACATCATTTCAAGGAGGTTGGCATCTTTAATTGTTCTTTTTTATAAATAACATAGTGAACTTTTGTTAAGACCGCATCACATCTTGGATTACGCGAGAAGGTGATGAAGTCCTCCTCTGATGGGTTTTCATTGAAGTGACCCATGGTAATTTCTTGAACGGCCCGATATGTTTCAATTAAAGATGAGCATTTCCACAGTAAATGATCTGTAGTTTCTATTTCCCTCTTGCAAAAGAAACAGTTACTACGGTCGTCTTTGAAAAATTTGCTGGCAACTTCCAGTGAACCAGTCAACTTTCTATATTTGAACCACTTTTCTGCCGATGTTAAAAATGGATTTTTAACAGCTTTAATGCATTCGCTGATATTTCTTCTTATTCCTCTTCGTTTTAAATAAGATTCAAATGGAATTATAGTTGATATGTACGATGTATTTCTTAAAACCCTCGTGGCTATAGTAGAAACTTTTATTCTAAAAGGTAAAAACGGTCGTGGGGTATTTAGTGGGCTACCGAAGACACTAGTAAAATATTTAAAAGCGAGCTTGTTTAAAATTTCTTCAGAATAAATAACGTCACTTGCGATAAAAGCGTTCACTGTTTTAGGGATGGAATTATTTAAACAATTTAAAACTGGCATCTCCCATGCTAAAGACAGTTCAAACTTTTCGAGACAGGTTCTCGACCCTTCACAAAAAGCTTTCATTCTCTCTGGAATCTACTCATGTTGGGGAAGGCCAATCACCCAACCTGTAGACTCTGTGATGAGGAATCACCACACCAGTTCATCCTTGATTGCTCGACAACAATTGAAAAATGATGACTCTCGAGAGAAAATATCCTTGGAAGAATATATTTTTATAATCTAAAAATGTTTATATGCTTTTCAACAAACTTTAAATAATAAAGATCGTAGATACTAGATAGATTAACTACCGGCAATTACTGGATTAAGTTCCTGTAAGGTGAACTCATTCTGGAATCCAAAAATACAAAAATATCCTTAAAAACCCCAAAGAAATTACAAGAATTTTAATAAAAGCACCAGTTGTTAATGTAGAGTAATTTCATGCTTTAGATGTAACGTCTTATAAATGCTTACGTTGATTATTTGATGTATCCTCCGACTCCAAAATGTTTTATAAAAAACAAATTCCACGTGACTTATTCTTTTTATTCCTATTGAACCATAATAAAAGCCATATTTCGATGTAAAAGTCGTTTCGGGTTCTTTAACAATACCACTTATTTAACTGATGTATTATTCACAAGTTTATATTCATACATGCAAAAAATATAAACAAAATAGATTAAAACTATAACATAAATTAATAATTAAATTACATTGATTTAAGATTCGCTCATAATTGAAGATTTTTTTTTTTGATTTTCTTTATATCAAGGTCCCACTAAATCCATTTGTATTTTGCAATTGAATTTCATTATTTGTGTTAAGCCACTATAGTTGCGTCGAAGAATAATATTCCGTCATATCTAAGTACTATCTTTCTCGATGTCTTTTTTCTACTTTATCATCTTTCTAGGTAAAGCCTATAATCGCATTAAGGCTAATCTAATATTATAATTTATCTCTATAAAATATTTAGTAGCTTCTTGTGTTGAATCTAAGCATTCTTTAAGTAATGCTCAAATAATTGTTTATTTTTTGGTTACAGATAAAAAAGTAGCTTAGCTTCTTGATAAAATATGAACCTAACAAAATTATTTAAAAATCAATAATTTTAATTTTACATATTTGTTTCTAAATAATTGCTTTGTCCATGAGGATATGAATATGCATTATAGCATTGAAATGCTTAGTCTATCAAACCGAGGATAACTTCTATGAGGTTGACCAAAATCGACCTTTTACTCTCTCGAACCAGCAGCACCTTCAACATTGATAGTTGAGCATACTTCCCCTGAGATAAAACATTCCCTTAATAAAAGCAAATAAAACTTTAACTTTTTTTAATATTAAAATATTAAACTGGAATGTGTTGAACAAATTAAACAATCTTTTTCAAGTCATGCATTTTGTTTTATGAAGGCTAAATATATGATTGAAGGTATCTTGACCCTTTTATGTTGTTATGTATCTTATGGTTCGATTTGTATTATAAATGAAAAAAGTTTTTTTTAAAATAAATTTATTGCTTGTTGTCAAACTATTTATATTAAGTATACATATATAAACACAAATAGTATATACAATATATAAAATTATATATATATATAGTATGTATGTATTATAAATATATATATATAATCTATATTCAGTATTTGCATCAATATAAAACAAACGAAAATTACATTTTCCAGAGTAACATTTTTGCTCTGGCAAAACCCAAAAAATAATGCACTATGTTTATTTTGTTTTTAATAGACATCTAATTTGGAATTCAACTGATTTTGCAACTTTTTTAAATAAAAATATTAAACTAAAACATCTGAAAAATGATGCATCAGCATGTCAAACTTATTTTTTATATCCATGTATATATTCAATAATATATCATTTGTGACATAACAATATAAAGATGTATGTGAATAAATATATATTAAAAGAATAAAAGTATAAGTAAATATTTCGTTGTGAAACACGTGTATAAGTTTATTCTATTTAAAAAGCCAACAATACTTGGTCTTAGTTTCTTTTTGTCATAAAGAATTTATTCAGTAGTCTGCAAAAATTGTTTTTATTAAATTGCATAAGATATAGTTTTTGATCTTATTGTTTTTACGTTATTTTTAGCGTAATCTATATTAAAAAAATAAAACGTTTAAATATGAAATTTTTAAACTACTTTTTTGGCTTTTGAGTCATTCATGATTGTTATTTATATTTTTAATTAAAAAAACCCGTAAAAAGCTGTATTTCTATAAAATTTAACAACTTAAATACACTTCAAGAATGAGTATTTTCCGTCCATCTTTTATAATATTCAACAAAATGCTGATCCCCTGTTTCTAATATTTTTTAAAACTTATATAATATAAAACTATAAGGAGTTAAAAATATAATAAATGCAAGTATTTTTGAAATAATGAAAGGAGTTTTCTTTACATTTGAAATGATTGGCGTTGAGACAGAGTGCAGTACTTTCAAATATCTTGAGACGACGCAATGAAGACCCAAAGGGAGCCCATAAACGTTATTTCCCCATGTAAGACCATCTGAACCATAGAAATCAAATGCATTTTAATTTTACTTGTTGTCAGACTAACAACAATCAAGTTACAATGTTTGAATACCTTATTTGCTTTGAGCTATATGAATTTATTTTATTATCCCCATACTAAATAAACACCTTGAAAAAAAAGTCATGCATATAATTTATGGAGTTTTGTCGGAGTATCTTCTCTGCAGGACCTCATAGATATGAATCCAAGCATAGATCTAATTTGCTTAAAGCTCTAAGGGTTCCAATCTCTCTTTTTTTCTTTCTTACTAAACTGGGTTAAATATTCATGATGATCACAAATTCTATTATCCTTTTCTAACGTATTAAAATGATTATTTTAATGGAACGTTGCGGGAGATCCCCCGCAACAAATGGAAGATCCTTTCTGGCATGATGAACAAAAATTATATCCTCGTTTTTATCTTTTCCCCCTGAACTCCATGTAGATGCAGGAAATAGACATGGGTAGGTATGGGAATAATAGGTGGTAAATGACCATGATCAACCAGGGAGTATGTGCTCAGTGATGAAGTAATTGCTCCGGCATTTGTGTATGTATTTTTTTACATAGGACACATACAAGATAAGGCTTAAAGCACTCCTTGACTACATATATGTATGCGTTCATTCAATTGTGGCCTGCCAGTTTTAAAAAACCCAGCACGATAGCTACATATATATATATATATATATATATATATACATTATAATTGATCTAAAATACAAATATATGAACAAATAACATAGTTTAATACCAACCAGCTAATAATGTTACAAAAAAATGCTAGAAAAAATATTACATTTATTTTAGTTACTGATTAAAACGCTACATATTATGAAATAATATATTTAATACAACATATTACTAACAAAATGCTAGAAAAATATTACTGTGATTTATTTTGAGTTACTGATTAAAACGCTACAGATTATCTCTGTGCTGTGTCCACTTTTTGCATTTATGGCATTAATTCATAATTATTATTATAACTAAGACTGAGATAATTTGTGATTCAATTCAAGACAAATGAGGATATATGTGAACATAAAAAGGAGACGGTCTTGATGGCTTTATCGAGAGGACCTCATCATGTGCGCAGGAAAGTTTTCTGGTCGGATGCGTGTGAGCCTGATATACTTTGCGGTTATTAGCGTAGTACGACGTTACCTTCTCTCTCACAACCTGGAGGACCTGTGTCTGCGGTGGCTAGGCCTCCTTTGGCGGGTTATGTCGGTTCACTCTAGTTCGTTGATACTTGTCAACTAAGCAAATTGACGACATTCCGGCGGAGTTGTCCTTAACTTCTGTGGGCTATTTTGATTGCTTCGTCTTGATACTGATTGCCCTTATTAACTCCTATTTAACTAAAAAGGCCATTTGGCACCTATGTGAAAATTCAATAGTGGTTTTATTTTGATTAGTTTTACTACTATAGTACCATATGAAATCATATTTATATATATATATAATCAGTAAATTGGAATAATTTATATCAAAGTTTTATACTAAGTCTGTAGAAATAAATGTGTGAAAGGTATAATTTGTCTCATCATAAAAACCCAAATAATTTGGGATCCCAAATCTGCAGTATTAAGGATGAAGGCAGATTTCAGATCCTGTGCCATGTGAGTGAAATAAGAATAAAATAGTTATATTTAGGGGACCTCACCATGTGTCATATATTTCACTACACATTATTTACATGCATATTTCATGTTCACTGTGCTGGTTATGTGACCTGGATATCAGTATTTAATTCCTAATTAGAGATGTACCGTCTCCCATAATTTTCGTTTCGAACGATGAGGCTTTTGGTATTACTATTTTTTTTCAAGCTATCAAGACACAATGGTTCTATGTGATGAGGGATGAGCACGTAAGTTTTATACCCATTTATTTATGTGTGATGGGTAGGCCTTAGGTCTCTCATGTTTCATTCATATATATTTTTTTCCTGTTCACGTTAGGATACGAGTCACGAATCCTTTCCTCTGCTCTGGCTCGTATATGTTGAATTTTAATATTCCTCCATTAAAAACCCATTCCACGCATACTTGCTGCTCTACGTACAAAATATATATACATGGCTTCTTTCCTGCCTGCTGTTTTTGAATCAATCATGTTGTCGAGGATATCAATCAAATAGTACAATTAGGTTAATGTTAATTAAGTTTTTTTTAAAGATTCTCACGGATATAAATAAGTGCTTAAGTGATGAACAATAATTTGAAAACATTATGCTGAATATACAGTTGGCCCTCGCTACTTCGCTCCTCGACATCTCGC
Source organism: Caligus rogercresseyi (assembly GCA_013387185.1). Classification (NCBI taxonomy): domain Eukaryota; kingdom Metazoa; phylum Arthropoda; class Copepoda; order Siphonostomatoida; family Caligidae; genus Caligus; species Caligus rogercresseyi. The sequence continues at coordinate 17,976,894 of CP045895.1, read as the reverse complement.
AGTTCTTTACTACGCAACGACGGCTTGGCTCCCGTTTTTTCACGAGATATATTATTTCATAATATATATCAACATCGCGACCCTCATATATATCGCGGTGGTCGTGTAGTGGATCCGGGTCGTCGCGACTTTGCGAGGGACGACTGTATTGTGTTGTTGATCATTATATTTTTCAAAGTCCATCCCTATTGTAGTATTTAAAGTACTTGCTTTCACTTAAAAGAGCATTCCGTCCGTACAGTATGTAAATATTTTAAGTAGATAACTTTATGCCATTATTTTTGTTTTTATAGAAACTGAGGTTCGAATAAAAAATAGGATATAAGAAGTCCACTCCCATAGGCAAGCCGAAAGAGATTTACGTAAAAACTATTTATTAGAGCTCTTTAACTAATATATATATATATATTTTTTTTTTGTCTTTCGTTTGTAAATTAAGATATGTCAAAATATGAATCAACTTTCTTCATTTTCTATTCATTTACCGTTGCTGATGATAAAATCAAACAATCCTGCATTGTTCTATTTTTACAATTGGATTATCTTATACAAATATTTATACTCATTAGAACTTCTTCTTCCAATCTGGAAATGAAAGATTCGATTATTATGTTATATGACTTTAAAAATTACTTATTCTTCTATATTTGTAGATAAACATAATATATTCTTATTTTAAGCAAATGCTTGAATAGTATGATTAATATATCACGGATATAAATTATCATAACACACACACACTTTTAACTTCATTTCTATATGTACTTTTATCATCAGTGTTGGTCGAATATTACTTTGAAAGTAGTATGTAATATACTACTTTTTACTGTGTAGTAATATTTAAAAAAATATTAGTTATTACTTCTCAAAAGTAATATACTACTTTATATTAGATATTACTTTTTTGAGCATTCCGAATAATAAGTAAAAGCAATTCAAACAGGATTTGTAAAAATCCTCACCAAACCTAGTTTGCATTTTTATGTCCACTGGGTGACGTCACATACATTCACAGTTCATTATTTTCATCAAAAATGCCTGTCGAATATTTTTTTCCACGAAAGTAATATCTAATGTATTTATACTCTCTAGTTAATCGCAGTAATATAACTAAGTAATATATTACTTGCACGCGCGTTAGGGAAAAACGCTGTCTATCATTGGGTATACCAGATTCCTTCCTTTCAAAAAATATCATATTCCCATTATTACTCTTTTGTGAGAATGAGTTCACCGCTACTCAAAGCAGGAATTGGAAACCTAACCTCGTCACACACAAGATAAGGAATTGATTACACAGGACAACAAATTGTGGTCAATCTCCCTTGATTGAATGAATTGTACATACTAAAATGGGACCACCTGAATCCAAATTGGCCTAATTTTTTTCTGTGACACATAGATTTTTTTTTTTGAGGTTTTTTAACGATTACTTAATGTTGAGTACTGTTTTTAAATACGATTCTTCGTAAATATATTAAGTCTAGAAGAAAAGTAATAAAGAGTTTTATTTAATATTATTTAAATTCCGAGAGGAAGACGCTCCCGGCACCCGATTTTACATCACAGCGACATCTATTGACAGAGTAGGCTAACTTGAAATATTTATTATTATTTAGCTCGTTTTGCATCTTAATTCTGCACTCAGAGATGCCAAATTTAATCACTTGTTCCTTTTGGCATTTTCAACAACTCCACAAAGTTTCATCCAACCAACCAACAAACTAACAAACCAACGCCAGAGAAAACAATACCTCCTTCGGCGGAGGTAATGATACTAAGTTGCATAATGACCAACTGTTTCTATTCATATTTTTCCTTCCTTTTCTTTCAACTTTGTCAAAAATATGAACCTTTTTACCATCTCTAATGACTCTTAGCGCTTGAGCAGTTGAAACCATAGAGTTCTTTCATTTCATATAATTTACACACTGTGTGAAGGAATTAATACTCGTAAGGAATATAAAAAGGGAGTTATGATAAACGTGACATTTTTTATGGGATTTTCTATTTTCCTTTCCCTAAATTGTGTCAACAAGTGAGGAAGTCAAACGTTATTAAGGAAACTCTTAAAGTCGAGTGATTTTTCTTATCTGTTGAATATGCAGTAAATATTAGTGAAACATATTGCTCGTGAGATCCTTATTTAAACCTGCATCATCAAGACTCTATTCTTCATCTTTTTCTTCCATTTTCATTATGTATGTACATATACAAAGGCTCATTAGCAATTAGTGCATTCGTAATTACACAAACAGAGCATAAAATGAGTTGCACACCTATTTTGTAAGGTCATAATTAGAAGATCATAGAATGAGGGGTTCTGAGGTATATGTGCACCGTGTTGTTCATATATAACATATATGTTAAAATGAGATAATTAATGCATGTTCAAAGTAGTGGTATTCAGGTTGGTAATACATATGGAGAGACGAGGTAAAATGACGTCATATTATAGTTAAACATGTTATGTCTTCTCAAAAAAAGGAATATTAATAGACTATGAGAAGTATTGTATTGCTTTATCTTTATCTATATTTTGTTAAGACATACAATATTTGCATTTTTAAATAAAAATATTGAAAAATGATAATCTGGAACCTTTTTCATATATATATATATATATATATATATATATATATATATATATATATATATATATTATATATATATATATATATATATATATATATACAGGGTTAGGAACCAAATTTTGCTGTAAACTTCCATCCCCCTTTTCACCTCCCTACTTGACTTAAGACTGTCTTTAAAGGTTTCATTTATAGTTTCGATCAAGACAAACAACTTTTGTAAGAACAGTTTTGAGATTGATTCCAAGATGTCTAAGCAGGAGTCAAATAGAGAGAAGTTGTCAGCTTTGCTCCGAGCGGTAGTCACCCCAGAAAAGGCTGCCGGGACCATTGGCGTCTCCGTCCGCACTCCTTACTACGTAAAGAAGGCTGTCAATGCTGGTCAGGGAACCTCCTGAGCTAAAGGAAGTGGAGGGCATAATAAAAAAGAACTCGAGATTTCCTGGACAACATCAGGGCCAAGATTGCCGAGGACGCAACATCGTCGATGAATTCCATGGCCTATGAGATTAGCGTGGACCCTAAGACCAGGCTGTTCACAAGGATTTTGGATTGAAGTCGTATGCCAGGACTCCTAGACACCTGCTCCCCGATCGCTTGAAGCAAAGGCGCCTTGAACGTTGTAAGAAGGTGCTCAACTACTTCAAGAAGTCCAGTGTTCGAGTGAAGATTTTCTCCAATAAGAAGATCTTCACCCTGGACGCCGTTTTCAACGGGCGAAATGATCGGTATATTGCCAAATCATTAGACCAGGTCGAGGGGACCTACCGAACAAAGCACCCGCAACAGATAATGATGCTGGGGGTTGTATCGAGCGATGGCAAGAAGATGCTTCCGTACTTTTTCAAGCCCGGCGAGAAAGTGGACACCGCTGCCTACTACAAGGTCCTGAGGTGGACGGTGTTGCCTTGGCTGAGGACTTCGTACCCTGACGGAAACTATACATGGACCCAAGATGGTTCTCCATGCCATACGTCCAAGAAGGTCCAGGATTTCTGCCGCGCCCACATGTCCGACTTCTGGTCGGCCAACATGTGGCCCAGCTCAAGCCCAGACCTGAACCCGTTGAACTTTTCTGTGTGGAGCGTCTTGGAAAGGACCACCAATAAGACGTCTCATCCAAATTTGAAGGCCTTACAGCAAGCCATCCACGAGGCATGGGACGAGCAAGGAGTATAACCGCAACAGCTGCACCAGCGTCCGTCACCGTGTCGAGGCTGTTATCGACAATAATGGTGGGCATATTGAGTAACATGATGCCCAAGGGGCCCTTCAACCTCTTAGTTTTTACATTTTTGTAACTCGTTAATTATTAGTAAATATATTTATCATTTGTTCCCTCGTACAGTTTACTGCAAAATTTGGTTCCAAACCCTGTATATATATATATGGACTCCTTTCGATTGCAATGTTATCAAAAGAATCATAATTGTTATGCTTTTTATTGTTAATATATATATGGAAAGGCTATTTGGTAGTGGTCAAAAATTTCTATTTTGCTGACTCCGTTTTATCTTGAGAAAATTTGTATTGTGTGCCTAGGTTTTTCACATTTCTCTGACATTTTTGGTTATGATATGTTTTTTGAGTATGTGTATATGTAGTATATTCAAACTGTGTTCAAATGATTTATTTATGCGGTTTGTATAAAGTTCAGGCTTATTTATGATAAAGTTTTATTTTGCTTTTTATTTCTCCAATTTTAGAATATCGTTTAAGATAAACATCGCCATATGCAAAGTAGTTAATACCCACAACAACATATCTTCACGACATTGCATTAAATGTCACCTAATCCCTTCAAGTGATATGAGTTTTGATGGCTTTTTTTCTTTCATACATATATATGTATATTATTTTTGCAATGCAAAAGGTTCAAGGCAATGAAGAGGAAAACAAAATTGGTAACAATATAAATAGTATTGTGCCCCTATTTGCAAAGCTATGTACAACCAATGCAATGGCCCAACAAGGATCTATTTTAATTACGGTAGTGTATGTGTATTACAATATATGAGCTGAACTTATGCATACTGCTGTTGTTATTATTATTATTATATTCACGATCTATGAAGTGACATGGACAAAAGTGGTTCCAAGGATAGGAGCTTAGCAACATATTACCACAATAAATATGAGGACTACAAAAAGACGTTCTCTATTAACATATTTTTTCAGTTTTCTTTCTTTTCATACGATTAGAATTGATGATTTATTTATTGTCTGATTTGATGAAAAACTATTCATTGAACCTGTTAAATAGGGCTGTCAAAATTGCTCAAAAATGACATTCAAATATTCGTTTGAAAAAAAAAATCACGAATTCCAACTAATTCGAATTTTTTTTAGAAAATAATTTCCAAAAATAGTGACGACGTTTTTTTATATAGAAAAGAGTAAAAGTGTTTTTAACATTCGAATATTAATTTTCACGTTCGAATTCGCTTTTTGGAATACTATTCGAATTTCGAATATTCGTTGACAGCCCTACTGTTAAATAAGAGGAGACAATTCATATTTTTAGTAATCACATATATTATTAAATTTGATGTAAGTATATCTTTGTGTAAACGCCATATCATATTATATAAATATATACCGGGTGAAGGAGCAAAAAGGGCCGTATTTTATGAATAACTTAGTTCAACTATATCCCTGGATAGTATAAATGAATTAAGTTGATTTTTTCGGAGGTTTGAGATCTACTATATAGACAAGATTAAACCATTAATATCAAAAATTCCCTAAACACATATATGTATAAGTACAAAGGCCCAATTTTGAGCGACTCCCAGGCGACGCACATCTGGACCCAAATGATCATGGTACAGCAGGAAACAAAGAATTTAATTGCCATTTAAAAAAAATCAAAACTTGAAACCATAGTAAACATTTGCTCAATTCACTTGAGCCATTTTCACTTGATGATCCCACTGAACCAGGCCCTCATTTGCAGCAACTCCCTCTCTATCTTTAAGAGGTCTGCCTCCATTTGCTAGAATCTTCTCTAATTTTGACCTGAATGCCTTGCAGCTGTTAATAATGTATTCCTTGGTGTCCCAGGCACGTTTATTGAGGCTTCAATGAGTCCAGGGTGTTATGGGACATCTCATTGACGACCTTGGAGAGCTCATCCCACACGGAGTAATCCAAGGGTTTGCAACAGGAGAGGAGGGATCAGTGAACATTATGATATCAGAATTGCTCCTCTTCATCAGGTTAAGCAGCTTCTGACACCTCATCATCCTCGACTCTCTTTGACAAGCCTTTCTTTTAGGTCCAAACTCATTATTTTTAAAATGTGCATGATTTAATTTTGGTTGTTTTAGAAGAATGCTGCTTATAGCTCTTTAAAAGAAGATAGAGCAAACTGGTTCAATCACATAATAGAACAAAACTAGTACTTTCTAGGGTGCTAAATACTTTTCAATGGCGCAAAAACAAAAAAAAAAGCCTAAAATAACTAATATACATATTAATAAATAATAATATATAAAATAATAATAATAACTAGAGGCATATATACACTCAGAGAGTGTGTACCTCCGCCGATCCCCACAACATTCCCATTCAAACATTCTCCCTTTCACACGCCCGATTTTCTATCTCTAATCATTGTTCCTCTCTGTTAGCTCATTTTGCATATTAAAAAAGCACTCAGAGACGGGAAGGGGAAGAAGTTTAAGCTACGTCACTGGTAACATAGTCCTGAGCTGATATATGAACAATAATACATCAATGAATATTTTTTAGCGTTTGTTCTTTCCTACTCCCTGAATAGAGACCCCATTTCATTTAGTATTTGGCTCATTTTGCATATCAAAAAAGCACATAGAGATGCCAAAATTAATCACTTGTTCCTTTGGCATTCCAACAACTCCACAAAGTTTCATTCGAATCCGTTCAGTACTTTTTGAGTTATCCTGCTGACAAACAATAAACAAACCAACAAACGCCAGTGAAAACAATACCTCCTTCGGCGGAGGTAATAATTCCCAAATCTCTGTCCGTCCGTCCGTCTGTATGACCTCACGCTATCTCCTCCACATTTATGGTCAGATTTGAACTTTGAAGGTACCTATGGAATCCTTGGCTCAAGGCAGACCTATTAAAACGATTTGCAAAGTGATGGGACCAGAAGTAAAAAAAGTTATTGGATACACCTTTTCTGATTTTACTAGGCGAACATATGGGCGCCGTAGGCGGCCAAATATGCGAGTATATATATTATTTCGGTTTACCTACCTACGTTAGTACACATGAGTATCAACTATAAAAGACAAATGTGTGTTATATTTTTTTATGGTGGACTGAGGTGAAAAGTAAATTTTATAATTTAATTGTATTAAATCATTTTTTGTAATAATTTAATCAAGAAAGATCTACCTTATATCAGAAAAATACTAAAATGCAATGTACAAAGTGTATTAAAAGAATGCATATGACATGTAGTCCTTTTCATTACAACAATTAAAAGTTATATTGTGATGAAAAATACTGAAAAGGATATATATAAATGAAATAAAGATAAAAATAAATACTCTATAATAATATAATGTATAAAATTTTAGTACTAAAAGCACTAACATCCCATTTTGGGAACATACCAAAAATATAACTTATAATTCAGTGAGCTAAATTTTGTTTGGGGTACATTGAAAAAAGGTTAAAAATTATTATATGTCAAATTTGAATAAAAAATCGGATAACAATTCACGGAGCTGTGTGTAAAAGGTTTTACAAACTTTTTTAATGGATGACCCACAATAATTTGCAACCTGAATGCATTCAAATAATAAAGAAGAGCAGTTTTTTACATCATTATTTATTGCCTTAATTACTGTATCTCAGAGTAATTAGTAAGGTGAGGAGTTGAGATAAGAATCTAAGGATACTTGCCCTTTTTTGTCCATGGACTTGTATTCCATGTTTAAGAGTATTTATTTAAAATTGTATATAATCATTTTACATTAAACTTATAGCACTAATCTAGTATGTAATTAAAAATGGGATAATCCCGATGAAATACTTATTGTGGATATGTAACGTTAAACTGGTAAGGGATACTTTGATAATGCAGAGTAATCTAATCAATATTTTCTTTGACTGTGACAGAAAGGCTCCCCTACTGACAAAGAGCGCATCAAGGACGTGGAGAAACACTCCGAGTAGCTAAATGGCTCGTTCTTACCTCAACCATTAGGATGGAATCAGTTTCAGGCTGATAAAGTCGTCGGTTGGGGTTCATATGGTATAAACGAAGATGGCACTAAGAAAACTGGCATTCTTTTGTGTCTGGACTAATTTTTAGACTGGATTTTAGCTCTTCCTGTGGGGATTGTAGAAGAATGGGGGGATGCAAAACTATTTAAACCGGTGAAATGTTTTTCCCTGGACTGCTATGAAACCTCAGATATAATTTTATTTACAAGCAACACCTCTGCAACAAATCAAATACCTCATCAGCATAGAGCAGACCAAGAACCGGTTAATCTTCTAATTATATTTATGTGTTTTTAGATATCTTCCATTTTGATATTCGTATCTATTTTTGTCTATATAAAATATTTCATGTAGAGTTGAGAATGAATAAATTATATTTAAAATAACATAAATCTTTTAAAGTAGAGGTAATAATTAATCTATAAATCTATGAAATAAGACTATAAAAATAACTACAAGCATACATTAGGGTCAACATTAAATAAAATGTACAAAACAAATTAGAAAAATCGTCGTTTTCTGCCCATTTTAACTTAAACAATAATACTTTAGCATTATGAAGCGGGATATTTATTCGTTTTTTTTAATAAGAGAGTGTTTTGGCTGTGTGGAATTGTGCTCGAGTCTCATCGTCGAGGACGCAAGTTCAATTCCTCTCGAGAAGGGAATGTGCATTTTGGTAAACCTCATTGAAGAGATCAATTAAATAATTTTAACATTCAAATACTTATATCAAAATGGATACTGAAATTATATTGAACGATATATATATATATGAGCTGGGATTCGGTAGAAATATACCGTCGGTTTGGTATTCGGTATATACCTTCTACCGATCGATATCGGTATTCGGTAGATTTTATTATGTATCTACAGTATCGATCGATATTTGGTACGGTAGATTAGAAAGAGAGAGAAATTTATTTATGTATCTGCTTTGAGACTTCTTCATATGCATTTAATATCGGACAATTTATAACAAAGGACAATTAAGTACATAATTTGTTAAAATTTAATTTAGATTATTTGAAATTTAATACCTCCTAATCTTATATAAATTATATATGTAGGAAATGGAAGGCTATATTTTTTTTCAGTTACTGTCTCTTATTGTCCGATATTAAATGCACTTTCGGATACTCTAGTATCCAATACATAGCATAAGCTTATATTGAATGTATATCTATGTATCTGCTCTATGATACTTTAAGTTATAGTTGTTTATTTATTTTCAAGTACCGATTGTCAATCGGTTCTGTATTCGGTAGGTTCTACCAAATATCGTATAATCGATTCAATATTTGAAATCTACCGTCGTAGTAGCAGCTCTGATATATATATATATAATCAATGTTATAAAAATAAGAAAGGAGGAGGTGATTTTCTTTAATCAGATTTCAGGTTCTGGGATCATCCTAATGTTGTTGTTGTCGTCCTGAAAGCATAGATATGCCCCATGAATGCCCCGGCGCGTGGAAGACCCCCATGATTTCATCTTCTTTTTCTTTTTCAAATAACATGCTTAGGCACCAAACAACAGCATGTTCCTTTGCTGCATAATTACTCTCATGAGTCTCTCGGACGTATAATTTTATTCATGGTACTTTAAAGATAATTGATCTTATCGTTTTCCCCCTTGATTGTTAAAGAGAACAATAAGAAGAAGAATTTGATGCCACACACTTAATGCTGGTGCCTACAATGGCCTGAGAGGCATGTAATGTTGCCCATACAAAAAAGATATGAAATATGAAGCTCTATTATATAGGCCTATTTTATTAGCAATGAGAGAGCTATGAAAGTATATATGATAAGTAATAAAAAATATATAAAAACAATGAATAACTATACTTGAAGGATAGACTATGGACTTATAGAGACCAAGAAATCCGGCATTCCCCTCCCCGTTCTCTCTTCTTTTTATAAAAGACTTAAGCAAGATATCTTAAATAATGCATGTTTTTAATCCGTTAATTGTATTTGAAATAGTTCTTTATTGTTTTTACTTATATGATTTTATAATCGTTTGATTATGCTTAAATTTGAAGCTAAACTGTTTACTTCTGATTTGAGTATCATTATTATTTGTATATATATATATATATATATATATATAGGAAACGACCGGGACACTTTTTTTTCGCCGGGCGGGCCTTGACTAATATATTCGTTCCTTCATCATTCTGAAAGTGACTTTTTTAGAAATAATTTTGCTATTGATCTTTAGAAATTAAAAAAATATTTTCTAAACAAACGTCGTCACTTTTAGAATGACGAACGAACGAAAATATTAAAGTCCCGGCCCGTGATTTTTAGAAACCGGGCGTGTACCCGGTCGTTTCCTGATATATATATATATATATTTTCATGAACCGTGTCAAATATATAAAATAGTGTTGGCTAGTTTGTTTGAAATATGTAGCGCTGGGATCACCGATTTTATTCGGTAGTTTGATAGAACACTTAGCCGGCGGGGATTCCTGCTACCAATAATGATTTACCTAATGTTACGTTGTCTTATACAGATGCCCTGAAAAATGGAAAAGCCTCAATGAAAGGTTTCGTGGACTTAAATTAGTATTTATTGGATCAGTTTATGATGATACATGCATGTGCTTAAAACGAGATTCCTTCGGAGTACCTCATTAAGTGTGGAAATAATTGAAGAATATCCACCTGACATTTTTGATTTTAATTTTGAATAAATATCATTTCGAAAATCTGAAGACCACTTTTTGGATTCGTATAACACACCTAAAATATTCAAACAGTAGCAAATAGGTTCAATGAATTTAATTATAACAACAGTTAACTACTAAATAATATGAACTTCTTATATTCATAGGGTTTTTTTTTCTCGACGAATGATCATAGAGATAGAATCTATCTCTATGATCATCTACGATGCTTCAGATATTTGTGTTACTATGACACATATGATGGCACCATGTATGTATTTGAGTTATATACATGCATCTATTGTTTCAACACTGTATTTATTCCTTGTTCGATAAGAATCGTGAGAACGGCGTTAAGCTTCTTTCCATCAAGAACAAGTCTTAAGTTTTCCAACTAACAGGCATACATATATGAACCGTTTATCAATCAAGTTCTATTATTATTATTATTATTTCTATTTTGCCAAGTGCATCGTCCAATGAATTCAGCCATGATCTTGATAAGCGTGACTGTCCATTTGGGAGTGTCAAGCTGGAGATAGTTTTCAGTCCAGAAGATGTTCAGTCATTTTTATTTTTTTGCAAAAATGCAGGCTTTTGAACAAAACGGTAAATTGAGCGCCATAACACAGAATGATCGTTTAATAAACAACATTACTATTATTGGGACGGAAAACGGAACAAAACGATTAAATCAGATTTAATAAATTTGGTCTATTCATCACTGGAGTCAAAGGCGATTAAATATGCAATTCTAAAAGTAACAATTAAAAGACCTACTTCTCACCTGAAAAGAGTTTATATGTTCTTTGAATAAAGGAAATATACTATATATAATATATATATTATATATATATAACCTACACACACATATATATATATCCAGGTCGGCTGATAAGTCCGAGACTAACTAAGAAGAAAACATTTTCTTGACAAAATCGATTTATTATTCAACAATTATTGTGCTTCGAGGGCAATACAGCGATTATAGCGATCTCTTCAATTACAGATCAAAGTTCGGTTCTGCTCAGAATCATCAATTCGTTGTATTTTTTTGGTCGATTGTGAGATCTCGCGGCCCCACTTTGCACAGACTTTCGCATGTCCAAATATTCATGCACGATATGTCCAACGCGCTCTTTCGATATCTTCAGATCTCAGCTATCTGGATCAACTTCACTTTACGGTCATTTAAAATCATAATGTGGATTATTTTTATGTTTTCTGGTGTAACCACATCTTTCGGCGTCCACTGCGTTTATTCATTCGAGCTCACACGACCACGTTTGAATTCAGCAAACATCGACATATGGTTTTTCGATGGAGCAGAGTCCGGATAACATCTTCCACCAAGTTTTTCGTTTTGACAGTATTTTTCCCATCAAAAAATAATGTTTGTATTAACACACGAAATTTCGGTTTTTTTTTTTTTTGTTCCAATAACAAGAAGTAGCTTCACTGAAAACGCAATATCTCACAACTAGTTGTCTGAACAGTAGTTATATTTATGCATGTATGTTTTGAAGGTTGGTACTAGCTGACAGTCATATGAAAACAAATCCACTGGCGCCATCTATGTGTTATTCTCAGGACTTATCAGCCGACCTTGTATTTATATAATATTAATGTAATATTTTATATACATATCTTCAATATATATACATTATATATGTACATATATATAAATATATCTATATCAGATATTACGGTGGTACTATCAATGAATATATATATTGGCAAATCAAGCGTCTCCCTCCCGGCTTCGCTCGAGGTGAATGGAATCTCTACGATGGACAATGCAGAGACTGCGACTGCCGTAAATAAGTTTTATATAGATAAAGTTATTAAACTGCGGCACGGCCTCCCCTCGTTGAAACCCCCACCGTCATCGTGGCCCAAGTCATCTGCACCATTCTCCTTCTCCTTTGCAAGCGCTGGTAAGATTGCTAAGGTCGTCAAAGCCATGAGGGCCACCGAAGCCTTGGGCGTCGACGGGATCCCCGTCTCCGTCCTCAAGAAAGGCATTGAGGTGCTTGCCGGACCAATATCGCACCTTGTAAACCGATCTTTGCGTCCAGAACAGTTCCCACGGCTCTCAAATTGTCGAACGTTTACCCATTTATAAGGGCAAGGGCAAGTCTGCTGCTGATCCTGCATCATACAGACCCGTCTGCATCCTGCCGGCACTCTCCAAGATACTAGAGACCGTCGTAAAGACCGACTTCGAGATCCATCTGGCCAAGACGGAGGCTCTTCCGAACACCCAGTTCGGATTCAGGAGGGGCCGCTCGACCACAACTGCGTTGGCCACTGCCCATGCAAAGTGGTTGAAAGCCGAGCAGAGAGGGAAGGTTGTAGGGGTCCTCGGCTTTGACCTCTCTGCTGCTTTCGACACAGTTGACCAGCTACAGTTGTTGCCGAAGCTGAAGAAGCTTGGGATCGAGGGCATGCAACTGGAGTGGTTCAAGTCATACCTCTCTGGCGGATCACAGCGTGTGGTGTGGAATGGCGCCGAGTCCGACTTCCTGAACGTTAAGTATGGTGTGAGGCAAGGTTCCATCCTAGGTCCGATCCTCTACCTTGTCCTGGTTGCGGACGTCACCTCCTGCGTTGGCATTGGAGACGAGGAAAATAGCAGTTACGCGGACGATTTCTTCCTATGGGCTGTCGGTGATTCCCTTGAGGAAGTTGGGCTCTTGTTAGAGACGAAGGCGGATGCCTTCTCTAAATATGCAGGGGGGAATGGTCTCGTCCTTAACGCCGCCAAGACCCAATTCATGATTGGGGGCAAAGCCAAGAAAAAGACACTTCAGCCTTCACCATCAGGTTGGGGGCGTCGAGTTGCACCCATCCGATGAGATTGAGTTCCTTGGGGTCAAGTTCGACTCAGACTTCACCACCGCACCCCACAATGCCTACGTGGTAAAGGCAGCAAAACAACGGGCAGCACTCATCTCAAGGTTGGCCGTTCATATTCCGAGAGGAAAATACCTTCGGCAACTGGCCAGGGGGCTTATGGTTGGTAAGCTCTCGTATGCAGCCGCGGTCGTGACGACACCTAGGTTTGATAAGAATAAGGAGCCGGATGCCGCACACAGGGCCGTCCAGGTCGCCATCAATGACGTGGCAAGGAGCATCGCCGGTTGCAGGAGACGGGACCACATTCGGATCGAGGATCTCCTTAGTATTGCAAAAATTCCCTCCCTCAACGAGATAACCGTCATGGCTGTGGCAGTAGAGACCTGGAAGTGCTTCCACTCCAACGATGGGGGATGTGGTGCCAGAAACCCCATTGGCGATCTCGTCTTCCCAACCCCAAAGAGACCGACGAGGTCTACGACTTCGGTGGCGTGTCCATTAAGGGGCGGCACAGACACATTTGCGTCCCACGCAGTGTCTGTGTGGAACAATTTTGAGTCCCTGAGGTCGGCCAGGACACTAGCTGCGGCAAGGGACGTAGCCAGGACCATTGGCCGCAGTACCCCAATTTAGGGGGATTTATTTATTTTAGTATTTTTAATTTTATACGTGTTTTTAATGTTTATATATATGTGTATGTGTTATACACAGGAATGATTTGTTTTATATTTTTTTTTATTTTATATTATTATATCTAAAACGGACCAGCAATAGCTGATTATTTAAATCAAATAAAGGATTACACACACATGATCTTTCATACTGTAAAATTGGTTGTCACGTTCTTCTTTTGCTGTGTTACAAGATTCAATAAAGTATGACTTGTTAGTGTACAGTTTTTACTTGTACACCCGGTATACATATACCTAATTATATATTTAATGTCTCTTAATATATATATAACAAATATATATACATATGTATTTATATATATAATATTTTAAATATATATATATATTTATA
>CP045895.1:17923202-17962420 GCA_013387185.1 Caligus rogercresseyi | reverse complement strand
ATTCCATCAGCTGATGTCTGATCCGTCTGTTTTTACTTTGTTTTTGGCTTCAGTTATTGTTTATCAGCTGTAGCAATTGCATCATTTTCAGTGTCCAAGAATAGTTAGTGTTCAATTAGATGGATCATAAGTGCGTTATCATTCAGCAAGATGTGAAGAATTTTGTTCAGGATCAACTCCACAAATCTCAGAACCATAGTATGAAAATCAAGTTTTGGTCATGCTATGGGGTTTTGTCAAGGAGTTCATGTCACATCCTGAGACGGCCAGAAGATGTTGAGAAATTAACATATTTTGGAGAGATGAATTTCATCCAAAAAATACTTACGTCTTTTCTTTAGGACTTCGATCCAAGTCGTTAGTGAATCTTAGAACGAACTTATTTAATTCACTTATTCATACTATTTAATAAAACAATTGTTTATACTTCAGGGAATAAGTAAGTTTTATTTTTTTATTATATTTGCCGATTATGAATCAGTGTTTTTGCCTATTAGGTGTTAAAAGTGTGAGTTACCCACTGAAAATAATATTTTCATTGGCGAGTTGGAAGAACTGCCTTTTTTATTTCTAACTGAATAATTAGGTATGTTTGAGTTGTCATTTGGAATTTAAAATAAGACTCATTCAAACTAGGCGGGCATATGGAGACAATCCTATTATGAGTCATGGAAACCCACGTATCTATGCATCATTTGGGTAAAGCATTGGGTGTTTTGTACATACTGGGGATCCAGCGGATGATATCATAAATTAGTGGATTAGATAAATATTACTTCTATTGAGTAGACTCAAGTATTGCATATACGTTTAAACAAAGTGGAAGCATAGAGATATACATTGGGATAGAGATAAGGTGCTTTTTTTGTAATGTGATTAGTTGATTATTAAATAAATTCTTATTGAATCTTTAAAAAAAACTAAATCAAGCTACCAAAAATACCTTCTCGAGAGTGAAAACCTTATTACTTTGTGCTATAGACGTCCTTTACTCAATTATATTATTTTGACGATGAGTAATAAGTCTTTCCATGTCTATTTGACTCCTGAAGTCAGTTGCCATTCACATAAATTATAGTCTTAGTGCGAACAACTTTCAAATTAATTCCTTTATATACCCTTCTTCTGTGTCCTTTCAATGGAGGTCAGAAATTCATTAATAAATTTGTCGATTGGTTGTTGTCAAATACAATGAAACAAAATAAACATGTATACTTAATTGAGTGAGGTCATTCAAATTACTCTCAGGAAAATATATCTTTACATACTTGTCTATAACGGCCAATTCCTTGAGTAGTCACTATAGACCGGTTTGACGTTTGATTGTATTGGAGGTCGACGGATATATCGATTTGCCGATGTATGGGCCCCGATAGTACATTTTCAAACTATCGTACAGGGCGAATTTGGGCACCTATTCTTCTTTTTTCAAAAAAGTACTTTAAAATATTTTGATTACATTTCAGGGCTTTCAAACCAAGTCAATATATAAAAAAATACATTATTTAATCAAATAGACTAAAATAACCTCCTATTTGGGGAATTATAGAGGTAAAGAAGGCGTTCGCTTCTCAAACACAGTTTGCGTGTTGAACTCATTTTATTACCAACAAATGACAAGAGTTGTATATGTAACGTACAATGTTATTTATTATACATTTTTAGCGCATATTTACAAGAAAAATTATCGGCTGATGAAGCAGCTATCAACTTTTCCAAAAAAATAATATAGGTAGATAATGTTATATTCAAGAAGTTATTCGACGTTTGAAAAAAAAGAATCATTAACAAAATATGAAAAGGCACTCAACCATTATTTCTGTTCCATTTTCCGAGCCACCACAACAAGAGCTTTTACAGATCTTCGATTCATTGAATATCTTGATATTCTGTTTATTCTTTTTAAAACTTTTTTTATATTTTTTTACATAAGTATTCCAAAAGCACTCCTACTGATTGAATTTTATTTGTTTATCTAGTATTACAAAGGTTGGTGATATGCTCTTAGAAATACTTTAACTGCACAATTAAATTTTGCGTTTAAGATTCAACGAAGAAATTTTAAATGTCCATTTATACTTAAAGGTTTAAAAAAGCACCAGATCTATCATTTACACCCAAGGAACGTTGCCGGTATAAGAAGACAGTTTATATTGCCGTCGTCAAAACTATAATGACCTTGACCTGTTTATTTGAGATTCCTTTCCCCATCTTTAAAAAAAATAACGAATACAACAAAACTATGCATATTTTAATAAAAAAGTATTATTTTATCATATAAATCTAAGGCACTTAAAAATAATTAATATTGATATATAACATTTATCTTTATAAAAATTACATAATCACAATCATGAAGTATCTTTTCTACACTTTTGAAAATTTACAAGTGGTTCATTATATTAGATACAATCAACGGAGATCATTCCACTTTGTTAGAGACCTCCAAGGCCTCCCAATGGTTTTACTATATGAAATGCTTAGCCAATCACATTAGAAGAGGTATTCGCCATAACACTGGAGACCTAAGCCTTGTCCAAATCCAATTATAACTTTATATATTCCTGGAATTTATGTTCTCACGTATATAAATGGTTAGTATCTCTGAGAAGAACAAGGAAAAGTCAATATAATGGATGATAAGATGACCGACCACTTATCCTCTCTGAATTCGAACCTGTGCCCCAAACATTTAGAGTTGAACACGCCTTAAAACACTGAGCAATCGCACACCCTTATGCGTTATTGCACTTCCTTCAGAGTACATTACATCATAAATAAAGGATGATTCAGAACCTTCATTATATATATATATATATATAGAATATATATATATATATATATATATATATATATATATATATAGTCTTTTTAATAACTAAACAATCTTATTTTCTAAATCATAAAAGACTCCGGAATAATTTCTGAATCTTTATGTAAAATATTTGAAATTGTAAACTTTAAAAAAATTACAAAGCTAATAGAATGGCTTGCTACAAAACAACCCAAATTAGTTATTTCATAGGTTTGAATTAAAATTGAATATATTTATCTATATTTTCTCCTTTAGAAAGTATTTTAGCACTTAGTTAACTTTTCTGTTTATAGAAGATCGGACATAGCAAAGCTCTAAATCAAATAGGATTGTTATTTGGCAAATTCAACTGCTAGCTCCAAATCTATGACCAATTTATATTCTACATAATAAGCATATCTACAATAGGATTTTTGCAGATTTAAAATTGTAAGAACATTAATGAGGGTTTTTTTCAATTCACACCTTCATTCCTTCCACTAAATCGATTTACACACAAACTTGTTTTGTTGAGGTCATTGACAACCGTTATTTATATGTGTCAAATGGATCTAACTCATCTGATAGCCAAAGTTTTTTGTTTTACACTTTAGATGCTATTTAAAGGCACAAGGAATAGTTAATAAAATGGGAAGCGTT
The DNA here is from genome assembly GCA_013387185.1 of Caligus rogercresseyi. Taxonomy (NCBI): domain Eukaryota; kingdom Metazoa; phylum Arthropoda; class Copepoda; order Siphonostomatoida; family Caligidae; genus Caligus; species Caligus rogercresseyi. The sequence goes on along the minus strand of CP045895.1, from coordinate 17,958,966 downwards.
TTTTTGAACTATCTATACTTATAAAAAAGAATTCCGTTCGTTCGTTCGTTTGTGCGTTCGTTCGTTCGTTCGTTCGTTTGTTTCCCTGTATCTCCGAACGGTTCATTAGATCTTGACGAAATTTTCAGTGAATAGTTTTGAGAGCTCAGGAGTGTTTTAGTGGGGGGTTGTCAACTCCGGAAAATTCGTCATCGACATGCTTATTTTATTCGCAAAACGTTTTTGCCGATTTTTTAAATTGCCAAGTTAGATTTTGCCCCAATTTTCTGTGGATAAGCCTGAGGTACTAAGACGTATTTTGTTTTATTGAGTGTTCTGGAAACTTCGTTTTCTACATGATTACTTAAAATATTTTTCTTTCTGTTCCTGTATGTCCCTCAAAATTAAGTGTTGTGGAAAATACAACACTTTTTTATATCACAACATCGTGCTAATCAAATTTCATAATGCATAGAGATGGAGAGGGATGTCAATACCCAGCCTTAGGAATACAAAACGGAAAAATGGCAATGACGATGAAATGACGATGTTTTAAGGAACTACTTTTCATTAGAAAATAACATAAGCACTCTATGAAGGCTTAAAAATAACTTCTTTTTACGATGTTTAAGTTCCCAGCCTTAAGGAACAAAAAACGGAAAAAATGGCAATAAAGACCCAGGACAACTTTTAAGGAACTGATTTGATCCAAGCATCTTTTAGTCTATGATAAAAAATCGAAGTTGTAACCTATATATATATATATTAAACCATCACATATGATGACATCACTAAAATTATTCATCTTCTTTTTACAATGTTTAAATACCCAGCCTAAAGGAATACAAAACGGAAAAAAATGAAATGAAAACCCAATGATAACTTTTTAAGAACTGATTTTAAAATGAAAAATCCAACGCGATGACTCACTTATAATATTCGTGTAATTTCTTCTTTTTACGATGTTTAAAATACTCACCCTAGGAATACAAAACGGATAAAAGGCAGGGAAGACCCAATGACAACTGTTGAAGGAACTGATTTGAATATGAAAAGAAAAGCGATAACTCACTGAAATTATTCGTGTGATTTCTTCATTTTACGATGTTAAAATTCCCAGGCTTAAGGAATACAAACGGAAAAAATGGCAAGGAAGACCCAATGACCACGCTGAAAGAACTTATTTTAATATGAAAAGTCACATGCGATGACATCACTGAAATTATTCGTGTGATTTCTTCTTTTTACGATGTTTAAATACCCCAGCCTTAAGGAATACAAACGGAAAAAATGGCAATGAAGAGCTATGACAACTTTTTATAGAATTTATTTTAATAGAAAAATCACGCGCGATGACATCACTAAAATTATTGGTGTGATTTTTTTTCCATCCAGACTATTGTCAAGTTGGAAAATCCCGGGCAGCGCCGGGTAATATTCGCTAGTTTATAAAAAAAGAATGTATATACTTATTGAAATACAAGAATAAGAGTAACTGAATTGTTATGATGGTGTATGATCCATATGGAAGAAGTTTTAACTACATGTCCAACACCTATGCAGTAGAGTGTTCTGCATAAAGCCGGTCTCCAGTAATTTCATTGCGTACGAATTACTGGTTGACATTTTTATAAACCGTCTTTTTGCCGTGGGTATTTACCTCCCTTGCTCATTTAAAGTCAGTCAATTTCTTCGTTCTTTTTTTCCGTGGACATTTTTCTGCCGAAGCTTTTTCTCTTGTGCATTTTCCTCGCAGTTTAATTTTTATAGATTCCATCTCATGGCCCTCGACTCAGCCCACGAGATTGGTGTCTACAAAGTAAAAAAATAAATGACGAGGAAAATGCCTCACGAAAAAAAGTGCAACGACAAAAGTCCCCGAGAAAAAGTACATCGAAGAAAATGCTTCGCCAGAAAAATACCCACGAGAAATTGACTTACCTTAAAGAGCAAGTGAGGTAATTACCCACGACAAAAAGGCAGCTATAAAAAGACTACGAGGAATTTGCGCACGATAAATTACAGTTAACCATAAAAGCCCATGTGCAACAAGATTTTCCTCCGATAAATAACCGATAAATAGCACCTCTAATTGATGGAAGCCCTTTGTTCCTTATTTTCTTTCTCCTTTTTTAGTGCGGTAGCTTTGCCATTTGAACTCCACTTTTAAAACACCACGCATCCCCGACCTCCGGCGTGTTTTTATTAAAAAGCGTTGAGCTACACTTAGATAGTGTGTTTTTAGTGCAAAATCCTTTGCCATCATGAGGTGAGGTCGCGTAGGGACAAGAATGTTCTTCAATATTTTTTTTCTTCCGGTAAAAATTCCGAAAGCTTACTTCCGGCTAGTTATAAACTCCTTCAATTTTTTTTCCGAAAGTCGAATCAAATGAAGCTCCGACAGGATTGTTTCTAGGTGGACACAGATGAATTAATTTTAAATGAAGTCTCAAAAACATGCCCTTCCCATACAGGAGCATTTTCATACTTCTAATGCGCCATAACGTTATTTGTCTTTCAAGGAGCGTGTAATAAATAACGGAAGAAATATTAATATTTTGGAGTGCATTACGTGACTTTGCCTGCTGTAAAAACAAATAGATCTTCCATACCCTTACTGTGATAAGTAAGAGGTACTCGCATATTTGGCCGCCTACGGCGCCCATATATTCACCCTTCGGGTATGGGTAGGTTTTGGAGCTAGTTTGTGAATGAACAAATGCTCAATGACATTTTTCATTTCTGGTCTCATCACTTTGCAAATAGTTTTATTAGGTCCGCCTTGATCCAAGGATTCCATAGGTACCTTCAAAGTTCAAATTGACCATAAATGTGGGAGGAGATAGCGTGCGGACATACAGACGGACGGACGGACTGAGATTGGGTGAATTATAATATAGATTAAACACGCAACAGTAAATCACTAACCTTTTATTTAAAAAAGTATTGATTCCTTAGTTAACTTTCTCAGCCGACGTTAATCGAATCTTAACCTTATTACTATTTTATGGAAACTTAGATAATATACTAAGAATATTATTGCTGAATACTTTGTAAGATCACTTTTAATTCAAACATATAACATTGTAAGAGCCCTAATACACTATTATGTTATCAATCACAAACTTAACTCTCTCCATTTTGCACGTTTGCAAATATTACGACCTCCAACATTATGCACAATTATGCATTAAAGGTGAGTTATAAAGTATGCATTCATTGCATTTATGGTCAAGGAAATATAATTTTATTACGTGATAGTGTTTGCTTTTTCCTTCAAGTAACATAATGTTTTATATTATATGGCAAAAGATATGAAGTTCCTTTAATTGGTGATTTATTGACTACTGATCATTTACTGTGGAAATGCCCGTCTTTAATTGAAACATATCGGGCTGTTCAAGATATTACCATGGATCACTTCATTGAAAACCATCAGATGAAGACTTCATCACCTTCTCGCGCAATCCAAGATGTGACGCGGTTTTAAACGAAAATTCACTCGTTATTTTATAAAAGAACAATCAAAGATACCAACCTCTCTGAAATGATGTCTATCGCTTCCCTGTATTCTAAAGTTCTCCAACAGTTATGGACTGTATATATTTATATATATATGAAACTCAAATACCTTAAAACCAATTACTGTCGTGTTTTTTTATTATATGATTATTGTTATTTAATATTATACAATTCTAACGGTACCGTATCCTAACCGTCCCTGAGATATCGGGATCCTGACTGTGAGAACCAAGGGTAAGTTAGAAAGGCATGATAGACAGTGTTGTAAAACTTGCCACAATCCTTCCATCTATACTGAAAATGTGAAAAGTCAGTCATTTTATTCTTATTTCTGTAGCGTATCAAAAATAAATAAATTTTTGATGACGTAAGAAGAAAGAATACAAATAATATTATAATTCCCGCTTGCCGGTGTGACGTCATGCAAAAAATCGCTGGCAAGCGAAAAGTAGGATCTCTTGTCAATATGGGCATATTTTATACTTCAATATACCTTGAGGCAAAGAAATGAATTTTAGTACGTAGTTGAATTGAGATTTTTAAATTGAATTTTATAGATTGGAAATATTTTTTTTCATTCACCCCTCTAAGATAAATTAGATATTTACTTATTATTTTTTCATACATAACTTAATTTGTATGTAGAATTGAACTGTTGAATAAAAAAGGCATTTCAGTGTTTTTGCATCTGATGTTTACTATTATGATGTTATCTATTATGATGTTCCAAATATTTGCATTAGTATTTTCTCCCTTTAAAATTGAACCTCTTTGAACAATTCAACCCCCTTAAATAATTGCATTCATTTTTTCGAAAAAAAGTATTTTCAAGGACTCTTTATTCAGCATCTATTATTCAATTGTTTCTTTTTTAAATATAGGTAGAAGGGTTTGTTTTTAAAAAGTGTATGTGGAATATTAATGTATTTAAAAGTAGAAAAGGTTCTTCTATCTTAGGATTCCTCTGGAATGTTTTCCCCCTTCTTTTCATTGTTCTTTAGGTATCCTTGATGAGTTAAGGTGGAATAATTAATTACTATTCCTTATTGAATGGAAGACAACACGGGCTTGTCCACCTTTTTTCTTCCATTAATTAATCCCATGACATTCTTCAAGGTTCCTTCCTTTTAAGCAAATGACGCTGAGGCGTCAGGCGTTTAAAAAAATGATAAAACGTACCCTCCTTCAAACAACTATAGGTCGTGCTTAAAAATCAGAGTCATTTGCCAAGCAAGGCGCGAAATGTTTTTCAAAATGGCAATTATGGTAAATATGTAATTATCAAATCAAATTACCCTTATATCATAATAACCTATGAAGTCGCATATAATTGTCTTGAAAAGCTTATAATCCATATTTAAATAACACTCTTGGGCCTTTGTTTTATTTAGGAATGACGAGGAGCGTTAATAATAAAATAAATACAAAGGGTAAAATATGGGATTCATTCTCTTGTGACTGTTGAAATTTGAACATCAACTCAGATATAAGAATTCCATCCCTAAGAACTGTTTTTTTCAAATTTAATAAAAATCCATGTACTTTAACCCATCCTCCAAATAAAGTATCTCTATTTTATTTATAAATAGTTAAATAAAGCACCTCTTCACACTCAGAAAACAATGAAAGATTACTAGACATGCTATTTTTGCCCACGTTCTGTTTTTAACATTATTATTATTATAAAGTATGTAATTTATATTTATTAAGCGTTTCTATGATCTGTTTCATGTCCTTTTAACAGTTGTTCCCCCCACCCCTACTGATGTTTTTTATCTAGAAAAACTGTAAATTTTATTACCTCCAAGATGTGAATAAATAATTTCGAAAAAGGCTTGTTTTATAACCACACTTTAGATATTTGAATACAGAAAAGAAAATCGATTTACCGACTGCAAAAAAGTTGTTTATGAGTAAGTTTGCGAGAACTACTTTATACACAATCCTTTTGCAGTTGCATTAGAATAAACAGTTCACTTTATAGCATAATAATAACTATATTCAACACATCACAATCTCTTTGAACAAATTTATAATAAATATTTTCAGGCAACGCTCACTGGCATCCAATCGACAATTAATGTATAAACTCTGACAATACGAACGAACAAGGAGAAACCATAAGTTACCAACTGAAAAATAAATCCTTAGTCATGATCTTGAATGAAGTTTTTCACTTCTCGACTCCCAACTGCAAGATAGAATCCCGGATTATTTCATGTGGAGTCTCAAACCTGCATTCAAAGGCCCCATCGGCCTTCAAAATAACTAGGTCCGACAGGGTTGCTAGGAGTCTGTCTCCATCAGATATAAAAAAGGTGGAGAGCTCTGTAAAGCGGTGTTCACCTTTGTCATTCTCTTTGGCTATCGACTTTCAAGGGACCCTCAAGGCCAGTAGTGTTAAGCTTTAATAAGGTCATATAGTTGAAAAGCTGTTTTTTTGCATTCATTAATTCAGGATTTTCATTCCCCTTCCCCTTCCGTGCTTGTTCCTATATTTTATTCATTTTTTGTCTATGGGTCCTTCCCTCACGTATTTAAACTGTGGAGGCATAAATATGCCATGCTGTTTTTCTTTTTGCTAAGTCAATATATTTATGAGAAGCCTATTTATGGACATTTGATAAGAATCATAAAAGAGGCGAGGGCATAAAAAAACTTGCATAAAAAAAAGAATTAAAGATTAAATTTAAATATACACATAATAAGTATGTTTTGAAGAGGGCTGGATTGCATTATGATGTATATGTCAACATAACTCATTATAAATATTAAATGGAAGCACATCGTTCGAACATACAGACAAATTCAATGTTAAGGGAGCTCGATAGCCGTGCGTGTTAAGGCGTGTTCAACTCTCAATGTTGGGGGCGCAGGTTCGAATCCCGAGAGGGGATGGTCATTTTTGTTCTACTCATTGATAAGATCCTAGGTTCGATAGACTAATTTTAATGCTATAATGCTTATTTATATCCAGTCGGATGCAATTCTATCGAACCAAATTAGCAACAAAAAAATCAATGGTTTTTTAATATGGATTTTCTTTCCTCATTCGATAATAAAATAATTGTGTTTTTTTGCTATTTACTATTGAAGTGTATGCATCTACTTATAGTGACGTCATATCCCTACATGAAGTAAATTATTGTCCCCCGAGAAGAGAAATGGTTATGTTATCAAGACTTGTATTTATTACTATTACATTTAATATATTAAGCAGCGATTATTATATGATTTCATGATGGAGTCATGACAATGCCATAATCTACATTATTGTAATTCCAATAATAACATTTTAAAGTGTATAAAAATAGCAATCATTGTCCTTCACCACTTTAATTTGAAGGAAAATAATATTATTTATGTTTGTTTATTGTTTTCACTTATAAAAGTTTGTATTTAGTTTTTCTTTGTCAAGATTGATTATTATTGATTCACTTAGATCTATGATGGCTTCCTAAAGTACCAGTGAAGTCACTAACTTATGTTTTTGATATATGTTATAATCTATTTCTAAACATGAATGCTGGTTTTTTTTAAATTTTATAAGTTCATATTTTCTTTCTCATTATATAGTATATATTTTAAGAACTCTTCCTCTACTTATGTTCTTACATATGTTGATAAAGATATTATATAGAGGCGTCGCAAAAATAAATAAAATACCATATAAGGTCAAAAAGAAACAATACAAAATAAGTACATTTCTCAGTTAGCTATTTGAAATAATTAAAAAAGTCCTTGAAGAAAAAACAATATAATTTTTTTAAACCAAACAAAATGCTTTATCAGTATCAATTCTGAAGTTCTATAAAATATCTCATTTTTCTCCTTCTTTTTTTTGACGCAAAATATATCCAATTGAGACATGAATACTAAATATAAATAAAGTACCGTTAATTCCCATATATGACAAAACGTTTTAATAACTCAACACTCTTTCTTTTCGTGACTCCTTGTTATCCAAGTATGTCATATTATATATATATATATATATATATATATATATATATATATTAGGGTGATTCCATTTCATGTTTTTCGGATTTGAGAGTCGGGCTTCCCCTAGGATTTTACTTTAGTGCATAGAGATCATCTGGTGAAATTTGAACGAAATCGAATAATGGGAAGTATCCGCTCAACGGGCCCAAAAGTTATTTAGTAAACTTATGTAGTATTTTTTTTTTTCGGTTAAAAACATTTTATTCGGTTGACTGCAAAATTTATACAGTGTAAAATAAAATACATAACAATTATATACAGAAACAGAGTAAAAACTATTCAGGGCAGTTGCGAAAATACATAAATGAACATTGTAGTTCATATTTACTGCCCTGAAGAATAACCTTATATAAAGGACAAATCATTTATTGGATTGGCTTAAAAAGCACGATGTCTTCTTAAAATCCTTTTGATGGTGCTGATGTAGAGCTTTGATCTTTCAGGCACATATTTAATTATATCGCCAACCCACTTCACTACTTACATTACTTTTGTAGTAATTTTTTTTCGCCATTCGATCGCCTCTAATGTCTTAATTTCTATGCTATTTTCAAACAATTTGCTGCAAAATGTAGGTATGCTTGCAAGGATTTTAAATCAGTTTTTAGTTTTTATGTACATCCAAAATTCAACGAGAAATTTAAGTTTTGAAATAGTCATTTTTATGGAAAATACCCCAAAACTGAACATTTTGAAACTTTATTATCTCGTTTGATTTTGGATGTACATAAAAACTAAAAACTGATTTGGCATTTTTGCAAGCATATCTACATTTTGCGGAAAATTGTTTGAAATAGCATTGAAATTAAGGAAATTAGAGGCGATCGAATGGCGAAAAAAAATTACTGAATAAGTTTACTAAATAACTTTTGGGCCCGTTGAGCGGATACTTCCCATTATTCGATTTCGTTCAAACTTTCACAAGATGATCTCTATGCACTAAAGTAAAATCCTAGGGGAGCCCGACTCTCAAATCCGAAAAACGTGAAATGAGAATCACCCTAATATATATACATATATATTAACAATTTAGAACTTTGTTATAATAGGCAGTGAGGACAAGTTTATCATATTATATATATATATAGGTAATATATATGAATAATTTAGAACTTTGTTTGTAATAGGCATTAAGGGTAAGTATATAATAAAATAATCATATTCTTTAAATAGTTGTTTATTCTAGTGTTGATATATTGTCATAACATATTCTTCATAAAAAAGGGATCTTGTCATCCACCTCCAAAAAGTTCACGAAAAACACTTACCGTCCCACATATATATTTTTCTACCCGATGCGTGTCTTTTTATGTTCCATGTAAGGATAAATCGATTGTCCACGCCTTTTATGTTCTTTAATTTTGTCCAGTCCTCCGTATAATTATATATTATGTTCTGCTGAATGCTATGCATATAACAAACAAACCTGAATCGTCCATCATTCTTTTTGAATTAAATTCCAATTCATTGAATTCACACTTTCTATTTGCACCAGCATCATTGAAGAATGCTTATCGTTGGGGTTAACTATTGAAGCAGGGGAACTGAAATATATGTTCATGTCAGTAGCAGCTCGATACATATAGCATATTTTCACCAAGATTACAGTATTTCAGGATTCAATCTGAAGGTGCTCCATGTGGACGTTCCCCTATCTGAAGTTTTTCAGAAAAAATAACTTCAATTTATATATTTTTTTAAATCAATTTAATGTTAAATGGTTAACCGATTAATTTGACATATTAACTTATTTTGGGAGAAAGATACATAATAAACTGTATTGACCAAATTGATTCTATGAATTTGTCTATATTTTTCGAAACTATAATAGTTATTCGTATGTATTTTATATTAATGAAAACTACATTTTATAAAGTCTTTTTCTTTTAAAAATATATTTCAAAGACGACTAATAAACAAAATTTGTTAAAATATTTCATTTTTTGTATGAAGTTAGTCAAAACTGACATTGTAAATTATCTATGAAGGAAAGTTATTTATTGAGATATAGTTTATTGATTAAAATAAAGGATTTTTTAAAATTTACGATAGCCAACGAAATTTAAATGAGTGGTTTAATTGATTAATAATGCTTCAAATAATTATTTTTGTCTTTATTATATATAAATATTGATTTTAAAAGGATATGTTTCAAAATAATCACCATCACGCAGCAGGATAAAAACATGTTTGAAGTTTTTCAATATATATATATATATATAACTTAATTATGCGTCAAAAAACAATAAAATTATCCATGTCCCACGATATTTCAAGATAAGAAAAACATATTCATAGGTTCCATGACCATTATTGACATGTCAAGTATCAGTTTATCTATTTAGTTATATCTATAAAAAATGTCACGGACATTGGGATGCCACTAAATAACTCCAAATCCTTACAAAATTGGTAACAGTATCTCGGCTTGAATGTTATAAATGAAAGCCTGTTTAAATAATCTTTATCTTTTTTCCAAAGAAGTATTTCCCTAACTCAATATTTGTAATTGAATCATGAATTAAAATATTCCAGACCACGGTAGCAACAAAAATAAATTTCATTAGCATATTCTTTGTACGGAACTTCCAAGAAGGAAGCTATAATCCTCTGGGTTAATCTTTTAAATGAGGATTATTATTGCAATATTTAATTCCTTTCAAAAAGCTTGATAAACTATATATTTTGTTGGCTTTTTTTTCTACTATAAAATACTACACAAAAATTATACTTCAAGATCCATTACGACGGTGAGAAAAAAAGATCCTAATTGAAGCGTTTACAATGTACACGACATATCGTTACAAAAACATATAACTGTTATCCTTGTTAAAAAATGTTGAGCATTTAGAAAACGAAGATAATAAATTGTATTTTAATGTGTTATCACTTAAATTCTTTAATTTAAATGTATTTTATACAAACAAAATTGTGATGAGGTAACTTATAGGATATATATATATAGTTTTTTTCTGAAACAATTAATTAGTCTTGGGAAAAGAAAAACGGAATCGTTGTATAAAATAATCCCTTAAAATGACGTCACTGGGTCATTTGTCCCTTTTTGTACTCCTGTTGCCTTGGTATTTAGACTTTGACTCCTTAAATGATAATAATAATCCATTTGTTTTTTCTTTTTGTTTCATCGACTTAAAAATATGTATATTTGTCTTAAAAGAGAAATAAAATGGTTCCTATTAGCTGCTGACTGAATAATAGGGTCTTCCTTTTTTATTCAGTCCAATGAGTATCCAGTTATTAGTAAGTTGTGTAAATAATTCTGATAGACGTCGCCATAGGTGTCCAGTAATTTCATCGCGAGTAAATTTGTCGCAGAGCTTTTTATAGCCGTTTTTTTGTTGCGGGTAAATACATCGCTTGCTCTTTATAGTCAGTCAATTTTGTAGTTCTTCTTTTTGTCGCGGGTAAATTTGTCGCCAAGCTTTTTTGTAGTGAAGTATTTTTGTCGTTCTTCTTTTTTCGTAGGTAATTTTGTCACCAAGCTTTTTGTAGTGAAGCATTTTCCACGCTGTTTATTTTTTACTTTGTGAACCTATTCATGGGAACTCTGTCTGGGGTCCCATGGGGTTTGAATCTACCGCTGACATTTTAGGGAGAAAACTTATTTAAGGATGGAAACGTTTTGAGGCGTGATTGGTTAAAAAAAAGGAGGGGAATAATGAATAAAGCAGTTGGTATTAGTCATAGAGATATAAAGACATAAAGAGTCATTGGATTCTTCAGAGGATTACGTCATTGTGCCATAAAAACAAATCTTTCTATCTCTATGATCAGCTCACAATGACGTAGTACAAATTACTTTGTTTATATGGGCACATGCGACAGCTGAACAACGATGTTTTTATGCTATAAGAAAGGTGAACATCAATCTAGAGATAATAATATCATCCTTAAAAAACTAATTGTCTCTTTTTCATTGGCCTCCATGTCATTTACGAATCTTTTGATGGACTTCATCTATTCTACGTATTTTTGCAGCTGCTCCTACTCCAGACATAAAGTTTATTTTGTTTCTCAAATATGCCGATAAATGGATCAATACTCTGACTATCGGACTAATGAGAACCGTGATATCAAAAGAAATCATGTTTATTGATGACTTGAACAGCCTTTTAGTTGTCCGTAGTTATGTCTTACTCATACATTTGAATAGGTGTTATGGTGGATTATCATACTAGAGGTTATATTACCTTACACAGAGACTTTGCGTACAAGAACGTCAATTGCGCTTCCCTCAAAAGCCGGGCACTTAGCACGCAGGCACGGCCTTCCAAACAGTATCATACATGTTCCATCACACAAGCCACATAGAAGGAAAGAAACAGAGAATATTCCTTCTTTTTCTTCTTGACGCATTTTTAATAATATTATTTATTTTTGGATATTGGACAATTTAACGGAATCTCTTGATCCCTACAGAGCCTTAGTTGTTACTTTTTAGAGTTTTGACTACTAAGATCATCATCATCATCATATTTTGTAGGCCATGTTGAGTGTTGAGTATTGAGTGAAAAAGTATATACTATCTTTAATTGTGCCTCTGTGAAAGTGCAAATTCAACGTGGATGAAACTCATTTATACATATTTATAAAAAACACATAAAGGTAAGAAACTCATTTTCTTCTTTGAAAAGAATATTGATGTAAGCAACAAGATGTCTGATGATGAGTCATGATTTTTTGGGAATTGAAGTTCCTGGGGTTCGTTATATGAATGGTAATTTCATACGGATTGCGTGGGATTCTATATTTTATAGAGCATTTGAGTTTAACATATTTCAATCTGCTTCCGAAGGTTTTTGTTGTGGAAGATCTTTTAGAAGGGATTTGACGGATTTTTTTCTTTCTATAGAATGGAGTTTATGTTTTAATGTATGCTTCATTTTAAGGATTATATATATATATATTACTTCATTTATCATTCAATTATATAACTAACAAGAAATATAAGTAATATCGTATGAATTAAAATAACAACATAAGATCCACAATCTTTGGAAAGTTATGTGACAGATATTGAAAAACATTGATAAACAAATAACCTAACAAGAATGAAGGAAACTCGATTTATTTTAAATGCAAAAAAACTTATGGTTTTATACCCTAAATTATATTAAAATATGAAAATACTGTGTCGATTAATTTATAGAACCTATACATATCTATAAAATACTCTATAAAATCATATTACACATCATTGTTAAATGATAAAGGAGCACATTGTTTATACTTTTGAAAGATGTCAATCTAAGTTGAGATTAAGATCGGAATGAAAATCTATGTACCAAATAAAAATTTTAGAGGAGTAAAAGAGAAAATTATATGTATAAGAGGGAATTTCAACAAGTTTAACTGCAAATGCAAATGTCTGGAATATAATAACTGGAATGCATATATTTACTTGGGTAAGGGACATCATTTAACTAAAAAATGGCTTCTTAAAATAGAAACACCCTGTCAAAAATCGTAGTCCATAATATGGTATAAGGGCTATAGATCTTAGGTCTGTATAGGACTGTCCCGTGGGTCCGGAATCGAACCACTGATATATAAGAAGGGATATCCGGAGAAAACCCAACAGGAAAAAAGGAAGTGCGATAGCTAAATGCGTTTAAGGCGTGTTCAACTCTCAATATTGGGAGCGCAGGTTCGAATCCTGAGAGGGAATGGTCAGTTTTGGTCAACCTCATTGATAAGATACTAGGTTCGATATACTAATTATGAGCTAAAATGCTTACTTATATCCACAGGGATGAAATTCTATTGAACCAAGAAGCAAAAACGTCTATGGAAAAATGGCATACGAAAAAACCGGTCAAAATAATTGAATAGGCAAGTATTTGGTTGAATGCATCTAGACCTATGAGCTATAATTTTTAAGAAGTAGATTTTTACATTACTCAATTCCGATGAAAATATTTTTGAGACAATTAATTATCAATGTATCATTTCCCTCATGTATTTTGACCTTATTTCATAAGTCATTATTTTCCTCTTTTGAAGCATTTTTTCTACGGATATTTCCTCCAAATATCATACGAGGGAATAACCCCACTTACACTATTTGTATATTTTTGTTCACAAAAAAATAAGTATTGAGTATGTTAATTGCGTCCAATAATTTGCTTTAAGATTTTATTAGTCTGTTAGCATAACTTCAGCAAAAATGATACATATATATTAAGGCTGTTCGTATTTTCAAATGTTTGAAATGTTAGCAACATTGTGGATTTTCTGTTTCTTGGTGATAAAGAAGACGACATATAAAGTTTGAACAAAATCGGTCAACATTATGGGGTCGCGCAACGAGTTCAAAGTTTTAAACATTTAGTAAAAATAGAGTTTTCCGCAAATTTCTTGAAAATAGTGGGCGTTACAGACTTCAATAATAATTATTAATTCAAAGGAATCTAATTTACTAAAGTTATAGAAAAAGAGGAGCGAGAGAAGTGAAGGAAAATACTCTCTCGCTTCTCTTTTGTCTTTCTCTTTCTATCCAGGTAACAGTGGTTACAAGCGGTAATTGTATATTCTCATATCAAAAGATCAATTTTTTGGGGAGAGTACGTGCAAAATGTATTTGCTTATTTCTCTTAAAGTATAGCGATTTTTAGAGCACCAAACATATCAAATGAAAGCTTGGTAAACCAGCTTTAATATTTTGGTACACTAAATCATGTCAATTAATAAGTGGAAAGTTATATGTGCATAAAAAAACATATCTCGCTTACAAAATGACGCATATAATGGATTCTAAATGCGTCAGAGACAAAGTAAAATTTTGAGAGGATACCTTGAGCAAATCTAAAAAACACATTATATTTTTTTTCATAATTTATTTCTTATAGGTCAATACAGGCTCTGTATCATATGATGTACACTCAGATTGTATTTAATTCTGGATTGATAGAATGCAACCAAGGTCCTTTTTGGATTTATCTCCAAAGTTTACTAAACTTAAAATACTATTTTACTCTGAAGCGAACATTCATCTTCTACAGGCGAGTGAAGTTAATTAATACAAAAAAGCTATGAAATATGCTAACATTACACACTCCATTTTTTCTTGTTTTTACGGAAAATTTGTTTTATTAAAAAACATCAAACATACGTCTGGTAGTAAATTAATTTCTTTAAATTTTTTTTTTTTTTTTTTTTTTTTTTGCCTATACGTTCGATAGAATTGCATCCGTGTATATATAAATAAGCATTATAGCATTATAATTAGTCTATCGAACCTAGGATCTTATCAATGAGGTAGACCAAAATGACCATCCCCTCTCGGGATTCGAACCTGCGCCCCAACATTGAGAGTTGAACACGCTTAGCACGCACGGCTATCGAGCTCCTTTTTAAATTAATAATTATTATTGAAGTCTGTAACGTCCACATTTTCAAGAAATTTGCGGAAAACTATATTTTTACTAAATTTTTCAAACTTGGACCTCGTTGTGCGACCTCGTAATGTTGACCGATTTTGTTCAAACTTTGTATGTCGTCTTCTTTTATCACCAAGAAACAGAAAATCCACAATGTGCTAACATTTCAAACATTTGAAAAATAAGAACAGCCCTAATATATATGCATGTTGCCCCTTGAGTAATGTTTGTATAAATATATTTGGTGTTTATACTCTTTTTACATCCAGTTGGTATGCAAGTTTTTGTATATACTTTTTAGCAAGTATAAACAAAGATGAACTCATTTTTTTATTACTTAAAGTCTTTGATGTGCACAGTTTACATTTATATCCCTTTGGTAACAACACAGTTCCCTTCAATGTTTATTCAAAAAAATAATGTTTAAAATAAAGATTCTATCATATTTTGCTAATACCTTGATAATATTTTTTTTTTTGTAATACTTCATGAATGAAATTTGATAGTTGAATATTAAATTTTGTAAATATAGTTAAATAAAATTTGCTGTTTTCCTCCTAAAGATTGCTGCCTGTATATAAATATTCCTGAGGCGAATTAATAAGCATTATAGCCACATTCTGCACAATTTTATAAGATCACATATATCTAAGTAAAATTGATGAATCACACTAAGATCATTTACTCCATATCCATCAATTTGAAAAATGTTACACTGACCGCCCTGGCCTCTCTAATGTTAAGAATGGTATTCGATTCTCAGAGTTGTTGTTATTCATTCATGCATGTGAATATATCAAATGCTTGAACAGACCAGATGTCTTAAAATAAAATGCTTTTTTGTGGGCATTGCCAAGGATTAAATTCCAGAGTAGACCTCTTACAGTTTAGTAAAACTTACAATTGAGAACTCTCATCACTAATATTCAAGTTCCGCTTTTGTAAAACTAAAAAGATGCGATAGTCGTGTGTGCTATGGCGTGTTCAACTCTCAATGTTGGGGGCGCTGGTTCGAATCCCGAGAGGGATGGTCATTTTTGGTCTACCTCATTGATAAGATCCTAGGTTCGATAGACTAATTTTAATGCTATAATGCTTATTTGTATCCTGTCGATGCAATTCTATCGAACCAAATAGGCAAATAAAGATGTAGGGATCGTTAATACAATATAGCAAATATAGTGATGCTAAAACCTGTTGGTTGTAAATATCTTTTTAACATCAATCAACATTAGATTCATAGCCATCAATGCCCTTCCAATTATAAAAAGTGATGACTTGGATTACCTTGGTTGTAATTGCAATGGAATATTTATTTTCTCACATTCCTTTGTATATAATATAAGTGGTAAAGAGGTGATATCATAATTTATATTGGAAGTATTTTTTTGGACATTCTTTTCTTTATTTCGTTATGAGCTCAAACATAACACTCTAAAATATAAACTAATCTAAATTCATGGATAACTTTATAAAATACAAATAAAGTTCGACAGATGCATTAAAATAAATAGCATAAATAAACATTATAAATAACATAAATGAATTTTATAAATGACATAAATAATATTTTTTTGTATGACTGTCGTTAGTCCAAATAAATCTAATGTTAGCCAAACAAACTATTTGATATATTGAGCTATTATATAATTTAACAAGCTTAGGCTTTGTGGGAAAATAGTGTTTTAACTATTTTATAAAAGATAAAAATGTACAAAAGCTAAAAAAGAAATAAAAATGCAGTATTTTTAAAATTATTCCTTTGAAAATAAAACATGACACATTTTAAAAAGCTTTTATGCATAGTTTTTCCTTTCACAAATACATATCTAATTATTGAACAAAAAATTAGCTTTACTATTACAAACTATGAACTAAATTTCTTTGGATTCGTGTGGGTATAAAAATATATTAGCAAATATTATAAGTACATTCTTTTGATTACAGTTTTAGTATAACTGGGGAATAAAATGCAGATTTAAATCTTATAGTCCGAAATTCTCCAATACTTGTTTGTTGTTTAGTTCCTAGATTAGCCATCACTCAATCCGATATCAGCTGCTAAAAATATATTTTTGAGCTCAGCTTTATTAGTAATAAATTAAATGTACATAGAATGGAAGCGTCATTTATGTTTGTTTTCTTCATAGAGTCGGCCAATTTGGTGACAGATTTCCCACCTAGGAGTCCTCAATGTGTCCGGTAATCATCATCTGCCAGTCGTTGACAAAAAGCTCTCCTTTGTTATTTATGCATCAAAGACTGGTCAATATGGGCCATTCTTCATTAATTTTACTCTGTTTTTAGTATATATAATATTGAGTGCCTAAGTAACGATTGGTAGCCCTGAACTTTGAGGTATTTGTGTGCTCTCATGGATATAAAAGATACTTCATTATCTAATATTTTATTCCATGAAATAGATGATGCAATGATGGATATCCACTCTCTCTCTCTCAATTTTATCATGAAGAATGTGGAATACTCTCTTCTTAATTCTTTTGTGTCACTCTCTTTTCCCCAACAATGGAGAGCCAACTAATACCTCGAATGTCATGCTACCAATCGATACTTTGTCTCTCTATATTCTCTATGGTTTTAGTGTATTTTATTGCTGATACTAAAAAAAAAACATGTACAACTTCATTATTTCTGTATTTACGTTCATAACGTCGTCGCCACCTCAAACCCCCACATCCTCTTTCCTTGGGTGAAGACTCTCTTTATACTTTAATGCCTATCTTGCCCAGGATACCCTTCTTGGTCATATATATTCTCTACTCAACGTATCTCACAATGGCATCCTAATTATTATCAACAACAACGGCGTTTACAAGAAGGGGAGAGGTCTAAATTATGGGCCTTTATTTAAAGAGAGGAGTTAAGCAGCCATGCGTGCGTGTTCTGTTAATTAATTTGCCTGGCATATCAACATCACGACTCATTTTTGGGGCTTGGCTAGAGTAAGGAAGGAAGCCAGCCAAGACGCACCGCCCTAATTACGTAGTATCATAGTCATCATCTCTATACCCTAGCCAATAACTAATGGATGCTCAGCAATTTGGGAAATAATTGGGGTACTTTTTAATAACTTTAATTTTTTATAATGAACTATTCTTTTGATATTGGCTTTCATATGAAACTTTACAATCGATTTGAATAAATACTATTTTAAATACTTCAATTAAACTCTACTTTAATGGGTTCTATGTTGAAATATATATATATAATATTTATATATATATAATATAATAGAGTATCTTTCACTTGTTGACCTTCCTACTATCTACTATAAGCTTTCGATTCATTTGGGAATAAGTGCTATATTTTTTATACACCTAAACGGTGTAACTTTATTCAATCGTTGTGATGTAGCATAACATATTCCGCCGACAAACATCTAAAAACTGAACAATAAAAGAGGTGACCATTAAGGATTTTTGTGGGGGAAAACTATACACTAAAACTGTAAATTAATTAGTTATAAAGACATTTTTTAACCATAATATCCAGAATCCAAGGAAAAGTATGGTCTTTGTTACTAGATTTTTTTGGAATTTCCTCCTTTGTGTTAACTTGGATTTTCAACTACCTCATATTTTTTGTGGCTTTTAAATAAATTTTATTAATGAGTACATACTGAATGTTATCATAATATTTGTAACGGACCGACTTTCTCAATTCTGAAGCTTAGCAAATATATTCACAAAGAGCTTTCGGATCATATCCATGGACGTTATGGAACTTGCTGGATTAAGTTTAACCCATTGCTATTGAATGCACGAAGGACCCTAATGCTTTTACGTTTTACAGAAAATTATGATAGTTGATTATGTCCATTTGTAAATACAGTTTTACCGTAATTTTTGTGATTAATGTGATATGACTTTTATTTTGTGTAGTAATTTTAAACTAGAATGTTTATTAAAGATTTTATCATATGAATTACACAAAATATCATAAAGTAATAATAAAAAAGAGGTTCGTTTGGGAAAAAAGCTCTAATCGTAAAGATCCGGAACATCACAATGTCTAAGATGAGGTATGTCTTCCCTGTCAAATACATTGAAATAGTCTAAAGGTTGATTCAGTGTCTCCATGTAATCAACACCTGATTGCTTAATGAAATAAAATACGGCTCAAAAACACTAGAAAATCGGATACAATATAAGTGTCTCTTAAAACCTTATGACAATTAATGATTTTGGTTAAATCTGAGTCAGTATGAGGCAGCCTGTGGATCCTTATTCGGAACCTGATCGCTGATGTTAGAGACCCTTGGTCTAAATAAATATATAGCTTAAAAAATAAGATTGAGATAGTTCCAGATGTTATGCTGCGATACTTAACACATCTCTT
Source organism: Caligus rogercresseyi (assembly GCA_013387185.1). NCBI lineage: Eukaryota > Metazoa > Arthropoda > Copepoda > Siphonostomatoida > Caligidae > Caligus > Caligus rogercresseyi. The sequence continues at coordinate 17,939,704 of CP045895.1, read as the reverse complement.
TGATAACTTCATTGTTTGTGTAGCTCCAAAATAGTCTTCAACACATCGGAAGTTTATCCAGGGATCAATCGGTTGAAATCGATTATGACTAACCCACCAACCAATAAATAACTGTATCCACTGAATAAAAAAGGGAGATCAATTTCATGGACTGCAAACTTTACTCTGAGCGTATCCTAAATTAATTTTGAATTGTTTTTTTTCACTTCTTTAAACAATTATATATATATTTTAGAATCTATTAGTTATATGAGTATTTTCTAATATATCTATAGAAATTACAAAATTATACCGCGTAAAAATTCATGCCACAATTCTCAAGACGCAAAGTATCAGATATCAAAGGCCTACTACTACACAGTAGTCACCAGGGAGGGAGACCCTTAGAAAACGTGTTTTCTCTCCTTCTTCTAATATATTAAACGCATGAAAGAAGTGAAATGTACACACCAGCTAAGTAAGCGAGTACTGACTCATAAACAATGAAAGATATCATCAGGATGTGGATTAGTAGTCCTTTACACTGCAATGCCCATTTTTATCTTACCCATTTATCCCTAACATCAACTACTACGCTTTAGACGGTTGATGAGGTTGCTGTTAAGGACTTTATATTTTCCGCATAGTGCAGCTGACCATGTTGAGAAAAATGGAGACAGAAGGGTTTTTTATGGATTGATAGTTCTTTTCATTAGATGGTGATCTAAATATTAATGATCAAAGGGTATTTGATTTCTCTGGCTGATAATAACGGTTTTGATCACCACTTATTTTATTTTGAAAGTAAACATAATTAAAACAACTATCAATCCACAATAATCCTTTTTCTCTCTTTCGCCTTTTTTTCTTCCCTTTTCCTTATGTTCATATTTTCTACACAATGAACATAAAAATTACTGCTTTAAACGGAATTTATAAAATCCTAACGCAACCTCAACTGGTAGATGCTCTATAAGTTCTGTTTTGAAGAATTTGACAGTTTAATGGCTATTGACTCAATTAAATAGTAAAATGTTTAACTATAGGCAATAAAATAAAAATATAACTCCAAGATTAATTTATGACTCATCCTTCTACTCCTGTTATTAAAGAGAGACACTGCAATCTATAGTTTCTTACAAATGATGTATAACTGTATAAGTAATAGAATTTGTAGACTCCAGCACGCATTTTATTACTCATTCGTTTCTACCTGTACATGGTGACGTCATTGCACTTTCTGGTCATCTATTTAATTATAGTTACACCTGTTAATAATAAACTTCTATTTGCATGCTGTATCTAATGCATATTTTTATCATATCTTCTTTTATTACTTGAACACCCGTTGAGTAATGAGCCAAAATATAACAAACCGAGAGCGTCTGAGTAGCCTGATTATAAGATATATATGTAACTTTCTTATAAAAAGTAGGAACTTTCTATCTCATTGGAATTTGAACAATTTCATTCTTAATTTGTCTAAATATGTTAATATATCTAACGAACCCAGTGATTCAGGAATGATTCAGCTCACTTGTATTTAAAACCTCTACTAAATCCTAGCCTTATAGGCCCTTCGCCAATTATTCTCCACCTTCATAAATGCATTTCTTTCATTATATTTTTGCATAAACATATATTTTCCAATATGATGGCTATAAACCGGCTTATACTTACTTTTCCTCTCTAGATCTTACACATAGAAGACAGATGCCATTTTTATGTGCTCATTTTGTCGTACAAGACATGCTAACTAACGGAGTAGTAGAAGATGTTATTGGTGCTCTTTTATTAAGAGCATATCTTGTATGTTATTTTTATTAATTGTATTATTGGGCCATCGTATAATATGATCAATTTATTCAAAGGACTTTTTTCAAAAGTATAATTTCATTGTAGCCTCCATGAGATGTATTATATCTACATCTATACAATATTGAGTTAATAAACTAAAATTGGTTCATTCTAGATCAATGATGCTATTAGATATAAGCGGCATGTAACGGCTATTTGATTCAAAAGTAGTTAATTTTATTTTCTATCAAGAATATTGGAGCCATAAGCAAATCTACAAACATCTCTGTCTTGATATTTACATCATTCTCAATGCCAAAGAATAACCTTCAGAAAACACAAGTTCAGAGATGTAGGGCTCTAGTCTCTCCTTTAGAGGTATTCAAAGATGGTTATGGGCTGCTGGGTATGAATTGAGGGATATTTCAAGGGCGATATATATATATATACTTTTTTAAAATTTATTTAGATATAAACTAGATATCTTCATTTCATTTAAAGATGAATCATTTTATGGATATACTATCCACCTATTGCGAGCATTGGATTGAATGACAGGCTTATACCATAGAGTTAAACCATGATTAAAGTGTCTTCACACCCACTAATTATTGCTGTTTTTGATCTTTTTTAATCCCAGATAAGCCCACTGAATTTTATGTGGTATCAATCAGCAAAAGTCTACATTCTACATGAGTTCAGATTAAGTAATAATTCTTAAATATTAATTTCTACCCTGAATTAGACCAACTAATTTCTTGAAAAAACAAATTTCTTACAGAGACATATCGATTTGCCATAAGTGATTTTGAATTGTATTGGTGGTGAACGACAAATAGAATAACTAAATTAAATCAAACATGATTCACAATATGATATAAATATGATAGTGGCTTAAAGTATCTTAATACTTTATTGTTCAAGCTATTGTATATCTATCTATATATATATTGTATTAAGGGAAAAAAGCTTGCCATATATAATTTTATTTATAGTTAATACAAGTGTTTATAAAGTTAAGATCACATCTTTTAATTAAAGCTCTATGCTTTTTCAGGTTACATTTGCTATTCTAAAACACGAATATTTTCAGTTATATTCACTCTGATAAGGTAATATGCAAATCTATAGATAAACCAGTTGAGTTTGTGAAGCCTACCATAAAATATAGTTAATTTTTCATATTATTTTGAAGAAAAAATTGATTAGCTGAAGTATGCACGTAAACATAAATATAAGCCGATGCTTTAGTCTAAAATGTATGTTAGTTACAACGAACAATAAAATATATTCTAACTATATAAAGAATCGACATAGAGCTCTTTGATCTTGAGAGTGGTGTTGGATCCAAGAAAATGATATCATCTTTGCTTTGGAGATGTCGGACACGTAATTGTTGGCGAAGAAGAGCAGTATGAGAAGTGAGAAAAACATATCCCTCTTATAGTTCTTCTGAAGGTCATCATGAAGAGGGGGGGGGGGGGGAGGGGGGTATTTTCAACCGAATATGACGTCATATATTACGGCTAGAATATCACATGAGAGTATCACTTTCTTAACAAAAGGGATTTTTTTCTCGAACGTGATATTTTTAAAAAAGAAATATATTTTTATAATCACAATAAAGCATTTCTTAACTCGCGTAGAGGTGCGATCATCAATTCTGAAAAAAATCATTCAAAAGAACACAAGTGTCTATTGTCATGGGCGTCAATCAATTTACTTTGCTGATCTGTTGAATGAACTCTCCAAAATATCATTTCTCTCGCAGCTGCTGAGGAGAAAACATCAATTCAGAGAGAAGAAATTCATCCTAACTAATATTAAGTGTCTTTTCTTCATGGGCCTACATCCATGACGTCATTGGCGAATCCTTTGATTGGACTACACCAATATCACATAATTGTATTAATTGAATAAAGTAACTCTTATAATGAGGAAATTTAATAAATAGTTATTTGTTTCATTATATCTGCATTGAATGGATCATCGACTTATGAAAATGAAAATATTAACTGAAAAAAATGTGTATTGACCAGTTTGCAACAACTAGATTTTTGTTAGCCCAGCCAATAAACAGACAGGGATGAAAACTCTCTTAAAGTTCTTTCTCACTTCTTGAAGAGATTACCTTTATTAGAAACAAACACATCATTATATACACAAAGGCGTCATTATTTTTTCTCATCCTTCGAATCCATTAACCGTTAGCTCCAAATACTGTATAATTAGAGGAGTGATAGGAAGAGCCGCTCGTGTCAAAGCAAGGCCTGATTTCCTGTATGATTCAAAGTGTACCGTTACTCCAAGCCTACATAATATGTAAACTGCATTTTAAAGTGAAGGAGAAGAAGGGCTTAGCTGCCGTCCCTCCCACACCATCAATCAATGACATGCTCCTTCAATCATTTTCATACATGAGACACATAAGGTTTTTTTTCTTCTTTGGTTGAACATACAAATCTATTTTATAACATATCTATCATAATCTTTTATTTTAGACACGGCATGCATTGAAGGGATTCCTTAAATACCTGGCAAATGTGTATATATATGTATATATATATATATACCATAGAGATATAAAAATATAAAGAGCTTATTGGACTCGTCAGAGAAATACGTCTTTGTGTCAAGAATATAGCTGAACGATGTTTCTCTGATATTGGAGGGAAGAAAAATACGTCATTGTGTCATGTTTATATCTCTATGATTCTAATTCTATGATCAGCTTACGATGACATAGTATCAATTACTTTGTTTATAGTGGACACACAGAAACAATAGAACGCTGTTTCTCTGCTATTGAAGGGAATCAGTTCTCTATATCTTTATATCTCTATGACAGCGTTTCTCAACCGGGGGGCACGAGCGGCAAGTGTCTCATTGATTATATTGTTCAGCAAAAAAAATTATTTTTATTTATAATTTTAGTGACTGAATAAACAACATAAAACAAAATCTGCATTTTTTTATTGAAGGGCAGGGTGCCACGAGTGTTAGCCACTCGGTGAGGGGGGCCATGGGCAATCAAAGGCTGAGAAACGCTGCTCTATGATATATACAAAGAGAGATAATACCATTGGGTATTTAATTTCCATTCTTCCTTAAACATTATATTACGTTAATTATAAACAGTTCTATTCACAGGTGTCAGATACAGATACTTAATTTGTTTTGTAGGCTTTGGAGTAGTACATTATAAAATAAAAGTATATTCTCAACACCACTATGATCTAGATACATCATATATTCTTATTTTACTATTTATACTTATGATATAATAAAACACTAGAAAGTACAGCAATTACTGTTTTCTTATTTCAGGATAGCAGAGTACTACGAATTGAAGTTCATTATTTGACCCAAGGTGGAATAGAAAACTCGATCTTAGTCCATTTTTAACAAACTCAGCCACTTTTAGTATTGCAATTCAATAATAATTTTTGGCTTTATAAATGATAAATAAAATTGAACCGTTAATTTTGTTGTCAATAATTTTAGTTGCAATAATGAGTTTTTTCTTTATATTAGACACATTTCACCTAGAATTGAAGAGCTTTTTATCAATGCCCTTCTAATTTAAAATGTGCAATTTTCTGAATTATATAATTAAGTATAAAAATTGTAATAATGATGATCTAACTTTACTTTTAATCATTTTTAATCCCTTTATTCTACGGTGGATCTCACTCTTAATAAGTATACTCAATTTAACTGATATAATCGGGGGAAACATTAATTTATTTTTAAACGTGTATTTAATGACCCTAAACGAGAAATAAAATACCTTGAAAATGAGTTTCAGTTAAATGTTCCTGATAATGATCCGTCTCTCTACATACTTAAGTCTGTAGCTATTATTGAACAATAAATTATTATTTTTTCTTATATATCCTAACTTTGAGTATTTTCAAATACCCAAATCATAAAACAGCCTTCAATAATATTCAACTTGTGATTATGAAACAGTGATTATGAAGTTCCTGATTAGTCTAAAAAGTTTCAACAACAATAAAGCTATAAAAATACATCTTTGACAAAGACTCGATGTTTATCTAAGAATACAACTTCACAACGAATAATTTTCTTTTGAGTGTAAAGAGTTCAAGTTGTAATAAATACAGTAAAAAAACTTGATAGCCTACAATATAGTTATGACTAAGAAACAGTTGAATTATTAAGTGTAAAATCTATATTATATTAGCAAAAGATTCTATTAGAATATTGGATCATTTTGAACATATAAATCCTAACAGGAATCCGTTACTTTTACACAAAAGTTTCTGTAGGTTTAATGTCTGCTAAATAATACTTCAATGTTTTGCAGTTTTTCTTAAATATACAAATCGGATCAAAAAACAAATATTGACAGACTCAAGGATGTTCGATCCTTATGTATTCTGCATATTACGTTACCAGAAGATATAGTTAGGACATTAAACATACTAATCCTACCATATAACTTATTTCAAAATATATATAAAGGCATTAAATATATTCACCATCCAGGGTAATCAGTTGCTTTAAGGGAATAACTTTCTGTTGGTTTATTCAAAAAGTATGCTAGAATGTTTCTATATCACTCAATTCTGTATTTAGATACATCCGATCTTTTACAATACTGTCATGTATTGTATATGTTATTTTTTTACGGTAACAAGTGCATTTCACTTTTATGATTAAAAAGGCAATATATTTAAACCCCAATAAGTAACTTAAATTCAAAAGAATATTCCTAAAATCCCCAATATATTTTATCAAGGATTTTATTCTATTGAATATATTACATATTAATGCAACAAAAAAATATGTGAAATGATTGATTGAACAGATTAGGGTAAGTAAGTACAACTAACATTTACTAATCCTTTTTCCTGATAATCACATATTTTCAAAAATATATACTTGTTGAGAAATATAATTAACAAGAATTATCCTCAATATGGGATATTTACTTCTTGCAACTCTTTGATAAAAAGGTTTGATTGAAGAGGCAAAACTTTGAATAAATCCTTAGACGTCTCTTCATAGCCATTGATACTTTATATTTGAGCCGGGACTCCTTTTGGGGAAAAGACAGTGATACAATAGTACGAACGAGAGAGGCTTCATATTTTTACTTTGAAATTGGGTGAGTTAATATACATCATTGCATTCTCACTTTTTTTCGCCAGACTTTAATATATTTGTTTCTTCGTCATTTTGAAAGTGACGACGTTTTTTTAGAAAGATTTTTTAAATATTTAAAAAATATTTTTTCTAAGAAAACGTCATCACTTTTTTTGGCAGATAATTTTTTTTTTTTTTAATAATAGGAAAGTTTCGTCGTCACTTTCAGAATGACGAAGGAACAAATATATTAAAGTCCTGGCCCGGGTCCGGCAAAAAAAGTGTCCCGGTTGTTTCCTGATATATATATATATACAGAGAGAGAGAGAGAGAAAGAGAGAGAGGAAAAGATAAATAAATATATATATATTTGGAAATATGAAATCTTAAAAGGAAAATAATTTAGAAGAAACTGTTTGGTAATTTTAATTAAACACAAAATATAAAAAATGGTTTATGCCTTATCAAGTATAATATTTATTCAATTAAGACCGGGCGGATGGATAATAGGATCTTTATATACTTTTCAATATTTTTTGATATGAAAAATCTCTTTTCATCAAACATTTACACCCTCCTTTTATCAACTATATTTTTAAATAAATGGAGAATAATGTAATAAGAAAAAAAGCATTACATGATTAAGAAACAGCGTATCGACTCGTTGTCTCCACCGTTATTTGACAATGCAGATTATATATAAGTTTAAGAAAATTCAAGTGTGATTAACATTTACCAAGGACGTTTCAGGATTCATGCATCTATTAAGTTTTAAAGCTTGATTTACCATGAAGAACATGTCTTCTGAGACATGATTGATTCATTTTTTAAGAAGAAAGAATGGATCCTTTAATTTCCGCAATATAATGATGTATTTTTTAATTACAATTATTGATAGACTAGCTAATATACTACCCAGCGTTGCCAACGATTTTCTGAGAATGTCCACTTTGGTCGAATTGTTCTTTGTCACATCATAGTTATTCATAGAAAAAGCTTATCAAAATATAACTAAATGCTTAGGAGTATAAGAGAACCGAAAAAACAAATAAACCATTTTTTATTTGAATTTATTTTATCCGGCACAACCACCCTCTTAAAAATATTTATTAGGAACCCAAGATACACAAAAAAAAAGTTTTATCTATATTTAATGCTCCATTATCAAGAAATCAATCAAAACTTTTTTTCGCATAAAAACATATGGAGAAATAAATTTCTTGGGAAGTACAAGGGGTTCTAAACACACCTTAAAACCTTAAGGTCATCTACAGATCTCCCGCCCTAATCTTAATTGCCGTTTTTAAGAGCTCAAAATCACTATAAAACGTTTTAGCAGATAAATTAATCATTAAAAGAATGGATTTTCCTAGGGTGCCCACCATCACTAAAATATTGCATGTGTCTTTAAAATTATTCACGGAAACTTGTCAAATCTAATGAATCCTTTGGGAAACGAAGGAATAGACAAATGGAATTCCTTATTTATATTTTTTTTAATTACCGCGCTCAAACATTAACCACAATAGGACAATAAAGTGAATACAAAAAACAGAGAGAACTAAAACGAACAAATAAAAGAGATAAAATACAAGTTTCAAACGCTCATATAAAAAGGACATAACTAAAAAAAAAAGAAACATGTAAAATGTATTAAATGATTTTGTTAAATAACATCAAAAACACTCAAAAAATTTAATTCATTTGAAGCAGTTATGTCAATTTAATTATTTATCTGTATTATTTAAAATATGCCTATGCCATCAACGTTTGGAATTTGGCAAATATTTTCGAGGCGGTTCTGAATATCTTCGACTGGGGATGAATACCGTGGAGCTTCTCATCCCGCGTTGATTGTCTCCCCACACGCTCCTCAAAGGTTCTTTCCATTCCTTCCCAGAACCTCTTGATTTCTTTGCAGTTTCTGAAGACGAATATATTTTTACTTTATTAGTATCGACTATATTTTGTCTATGCTTACAAATGGCAAATCAAGCATTAAATGCTATGGCTTAATAAGATGTTAAATTAAAGAAAGGTAGGAAATTATCTTTTTAGAGGTCATGCGGATTTAATTTATATGTAGATATATTTAGGATTCTGATCATTTATTTTTAGATTCCCCTAGTTCGAATGTTTCTCTGTAGAGTATATATGTTTATGATATATGATCATGAACAATAAAAAGTATATATATATATATATATTAATACAGAATCAAGCTAACCTCTCATTACAAAAATCAAATCAATCGATATACATAGATTTGTAACCTTAAAAACTCGTAAATAGTGATGAAGCGAAACATCTGGCCCATCGACGGTTGGTTTGAAATATAAATATTCCATTCTTGTGATCTAGATTTGAACCTCAGAATCAATATTGCTTATTTTTAAATCCCAAATGCTTGTGACACCGGGATCTTGATGTTTCTTTGGAGATAGATTATTGTCCCCAATATTCTAAAGATATCCATATCTTAGTATATCCAAGGGCTCAGTGACTCTTGCAAACATTGGCATTGTGTTTTGACTCAACATCTTCTCTAACATAACATCCTTCGGGTTAAACTAAAAATTTATCTAAGAAATCGTTTTTAAGAATCGCTAATTCTCTTGTTCTCTTGTTTTTGTACAACGGCTAAACATTAAAAAAAACTTGAAATTATGATATCATATAAAAGGATAGGAAAAATGTGGTACTTTTGAGACATGACTGATTGAAAGAAAGAAGAGGATTAAATATAACTAGAGGCATATATAACTCAGAGAGTGCAAACCTCCGCCGTCACGGGGTCCTTATGAGCCTTCCGAGGCGAATTTTTCACGACTGGGGAGGCGTAGAGGGACGGGGAGGGTCCCCTCGACGGAAATTTCGAGAGGAAGACGCTCCCGGCACCCGATTCACAGCACAGCGAATCTATGGCAGAGTAGGCTAACTTGAAATATTTATTAGTATTTTAGCTCATTTTGCATCTTAATTCTGCACTCAGAGATGCCAAAATTTAATCACTTGTTCCTTTTGGCATTTTCAACAACTCCACAAAATTTCTCCGAATCCGTTTAGTACTTTTTTGAGTTATCCTGCTGACAAACCAACAAACCAACAAACAAACAAGCCAACAAACCAACCCAGTGAAAACAATACCTCCTTCGGCGGAGGTAAAAGCAATCGGCATAATGCTCAAGGCATCAATTCACTCAAGGCTATTGAGGGTGAACATCGGCAATTTGGAGATATGAATATTATCCTTAAAATAAATATATTTTCTTCATGTGCATCAATCCATGTCATTTACGAATTCTTAAACCTATTTTTTTTTGTTTGAAAGAAGCAACCGTTCAAGAAAAATAATAATGTTTATTTTTTTTCATGATATCTCTATATATCTAGATCACAACTTAGACTATTGGTCATAGAAAAAAAATAATGAAAACAGTGCTATCAAATGAGGAAAATCATGTTTTTGGTGATTTTGCGAGAAAAACCTTTTTATCTCTACGTTTATTCCATCTCGCATATCATATAAGTCCATAAAAGAAAATTGAATATGTATGTTCTTGTACGTAAACCAAAAGTGATCTAAAAAAATCTTTCAAGCCCTAGTAGATTTTCTTTAATGTTTTTGGCAAATATGAATATTTTTTCTTAGATAATTAATCTCTGAAATTTTTTCGGTAAATAAATTGCTCTCTACGAGCCTTGGCTTAACTTTAACAACTTGACAGTTTTTCAGATGCTTCATCATATCATATTTGAACTTATTATTAATTATTTGTTTGCATTCTGGAACAGGAAGTTTTTATACCATAACGATCACTCTTCAAAGGGTAACTATAGAATAATAATAAATAATAATAATATTAGACACGTCGCCGCCGCCTTACCTCCGTGCCCTAATTCCATAACAAAGATAGCCTTTCAATACGAACTTATCAACACAATAAAGACACACCACAAGGAGTCCTTTGAAAAAACATAGGACCTTGAAGAATATCTCTCTTTTTTCTCTCTTGTTCATAAATCTACTATAATTGTATTGATAAAGGCACATCAAATTGTAGGAATTATCTCCCTTATGGGGCTCTCAAAAAAAAAGTACGAGTCTCATTGATTGAATATATGAGGATTCTTATTTATGGAGTCCTGGAAGCGTATGTATATTTCGTCGCACACACAATCCTAATAATATATTATTAACAATTCCTACAAAAACATTAACAGTTAAAGCTCTTATAAATAAAGATCACATTTTAAAAACAATATCGACAATCAAAGATCGTCTGATCGCATATCCTACCGCCCGATCATCGAGTCTTAGCTCCCTAAATGGCTCCGACAGGCCTAGTATAAAGCGAATGGTTTTAGGGTCTAAATATCCTCGAAGTAATCCTTCCTTGTCTTGTGCCTTTTTTTTGTAAAACGTGGTATCATTGTTTTTGCTTTTGATCCCTAAATATTTTTGACATTACAGTATCTGACATCATACTCTATTATAGGGTATTTCACCTTTTCAAGAGCGTCTTTCAGACAGATATTGCTTTATTTTTTATGTTGTGTACATATATATTAAAGGGAGTATTTTTTGTTAAAAAGGTGTGGTGCCCGGAGTCAGCTATTATATATTTTAATTACCCTTAGAATTCAATGGCCTCACTTCCTTTCAAGCCCCTTCTACCCTTAACCTTTGATAACTGTTATTTCTAAGAATATTACCTCAACAACTTATTCAAAGTTATGCCAATAAGAAATAAACCTATTTCCCTTATAACGAAAACGAAGGCCCAAATTGTCCAAAACTTTTAATTTATGAGCCAAAGCAATGAAGGAGGATAAGAAAGGATTCTTCTTCTTGGAGCTGCCGAAATTGTACATGGCAATTTTTCAGGGACTCTGTACATAAGATAACGGTAATAAATAGTATCAATTTATATGAGGAAAATGACATTAAAAAATATAATTAAAGGGATTCCATTGTAACCTTTGGAAGTCATTAAGAATATCTTGAAGACATGCTTAATTATTTCTAAAGAATAGAGTAAAAACAATGTTACTGGTGGATGTTTTCACTTTTTGATTAAAATACCCCCCTTAACTTTTTCATAAACTTGCAGGGGAAAATAATTACTTTTAATCATACAACTTTTCCCAAAATATTTTTTAATTACTTATTAATGATGGTGAGTCTTTATTGATTGTGGAGTATTTAAACATGTAGTCAATACAAAGCTAGAAACATGTATAAAGATGAGTTGGTTGACAATTATTTTTCCAAATTGATTACTATGTATCAAAATTAAGGTCTTTGTTTGCCCCGGGCTGAAATTTCTAATTGAGTCCCATTTTTTACGTAGATTCCAAATGCCCTCAAAATATCGTCCGAAAAAAGTTGGACTTTATGGCCTTTTTTTGAAAATCAAGATTTTCATCATTTTCTATGGTTCAGGCCCAGTTATCTTCGTGCAAAGTAAGAATAACCACAAATGTCGTGATATTTATTTTTATACTATATCTTGCATTTCAAATCAGTTTTTATAATTTATATATCTTTCGTACAATTCGAATAATCGGCTTATATTTCAAAAAGTTGACCATATTTAGTGTTCTATTTAAGCGGCTATATTTTTTTTGTTTCGCGTTATTGACTATAATCAATATGTAATTATTTTTGGTATATGTCCATACATTTCAGAACAGTTTTTATAATTTCGATATCTGGCATGAAAGTAAAGAAAAGATCAATAGTAGATAACGAAGCAAAACAAAGACCAATTTGTTACGTAGTGTAGTTCGTCCTACTAACAGTGATCTTCTTTACTTTCATCCAGATATCGAAATTATATTTAAGCCTCTGACACATTATGAACTAATACATATTAACTCTTAATTAGTGGCTAAATTGATATCTAGATGTAAATTACTTTTTACTCTGTCCTTTAATAGTTAATAAGAATATAGGCATGAACTCAGTACATGCTTCGTAATGTATAGTGTATAAAGACCAATCATAATTAACTTGAATTATAATTTTATAGGAAAAACATCATTCTTAATATTTAACTAATTATGAATAGCATTATATATAATTAGATCATTTGATCAATAATCTTAATATTCAAGATTGTTTTTACCTTCATACTCTGCTTATACCCATTGTTGCCTTTCACACAATGGTTTTTATGTCAAATATACATTATTTTATAATATATATATAAGGGGATACGGTGCCCGATTTCTATTCAGAGACTGTATTAGCAGGTTATGGGAGTTATAAAGCTTTAAACTATGCTATGACATAAAATGGTAGACATTAACAAAGTCTATTCAAGTCGTATTGATCTCTACGGTTCAGAGGATCCTTTATGCCTCGAGAGTAAACGGTGGGGGATTCCCTTTGGGTCTTCATCGTCTGGTCTCAAGAACATAGAGGTCTACGCTCGGTATCAAACACTTTCAATTAAAATGCACGGACATCATCAACGATGTCCTCACCCCCCCAACGATGGTACTGTGTTTTTGAAGGAGGAGTTTGATGGAGCTTCACACCTCTTAACTTCTGCCCTCAACGGCTCTTTAGTGAATTTGTTTATTTTTATTACAACCTCATTTTTTTCATACTTAAATCCTTTTTTATATTTAACCTGTTTTCATGTTTTTAATCCATACGATTACATTATCTTTATTGCATACTGTTTTGTAATGTGAATTTTAATGAATGCATTAAAGAAAAAAAAGATATAAAACTATATGAATCCCTATATATGCTTGTATTTATATTGCAAATAAGCTATACGAAAAAAGCAGTCATAAATAACAAAAGGATAAATAAAATAAACTAAGTCTACTCCATTCATGTCATATCTTATGTTTTCGTAGTTGTTAGTTTGTAGTAATTTTAAATATTTAAATCATGATTCAAGCTTCCTCATTTTATTTGACCGAATCTGAGGGTACCATGCTTTGTTTGTGTTTGTTGTAATATGATGCACCACGAGAGGAACTCCCCTCCAAGATCTAAGAATACCCATTTGTACATTGTATAGTGATATTGTAATTTTCATAATTACCCCAGTCTCCCCGTTTTGTGTATTCTTTTCTTTTTGTCCACCATGACGTGGATGTTTCGTGCTGTTGTTGTTGTTATGATAAAGCTAAGTGTTTTTTATTGAGGATAATCATTATCATCGTATACCTATATATTTCCCCTTTGTATGTGCGCATGACACTTGAAACCCTTTCTGAGCGCTCATGGATGCCTTCGTACAAAGGCCTACTACCTCTCTATGAGAAGCCTTTGTTTCCTTCTTAGCATTCATATCATAAAAAATAATAACTATCTCTGTGATAAGTGTAATATTAGTTAATAACACGAACAAAAACGCATCTTGTGTTTGTTTATTTTACATATCTATATAATAGATGGATACTAGAATGTTTCATAGAAATATCCGAAGTTCTTTCCGTCATGAATTGAGGTTGAATATGGGCAATAATAGGCTGGCAGGGTGAGAATTTTTTTTTCTAGACGAAGTAAGATATTTCCATTATTGGGGTGGTTTATAAGATAGTTTTTCCCGCTGATTTCAAAATGGAAAAAAAGTTCAAAAAGTGACTTTCAACCGGAAATCGAAACCGGAAGTACACGAGCTGATGCTCGCTGAACGCTGAAAGTATGTTTAAAAGACGCGCAGTACAATTTACATAAGTATGCGAAGTTTCAAGACTCAGCGTGATTCAGCAAATAGAAAATTTTCAGATTTACCGAAAAAAAAGGTGTCTAATTGACGATTAATTCTAGATTTTCAAAAAAAGGTTTAATTCGATGTCTTTATGGTTTAGTTAAAATAAGGAAGAAAAAGACGTCATTTGAACCGAAATCACCAGATTTGGTCAAGTACAGACTTTGGAGAACTATCAGATGCCAGGTGATGCAGGACTTTGGTTCTTACTGAAAACTCCATAAAATATATCATTTTTTATTATTTTTCAAATGATAGAAGAAAATACTATTAAAATCAGGTATACCCCTTCCTGATAAGATGAACTACTATTTTGACATTGAACTTCAAAAAATGGTTCGTTCTTAAAATGACAGATATACCCGACTTTCATCAAAGTACTCACGTACCCGCGCCTACATGTTTTACAGTATATAAGGGCCTGTTATTATGAAATATAATTCATTAATCAGAGATGGTATTTATTTCGCGAAAAGAACATTTATGGTAAACTCAAAGAAAAAATCTTCATGGGGGGTCTATTTAGGGGTTTTCGGGGTCGCTGATCACGATAAGCGTGGTTAAAAATGTCTAGAAGACTTTAAAACCCTTCAAAAAAGCTATTTAAATGCGTTGTGGTGTTTTCAGCAAACCGGAATGCGACCTCGGACCGGAAATCCAACTTCAGATTCGAGTTCCTCGGTCGAACTTACCTAAACCACTCCTAATATATAAACAATAACCTTTTCTAGAAAAAGTGTCTCACACTGCCAAGCCTAGCAATAATGTTCTATAATATATTTCTTTCCTCCAGTAAAAACTTTTGGTTAGTTATAAAACACCTTCAAAAATGAGTTATGATACTTTTATAATTTTATAAATATATTTGGATATAAAAATTATTCATGAACGTATAAAAACCTATGCATAAAATACTGACAACATTTACAATTGAAATCACAATATTCCTATTACTGTCGGTATGAAAGATGGAGACAAAAAGATGAAATGGATCTTTAAAAATTTAATCGTTCAACCGATTACCGATTAAAAATGCAAAAATTAGAGAAACATTGATATACCAAATCATGTTGTTTACATTTATTTATATTGTATGTCAATCTACTTATTTAGTATTTCCGTGTGGAACTGCACATAAAATATATGTTGAGAATTTATTAGGTCTTACTTGACAGCCCAGTCACGATAGTCATATTGTTTGTATATTGATTCAAGGAGATCATATATATCTATATAAGACTAGTATATATTTAAAAGTCACTCAAAAAAAACCTCTTTGCTAAGTATCCTTTGCTCAGAAGCAAATTTATTTTGTGGAAGCAAAAGACCTTCTTAAGTAGATAATAAAACCCCTAAAAAACACAAGCTAAAAAACTATGATCATTATTAATTTGCATTTTTAAGTATATTATGTAACCAGACCTTAACGGCAGTTGACTTTAAAGGAGTTTGATAACCGATGAGGTTCCTATTTAATATAAATTATATATGCAAAAATGATATGTACCTATAACTATGGGTATAAAATCTAACGAAATTTATAATATATAAATGATACATAGTAAACTAAGCATCTAATGGTTTTGAAATAGAGATTGTATTAGATGGAAAATATTTCATTGTAGAGGAGGCCAAAAACATTTCAAAAATAAATTAAAGTACATCAAACCTCGACACTAAAGAGTATTCTATTTGTTCAGCATTCATTTACAGAGTGACTTTTAGTCACGAATCTGCCCTCAGGGCCATTGAGTGTCAGACATATGCTCGTAAGGCCTTGACTTATTGTTAGCAATAATATACCCAGAAGCCTCCATCAGGAATACCTTAGTATTTGATAAAGGCTTAATTGCTTGATAACATGAAAAAAACGCA
>CP045895.1:17862229-17923102 GCA_013387185.1 Caligus rogercresseyi | reverse complement strand
TTCAATTAGTGTGAAGTTAGACTAAAAAGACATCGTTTTTAACACCATCATAACAAAAATCACGTGCTCCAGTGGTTGTTTGTCATTAGTTTGGGTGTTTATAGGTGATTTTGGAGAGATGTATTATGAATTTTTGTGGTGTTGGTAGAGTTGGTGAGAGGTTGCGTGTTTACGATTTGCAACAGCCATATGATTACAGATAACTACTCAAATTTGCAATTAAACGTTTGCAACAGATCAAAATGGATAATAAGTTCATCCAATATCCCAAATCAGTTGTATTCTCATCAATTAGTGTGAAGTTAGACTAAAAAGACATCGTTTTAACCACTAATCAACAAAATCACGTGCTCCAGTGGTTGTTTGTCATTACTTTGGGTTTATAGGTGATTTTGGAAGAGATGTTTATAAATTTGTGTGTTGGTTGTATTTTGGTGAGAGGTTGCGTGTTTACGATTTGCAACAGCATATGAATACAGATAACTACTCAATTTGCAATTAAAACGAGTGCAACAGATCAAAAGGATAATAAGTCATCCAATATTCCCAAATCAGTTGTATTCTCATCAATTAGTGTGAAGTTAGACTAAAAAGACATCGTTTTTAACCCATAATCAACAAAATCACGTGCTCCAGTGGTTGTTTGTCATTACTTTGGGTGTCTATAGGTGATTTTGGAGAGATGTATTATGAATTTGTGTGTTTGTTGGTAGATTTTGGTGAGAGGTTGCGTGTTTACGATTTGCAACAGCCATATGAATACAGATAACTACTCAATTTGCAATTAAACGAGTTGCAACAGATCAAATGGATAATAAGTCATCCAATATTCCCAAATCAGTTGTATTCTCATCAATTAGTGTGAAGTTTGACTAAAAAGACATCGTTTTTAACCACTAATCAACAAAATCACGTGCTCCAGTGGTTGTTGTCATTACTTTGGGTGTCTATAGGTGATTGGTGAGATGTTTGATAAATAATGTGTTTGTTGGTAGATTTTGGTGAGAGGTTGCGTGTTTAAGATTTGCAACAGCCATATGATACAGATAACTACTCAAATTGCAATTAAACGAGTTGCAACAGATCAAAATTGATAATAAGTCATCCAATATTCCCAAATCAGTTGTATTCTCATCAATTAGTGTGGAGTTAGACTAAAAAGACATCGTTTTTTAACCACTAATCAACAAAATCACGTGCTCAGTGGTTGTTTGTCATTACTTTGGGTGTTTATAGGTGATTTTGGAGAGATGTATTATGAATTTGTGTGTTTGTTGGTAGATTTTGGTGAGAGGTTGCGTGTTTACGATTTGCAACAGCCATATGATTACAGATAACTACTCAAATTTGCAATTAAACGAGTTGCAACAGATCAAAATGGATAATAAGTCATCCAATATTCCCAAATCAGTTGTATTCTCATCAATTAGTGTGAAGTTTGACTAAAAAGACATCGTTTTTAACCACTAATCAACAAAATCACGTGCTCCAGTGGTTGTTTGTCATTAGTTTGGGTGTCTATAGGTGATTTTGGTGAGATGTTTGATAAATTAATGTGTTTGTTGTTAGATTTTGGTGAGAGGTTGCGTGTTTCGATTTGCAACAGCCATATGATTACAGATAACTACTCAAATTTGCAATTAAACGAGTTGCAACAGATCAAAATGATAATAAGTCATCCAATATTCCCAAATCAGTTGTATTCTCATCAATTAGTGTGAAGTTAGACTAAAAAGACATCGTTTTTAACCACTAATCAACAAAATCACGTGCTCCAGTGGTTGTTTGTCATTACTTTGGGTGTCTATAGGTGATTTTGGAGAGATGTATTATGAATTTGTGTGTTTGTTGGTAGATTTTGGTGAGAGGTTGCGTGTTTACGATTTGCAACAGCCATATGAATACAGATAACTTCCCAAATTTGCAAAATAACGAGTTGCAACAGATCAAAATGGATAATAAGTAATCCAATATTCCACAATCAGTTGTATTCTCATCAATTAGTGTGGAGTTTGACTAAAAAGACATCGTTTTTAACCACTAATCAACAAAATCACGTGCTACAGTGGTTGTTTGTCATTATTTTGGGTGTTTAAAGGTGATTATGGAGAGATGAATTATGAATTTGTGTGTTTGTTGATAGATTTTGGTGAGAGGTTGCGTGTTTAAGATTTGCAACAGCCATATGATTACAGATAACTTCTCAAATTTGCAATTAAACGAGTTGCAACAGATCAAAATGGATAATAAGTAATCCAATATTCCCAAATCAGTTGTATTCTCATCAATTAGTGTGGAGTTTTATTAAACAGACATCGTTTTTAACCACTTATCATCAAAATCACGTGCTTTAGTGGTTGTTTGTCATTACTTTAGGTGTTTATAGGTGATTTTGGAGAGATGTATTATGAATTTGTGTGTTTGTTGGTAGATTTTGGTGAGAGGTTGCGTGTTTAAGATTTGCAACAGCCATATGATTACAGATTTCTACTCAAATTTGCAATCAAACGAGTTGCAACAGATAAAATTGATAATAAGTCATCCAATATTCCCAAATCAGTTGTATCTCATCAATTAGTGTGAAGTTAGACTAAGAAGACATCGTTTTTTACCACTTATCAACAAAATCACGAGCCCCAGTGGTTGTTTGTCATTAGTTTGGGTGTCTATAGGTGATTTTGGTGAGATGTTTGATAAATTAATGTGTTGTTGTTAGATTTTGGTGAGAGGTTGCGTGTTTACGATTTGCAACAGCCATATGATTACAGATAACTACTCAAATTTGCAATTAAACGAGTTGCAACAGATCAAAATGATAATAAGTCATCCAATATTCCCAAATCAGTTGTATTCTCATCAATTAGTGTGAAGTTAGACTAAAAAGACATCATTTTTAACCACTTATCAACAAAATCACGTGCTCCAATGGTTGTTTGTCATTACTTTAGGTGTTAAAAGGTGATTTTGGAAAGATGTATTATGAATTTGTGTGTTTGTTGGTAGATTTTGGTGAGAGGTTGCGTGTTTACGATTTGCAAAAGCCATATGAATACAGATAACTTCCCAAATTTGCAAAATAACGAGTTGCAACAGATCAAAATAGATAATAAGTAATCCAATATTCCCACATAAGTTGTATTCTCATCAATTAGTGTGGAGTTTGACTAAAAGACATCGTTTTTAACCACTAATCAACAAAATCACGTGCTACAGTGGTTGTTTGTCATTATTTTGGGTGTTAAAGGTGATTTTGGAGAGATGAATTATGAATTTGTGTGTTTGTTGATAGATTTTGGTGAGAGGTTGCGTGTTTAAGATTTGCAACAGCCATATGATTACTGATAACTTCTCAAATTTGCAATTAAACGAGTTGCAACAGATCAAATGGATAATAAGTAATCCAATATTCCCAAATCAGTTGTATTCTCATCAATTAGTGTGGAGTTTTATTAAACAGACATCGTTTTTAACCACTTATCATCAAAATCACGTGCTTTAGTGGTTGTTTGTCATTACTTTAGGTGTTTATAGGTGATTTTGGAGAGATTTATTATGAATTTGTGTGTTTGTTGGTAGATTTTGGTGAGAGGTTGCGTGTTTAAGATTTGCAACAGCCATATGATTACAGATTTCTACTCAAATTTGCAATCAAACGAGTTGCAACAGATTAAAATTGATAATAAGTCATCCAATATTCCCAAATCAGTTGTATTCTCATCAATTAGTGTGAAGTTAGACTAAGAAGACATCGTTTTTTACCACTTATCAACAAAATCACGAGCCCCAGTGGTTGTTTGTCATTAGTTTGGGTGTCTATAGGTGATTTTGGTAAGGTTTTTGATAAATTTGTGTGTTTGTTGGTAGATTTTGGTGAGAAATTGCGTTTTTAAGATTTGTAGACTTAGTATGTATTCAAACTTTCTTTCTGCGATATTTTCAGTAGTTACTACGAAGAAAAAAAACCTAGAACGAACTGCTTACCTTTTGTGTCCAACAGTTTGCTGTTTTATTGAAAATCTCGAATGAATATAAAACTAATAAAAGACAAATAATTTATTCAATGAATTGTTTACTATTCTGGTCTATTTACCGCTCTTACCTGCTTACACAAGCCGTACATAACTTTCTATTTTTAAATAATTAAAGGGCTATTTTAATTTATTTTAGAATTTCATTTTTATATCTATTTACAATTTGCAAGCTTCTTTAGTGCAATTAGGTATACCTCAATTTTTTCAGAAGTTATTAACCCCCCAAAAAATTGTTTCAAAGTACAAAGATTAATTAATTAATACAACTGCATCATACGTCTATTTCCAACATGTAATAAATACACCATGTGCAATGGTACACATTTCTTTTCCATAAAAATACATTCTTGTGCATACATCATTCAACACAATAAGATCTGCATCATCAGTCAACATACAACATAAATATTCAAACAGCCATACGGGACGCAATTCCCACTTAACAAATCATTTTATTGTATTCGTTATATTACAAACATCATAAAATAATATATCCTAGTGAACTCTCACCCATCGTTAAAATAGATAAAAAAACATTTTCCTATATAAGAAGTACACTTTTTTTTTTTTACTAGCAGAAGGAGTTTTGAAATTATTTAAGTCCATTAAAATCTCCTACGGCAGAAGATATAATCGTGATGTGTAGGATTCAAAGAAACACTCATGTATATCCTGCAAAGTTCATACTAACCCAAAGAATTATGTGTGTGATGTAAAGCGCTGCATTCCAGTTGTCACAAAAAGCCTTAGTAAATGGTAGTTGAGAAAAAAGTGTTTCATCGACAATGCAATGAAATCCTCTCGGTGTTCAAAACCTTGCACTAAGGCTTAAATATTCGAAAATTACGAATATGTTGAGAGGCGTGAATAAAAAGAGATGTTAAAAGATATCTTACTTTTATCGATCTTTAAGATGCAACAATAGAATTCGATTTGTCCAAGAAGAAATATTTCTGCAGACGACATATAATCCCCGCCTGTCAGTTTTTTCTTCTATGTATCATCCTGAAAACTATTAGATCATACACATAGCTGCGGACTCAGATTAATATAAATTAAGGACTCGTCCAATTTTAAAGGACACAGACATGATAATGATCTGTTTCTTTATAGGAACTCGACTCTGTACTAATGATTTATTGCGTAAAAGATTCGAACTCATACTTCGTGGATGAAATTTTACGAGTCTATCTATATTTACCACCTGATTTATTTATTTTTGTACCTCAGTACAACAATTTATTGAATCTCTCAATATACATACACTAACAAAACATTCTCAAAATTAAAAATAATTCATGTTGTCAACAATATTATTAATTAGTAGTTCAAAATTATCCAGAAGTGGAGTTCTAAAGCATCTAAATTTATAAATAATAACTTGAATTTTGGTTACAATGAAATTTACTTGTTTTTGATTAGGGCCAATATAAAAGTATGGAAAAGTTTTTGTTGTCAAGATTAAATTCAGTCTTGAAAATAAAACCACTCTTAAATCACCCCATATTCTCGCTATATGCGGACATTCAACTAAAAATGATTTAATGTTTCCAACTTTTCCTTACAAAATGAACAGAGTCTTTCACATTCCGTTATGCCGAATATACCACCTAAGGAAAGGAAGTGTTAGTGATTATTTATATTTTAACCATAACATTGAGAAATCAAAATTAGCTTTATGCAAATCTTCTAAAATTTTGGTGGCGGGAGCAGGGATTTCAAAGAGATCTTTTCTCCTTGTAATACCTTGAGTGTTTTATCCATTTCAAACGATCTTAGATTATTATATTGTTGTAAAAACTTTCGGTGGACCAATTACACGCTTTTTAAAAGACAGCTTTTGTAAAATGCCCTTTCTTTCTAAAATTTCACTAGCGTTAAAATTCATATCTTCATTAAAAATCTCACCCACAAAACTGAGTTTCTTTTTTATTGATGTAAAAGTCATAAAATTAAGGCGCTTATTTTCTACAACTGGTTCTTGTCATTTCATTTTCTGAAGAACTTTATTATTTAGTGTTGTATTGATAACAATGATCTCCTTCCAAAACAGTTAATATTTTGGGCAATTTCATAAATTTTGTCCGGACCAATACCTTTCATATTTTCTAACTTTTTCCCCTTTGTTTTCATAAGTTGAAGGTTGATTATTTCAGCCCATACAGACCCTTTTTCTGGGATACGTTTGCACCATGAGTACAACAAAGTTTTTCAGAAGCCTTGGAAATCCAAAAAACCAAGCCCACCCCATTTTTTGGGACATTTTAGTCGATTCCACGAAATTATTTTACAACGCCCTTCTGGAAATAGGAAAGCTTCACACATAATCTGTATTTTACCTGCTAAGATTGTAAAGTATGGCGTCAATTTTAAAAGGTGGCAATATTAGCGTGTTCCATACTTGAATCCTTGCAGGCAAGTTTTTCCCTATTAAAGCCGTAAACTTTAATGAACTTTTTTGAATAATTTATTTTACTTTTATTTCGTTTTCTAAATGGTCACATCCATCAATTGATAAAAATGTGCCTATCACTTTTAATATTGAAGTTTTTTTAATGTCGGTGGATGTCTGATTAATTTATATATTTGAAATAATATTGTTTTTCAGATTTATTTCTAAGCCTGAATATGAACCATTTTCTTTTATAATATTAAGTGTTTGTTTGATGGAATCACTAATATTTTGCTGGTTGCCAGCAAAAGCCATAGTTATGTCATCTGCAAAAGCTTCAACTTTTATTTCTAAATCTTCAATTTTTATACCCCTCCTAATTTGGAACTATTTAATTGAACAATTAAAGGATTTCATGCTAAAATAAACAAGAATGGTGAGATAGGATCACCTTGACAGCATCCTTTTTTTACATTAAAATTATACTAATGATTTATTGCGTAAAAGATTTGAACTCATACTTCGTGGCTGAAATTTTACGAGTCTATCTATACTTACCACCTGATTTATTAATTATACGTTGTGTGAAACCCCTAAATATTATTCATGTATATAAAAGAAGAAAATATATATTTTAAATACATGAATAATATCACCCCCTGTTTGTATTGAAATGTATTGCATTACATTTGTATTCAGTTTTGATTTATTAATAATTGATCATTTATAGACATTTTTAGTGCTTCAAACCCTTGAAAAAAAATATATATATTTCCCACAGTAGAAGGTACTTCTATAGTGTGTATGATTCAAAGAAGCACTCTGAATAGTTCATGTTAACCAAAAGAAGTTTATGTCTACTGTAAAGCGTCACAAAAAATCCCTTGCAAATGGAAGTTGAGAAAATAAATGTTGTAGCAGCAATGCAATTGACTTCTCACGGTGTTCAAAGATTTTGAATGCATATTTATTGGCTGAAATTCTACTAGTCCAAATCTAGCTATATTTACCACCTTATTTATCCAAACCATTATTGTAAAAGAAATAAGACTAGAGATCTATGAATAGTACATCGTGTGGACAATAAACATTTTTAATTTATAGAAGGGAAGAAAATAATTTAAAAACATACAAATATAATATCACCCCTTGCTTTGAGCCATTAAATTACAACTCTTTCTTTGCTTCAAACCATTAAAAAATAGAATAATATATTTTGGACAACTAAAATTATATATGCTCCCTATTTTACAATTAAAAGGTTATCTAATATTTTTTCAACAATCAAGCAATTGCGTAAAAATATACTTACATAAACGTTATTTGTTAAAGCTGAAAATCAACATTGAATGGTTACTAAAAGTAGATACATATCAATAAAAGAAGGCATAATTAAGGGTATACAATCAGAATCTAATAAAATAATACTAATACTATTGGGCTAAGATCGTTCATTAGATTCCGCCTGGAACTCAAGACTCGACCTCAATTCGTTCTTTTGGATCCTGGCCTCAAGCAAAAAAACAAAACAATACTAAAACATGTGCTTATGGCATATGTATAATGAAAAAGAAACAAAACGAACTAAAAATAATTATGATATGAGTTTCGAATATTAAAGTAAAGTAAAGTACTGTTTCTAGAAGATGGTTGATGACGAGTTATTATTTTAATTGTTATGTTTGTTACCATTTTCCAAGCCAGGAACGTTAATATTGATAGAAGTTCTTAAAATCAAAATGTTGACATATTCATTCATTAATAGAAGATGAAATATTCTTTATTATGTCAATTTAGTACTGCATAATTTATTAAAGGAACATGTATAGTTTCTCAATAACAAAGAATGCTCCAGTCTCTTTCATTTGTTACCCGAGGCAAGAAGTTATGCAATTTATTACTTAATAAAAAATTGAATTGACCATTCATAAAGAGCATATTGAATTAAAAGTAATATATAATAAAAAATAATCATTTAACATGTACATCAAATATCACTTGATTAACAAACTTGTATAACAATATATATCATTGATATTCACACATACAACTACCTAACACCTAAGCAGTAACGTACTTCGTAATTGACTAATATAAACATGTAATATTTTGTATATCCTAACGAATTATTCATTATCTTCCTTATAAAAAACATTTCGCTTATGTAAGTTTTAAAAAACCTCATGATCAAAGTTTTTTTTTCTGCGACCAATATGTTAATGTATAGCAGATCAAAATATTGTAGACGATCCTGATCGTTATATCCCAAAAAAATCCCTAAAATTTGTGATCTGATCATTTCTATTGAAACTAACTTGAGCTAACAACATCCAATGATTTCTTTGAGTTATTTCACTAAAAAATATAAAAAGTGAACAATAAATAGCTTTCTTCTCAATAAATTTTGCTATGGCCAATTTTGGTGTTGAATTATTGACCTCTTATATATAATCTGCTATCAGATTGCCTTGAAATGTCTTTATTTGCTGAACACTCTTTTTGTATTTAACTTCATAAAGAATAATTTTATTTTTGGTATATTACTCAATTGTTCTGATTGCAATTAAATTAAAGTTGACTGCTGAGATGTTTATATCACAGTGAATAGTGAGTAGCGTATTATTTTTCTGAATCATCACAGGCCTGATTAAAATTGAGGATATTTGTTTGGTAGTTTTCTCCAATTTACACAAAATATCCATTTTTCAGTTGGCACCTATAATTTATTTCTTTTGAACGTTTTATCGTCATGGTTGGGATCTATTTATCGTCAATTACAAAACAAAAATATTCCCTTTCTCGCTGTGTGAGACTTGAATAGTTGATTTCATGAATTTAAGTAGAATACACAATAAGTATTTTTAAATGCCACCGATCAAGACGATTAAAAAAGATATTAAGTGGCCTTGTTCTTCTATCTGAGGTGAAAGAAGACTTACACCTCAACAGCTCCAAATAATCGTTCATTTCATTATGTCAAGTTCTGTTATTATTTTTGCTCCTTTTCTTTCAATCAATCACCTTCCTAGTTAAAAAATATATTATATTAGCCCTGATTCGGAAGAATTGAAGGGAAGTTAAATATATTTTGATAGAAAATATCAATAAATTCAGAGAGGAATGTAAGATCCGACTTTCAGACACCATTATTCTTTTGTGTGTTGAAACATCCAGCTATGCCTTTCTTAGCCATATTCTTTCCACTAGCACTCAGAGAAGAAAAAAGACAGAGACACAATCTTTTGATGACTTTTCTCACGATCGAAAAGCTGTCTTCTAAAACAATATTATAGGAATATAGAACGTAAATGATTTTCCTTTGACGTCATTACAGCCTAGATTGAGCCAAAAAGGTACTTTTTCTAACATTTGGTTCTAAAGTTGGGAAAAGGTTTGATCGCAAATAATTCTATCTAAAATTAAAAATATAAATATTAGATAATCAAAAATGGACAACTTTTAATATGTCCAAAAAAAATAACTAGAAAAATACGACCTAGAAAGAAATAGTCCAAGAAATGATGGACTAAGAAGAAATGAACCAAGACAGGAAAAGAAAATTATGGCGCATGGAAAAATGGCCCCAAATATTTGGGTAGACAAGTATTTGAATGGAATACAACTAACTATTTACAAATACTATTTTTAATATAAATTGAGTAAGTAATTGCAAAGTAAATACATTTTAAAAATGATAGATAAATGATTTCTTTGTTGTTACTAGAAGGTGCACTCCTTTATTTGGACCATTTCCCCCATGCGTCATTATTTCCTTTTCTAGCTTGAGTAATTATTGTTTGTCCATTTTCTCTTTGGCTATTTATTAAAATAAACTTTCATTTTTTAACCTAAGTTCACTATAAGAAAAAAATAAGTTTATTTTCTTACATAAAATTATTAGCTTGTCACTTTGTTTACTGTTACATTGAGCGTCTCAAAATTACATGTTATTTGCATGATTTTCTAAGTATTACTTAAACATTGTGGAAATAAATTTCGAAGCGATGTATTGCTTAATTTAAATAGAACCAAAATAATGTTTGTTGGGTCAAAGCTTTCAAAATGAGCCTTCACCCCAGTGTGTTTTAACACATATATCGATGTTATTTAGTTCAGAGCTCATTACTGTAATACTGTACATTCTTAGTATTTGTCAAATAAAATATTTTCATAGCTTTAATACTGTTTTTGACTGTTTTTTTGTTTTTTGTTTTTTGTCTCTTTAAGTAGCTGTTGAACATTCTATTTTTGTTTTGTTTACAACGGTACTATTATATTTCAATTTACATCCATCCTGTAAAGAAATTACACAATTGTTTTAGTTTACATATTAAATATTACATTATTTAGAATGGGTTGGATGTCGGAGGGAAGTACTGTTTTGGAGCTTCTAAATTTATAGAGCATGAACTGCAATCTAGAGGTGATCAGGTTTATTTCTTCCTGATGTGGGCCTACATACATATATACGAAATCTTTCGTATTCAAGCAAACATTGTATCAGTGAAAGAAAAATTATTTTATTCTGTAAAACATTTCACCAATTATGTTACACTCGAGTAGAAAATGTTTTGACGTCTCTAAAGACGTCCTGCAAAAAAATATAGCCTCGCATCCATGTTTCTACCGTAAATGCTTCTCAGTGTTAACGGGCCGGTAACTATTCTGTATTTAAACCAATAGCTATTGGTGGTTTTTTAGTATCTCTACACAATAAAAAAGAAGCCTTAGAAACTCTCATTACAATTTGTTTAAAAGCTTTTGAACTCCTTTATAATCTCCAAACATTGATTGAAAGAACTTTTATGCCATTTTATCGATTAATATCTATAAAACATCAGGAACAATGTTGCCACAAATCGTTAGTATCCTTAGAAGAAAATTTCCCATTTTAGAGATAATTAAACGCTTTGAACTATTACTTTTCAATTTTATACTACCTCACATGATAATATCCTGTAAGTACTTGATAGTTTTCTCTCTATCCAAGGTGAAAACACTTCAAATAAGAGGATATAAATTATAAGCAGAGCTGCGACTACCGAATATAAATCGGTATTCGATACTACCGACCAGGGGCGGAGTGGCCAGTGGGAGTACCGGGACTATTCCCGGTGGGCCACTGGCCTCAAGAAACATAAACGGCCGTTGACAGCCTCCCAATGGCATATTGGGACCTGTATAAGTCCGGCGAGGGCATAATTGTCCCGGTGGATAAATTCTTCCTACTCCGTTCCTGCTACCGACGGTAGATTTCAAGTATCGAACCGATTATACGATATTTGGTATAAACTACCGAATACCGTACCAATTGACAATCGGTACGGTATATTTGAAAGTATGACTTTTGTAGCATTCACATAGATACATAAAGATATAGAGAGCTTATTCCTTTCAAAAGCAGAGAAACATCGTTCAACTGTCGCTTTGCCCAAGTGCTCCCTGTGTGAAGAACTTGAACTTCGAAAATAAATAAACAATTATAATTTATAGTATTATAGAGCAGATACAGAAATAGACATTCAATATAAGTATATGCTTTGCATTGAATACTAGAGTACCTGAAAGTGCATTTAATATCGGACAATAAGAGACAAGTACATATATAATTTATATAAGATTAGTATGTATTGAATTTCAAATAAACTCTAGTAAATTATAACAAATGATGTATTTAATTGTCCTTTCATGCATATGAAGAAGTAAAAGCAGATACATAAATAAATTTCTCTTTCTTTCTAATCTACTGTACCGAATATCGATCGATACTGTAGATATATAATAAAATCTACCGAATACTGATAGCGATCGGTAGATGGTATATACCGAATATCGAACCGGTGGTAGATTTTTGTACCGAATCCCAGCTCTGCTTATAAGACAGTTATAACTTAACATTGGGAAAGTATTTTGTATGTTATTCGTTGTGGTAGTCTTTTCACGATATGTATTTTAGTTAGGTCTAGCAGGACAAGACTTATTGAGGCCTTTCTCGCACACGTCTCGTTAGTTCATTGTCGAATGAAGAACAAGAGTAGTGCCCAACCTTCTCCCTAGACATGTTATTTTTGCCCACTTTCCGGGTTTTTTACATTGTGTTTATTACAATTAACAATAAGCACCTTTTGAGACATGGCGATCAGCTATATAATATTGGCTAATATTACCAACAAAGCAAAATAATATATACAAAAAAATCATACATAGAGATATAAAGACATAGAGGACCTATTGGATTCTTCAAAGGAATACGTTTTTGTGCCCAATATAAACAAATTTTTATATCTTTATGATCATCTGACGATGACATAGATCAAATTACATTGTTTATATAGGGCACAGAATACAGCTGAACGACGATGTTTCTCTGCTATTGAAGGGAAGGAGCTCTCTATATCTTTATATCTCTATGTAATTCTCCTATACGGTGTTCCTTTCAGTTTTTTTATATTTTATGCACTATAGGAAATATGTATCTTTTATATATTTATATTCTATGGTGATGAAGACATTTCAAGCAAGAGAATAACTCATAAGATAGTTACAACATTTGACAGCGGAATTATATTTTTAATAATTATAGTCAAAAACATATTTTTATTTTTTCAATTAAAGAAAATTGATTCTTTGTTCTTATTTTAAGGGTCAAATATTTATTTGGGCCATCTTTTCTACCTTGAGTTCTGTTTCATTTAATCTAGAGCCATTTCTTCCTAGGCTGTATTTACCATGAACATTTCTTCCAAATATTAATAAAAAATATGTTGGATTAACCTCTTATACATGTTTTGTTGCAAAGTCATATTTTATATAATTCATTAGAAATACTAATACATTTGATAATTGTAAATTGCTGATCGTAAGTTAATATGATTGTCATGAATATATATTTTCATTGTATTGCAGTTTTTCTCTGATTACCCCAAAACGTGGTTATAACCATGGATACTTAAATGGTCGTTCCCTCAATCACAACAAAAATAATTTTTCAGAAGACAACTCTTATAATTTTATTATTAACATTTTATCGTCAGAGAAAGGAGTTATTTATCGTCATAATTGCCCAAACACATAATTTCTTCAGAGATTTGAATACTTTATTTCATTCATAAAAATAGCATTGATATTGTCGGAGCTCATTTGAATTATTTTTTGTAAATGTCACGGATCGAGAGTCTTAAAAAGATACTTATTTTTTCACATGAATATATTTGAGTTGATGTTGATGGTGGTTCTCTCGAAAGTCCATTAAAAATAATATCTTATCATCAAGGTAAGTCTATATTTATCGTCCTTTATAAAGCAAAAACATTCATTTATAGCTATTTGAGACTTAAACACTTAAGTTAATTGATATAAATAATAGTTAATATTGGTGGGCCATTTTTTCAACGAGTCGTCATTTTTCTTTTTTTCCTAATTGTATTAAAGTGAGTTTTGATATTTTTCTAAGGGCGAATAAATGTAGCAATATCATTGTCACAATTACTAGTTTTACAAAAAGTGCACCTTGACAGGCAACAACATATGTTATTAGAAGCATCAATTAAAATTGTTCACCCTCCTCTAATTCTATTTTCCTATAAAATAATGCTTGAAGTCCTAATTGATTAGTTATTTTATAAAAATCATGAAATAATTCATTTCTGTATGAATATACGATTTCAATTATTCTTTAATTATTTATTGCATAATATGTGTGTATTTTATCCTCGATGTTATTGAATGTTGGATGGGCTCATAATAACCATGAAACTGTATCGGAGTTTTAAATTAAAAGAGATACATTATATCTATGCTTTGGCTGTATGTCAAATGTACATAGTCATCCCTCGTTATGTAGAGGTCCGACTATTCCCTATAAGTAAATAATTCCATCAAATAAATCCGAGATGATAGCACCTAGTTTCCTTATTCCTTTGTAATACAAGTGAATACTACTCTCTAGAAGAACGAACCCAAAACTTAAAGTATTAAGGAAGACCCCCATTATAAAAATGGGTACATAAGGCTGTTTGGATATTAATTAGATCTCATTACGAATTCATGTTATCTTGGACGACCTAATAAAGAATTAGGAGTTCTTTATATATGAGTAAATTGTTTATATTAAAAAGATCTAAAATATGTACAAAATGGTTTTCATCAAAAGTTAACTAATAACAAATTTTGAAATAAGACTACAACGATCAAAATATGTTTAATGCTGATCGTAATATCCTGACTCAAAAATGTTTATTAAAGTCTGTGCTTACCTTAATCCAATTTTTATCCCATTCTTACTCTGTAGCTATTGGCACCTTCTAAAGAATTAAAGTGCCGATTCCCATCCATAAATATCTACCTATAAAATTATATCCCACAATACACATACTTTCTTACTTAACATCTTCTCAATTAAAGGAATAAAAAGCGAGGAATTATGAATAAAAACCATTGAGATATAATTGTAAAGAGCTCTTGTCGATTACAAAAAAGAGCATATTTCTTATATGGAGTATTTTTTTTTTTGAATATCTAAAAAGTATTTAGATTACTACATATTGTGCTTTCTCTATTAAGAAAAAGTTATAAAACCCATATATACTCAAACGTTTATTTAAGTTTAATTAATGCTCTTCACCGTTTTGTGTAAATATTCGGCTACATAAGTTTCAATATTTATCTTCATGTCAGAGTTCTTTATATTAGTACCCTTATGATTAAGGATGTTTATATTGGAGCTCTGGGAAACTCCTTAATACAAATCTAATGATCCGTCGTTGGCTCGTTCAAGTCGTATTGAAGGCGAAGAACTCCTTCAATAGCTTGAAGCAATCCAATGAAAGTGATACGTTGTCGCCCTGATATCCTGGCAAAATCTACCGATGGGCCAGAGAAGAACTTATTATGTAGGGATTGACGCGAACCTTACACTGTATTAACCATTATTTATGGGTTACCAACGAATTTCTTATTTTTTCTTCTATTACATAAATTAACTTTTTTGTAACTACAGTATGGCTAGAAGACGTGGTCGTATTTTCCTGGGCAATTTCTTCTGGGCACCGAGTCAGATATACATAATATCCTTATATCTTATATCCACAACAACCCCGAATAAAGGTCCATTTCTTTGGGGCACCGGCTAGACCATATTGGTATTATACTGCATATGCATAAATGCTTTAAATAAACATAAATAAAGCAACAACTTGCCCCTTCGGAACTAAAGCATGTAAGTTAGTCCAGGGAAAAATTTCTTATCATCTTAATAATAGTCAATATTTAATCCTTTTCTTGCAATTACTTTCAAATTAGATGAAGGTGACACAGGCATATCGATAATGGTCTTAAAGAATGTGAGATTTGTTCTATAAATAATATTATCTACTTAAATATTTCTGTATTATTGTTTATCTGGACAGTATTTATACAAGAGTAATAATAATATTAACCAATATCAACAAAGATATCAAAAATAAGAATGGAAGAAATTAAAACTATTGTGGATATTTTTCTTATCGCCTTAAGTATTTTTACCTTTTTATCACATAGTCTTAAATAGTTTTCCAATTTGTTTTGTTTCATGGCAAAAGTCTATGAAACGACAATTTTTTTCATGCTAACATTTAAATGTATATTTCTACTTTTGCTGATAAGATGAAGCTCAAAACATTTAAATATATATTATATTAAACAGTTACTGATTGCCGTGCGAGAATTAAATGATCAATGAATGATATTTATCTATGTGGTCTAACTTATATAATTATTGTTCATCGCTAAGTTCTTAAAAATATATATTTTTATGGTTTGTTGTAGTCACCAAAAACGAGGACAGATAAACGATAAATATCGAAAAATTAAATATGTTCAGAGCGTCAATAGTTTCCTCATTTGCGTTGTCTGAAAATTTTAAAAACGAAAATAAATGTATGAATGCTTCTCATCTCTTATTACCTACAATATTGAGGCTTCTCAATTACTTTTAATTACTGAAAAATATTATATATGCTTCGCCAAGCACAATTATGAGAACAATAAAAAAATCAAATACCTTGAGATCTA
This sequence comes from Caligus rogercresseyi, assembly GCA_013387185.1. Lineage (NCBI taxonomy): Eukaryota > Metazoa > Arthropoda > Copepoda > Siphonostomatoida > Caligidae > Caligus > Caligus rogercresseyi. The sequence continues at coordinate 17,906,629 of CP045895.1, read as the reverse complement.
TAAAGTATCATAGCGTGTCTCTTTGTATTACTACGAAAATAATTAGACGTAATGTACCTCCTAGAAACAAATTTCGGTTTGCATGTTCATGCTATTAGGAGTTAATATTTCTATTGATATCTTTTTTCGTTCACTTCTAGTTGACATTAGAATGTGATACTTTAATATTAGCGTGAACAAAAGACTATAACCCTATATTTAAGAAAACTATAAAATGCTAATCACTTTAAAACATCAGTAAGAGTACAGTGCTAATAATATAGAAATATTATATTATAAGGATATATATTTTTAATGGATTATTTTTTAGTAATTCAAATGTAATATTATTTTTGTAAAAAAGTTTTTGCCAACAACTCTTCAATAAACATTGAGAATTGGAGTGATGGCTTGTGTGTTTAGGTTAATGGAAGATCTTTAACCTAAATATGGACTTAAGTTATAGTTATATTAACTTTCATTTTATCCTTTCCTTCTTAAGAAGCCAGAAATTCTTCTTTGGTGATCGTTGTTCCGTATTTGGGAGAAGAACTTTGAATTATACACACCTCTCAACACATTTCAGTTCCAAAAGAGGTGATATGTTGTTTTGTTTGCTTCAAGGTATTTATATTCTCCGTTTACTTCCTTGCAAAAATAGCACAGACCTATCGTTTGAGATAGTTCCCTTCTTATTGAACCAAAAAAATCAATTTTCTATCTAAACTATTTGAAAGAGCCATCTTTTATTATTAAAAAAATAAAGATAAAATATATATTTATTATTTAGCAGATAGCTCAGTCATTTTTAACCATTTATCATAAAAGTGCAAGCTGATTTTTTATCGTGTTATAGGTATAAATATAGATTTAATGAATTTAATCTAAGCACAAATTTTATAAAAAATAAGAAAACAGTTTGTATATGTTTATAAATAAATAAATCATCACATCACACGCTACTGTTGAAGTGTGAACATGAATTCAGATCTTTTAATCCTTTACAAACTAAATGTTTATTTTCATGAGCCTTGATCTATGTCATTAACGAATCTTTTGAATGGACTTATCCAATATCACTTATTAAGGTTAGTTATATAAAGCAACTGATTTTACTTAGTGAAATATTGAACGTTTTTTTGTTTAATTATGTATGACAATAATTAGACTTTCACTCTAAATACAGAACATTTTAAAAGAAGAAAATGAGTTACCAAAGAAGAAATGTTTATTAGGGAGTTCGCAACAAACCCATATTGTCATACCTAAATATAAATAAGATCGCTTAAATGGTAATCCAATCTAACTCGTCAATAACTCTCATTTTTCAGTTAGCACCCATGATTGTCTTTGTTTTATCGCCAGTGATAGTCGTTGATGAAGATTTAAAAACATACATGCTTCCCCTAAGTGTGTGGAGTCATTTTATTTCATTTAAAATGGGTAAAATAGTAGAAGTGGATTCTTAGGATGTCATTGATCGTATTCAAAAAGAAATATACTTAGTGTTCTTAAAAATAATTTACGTATGTTTGAGGTGATACTAACACCTCAATAGCCGCAAATAATGGCTCATTTTATTTGATCAAGTGCTGTTTATACAGGGTGTTAAGATCTAATTCGGTGATTTTTAAGGACATCATTCAACTAGGAAGACGTCATACGAACCGTACAGCAGATTTTATAGCAGACAGACATCACATCAAGATATTATTCAGTTGAATTTCATCATAGTCATGGACAAATAAGGAAATATACAGCCTGTAACTTGGAACAAGCAAGAACGCAGGTGTGTTGTGTTCCTGATTTTTTGCATGAAGGGCTACACCATCCACAAAACCCAGATCTTTTATATTCTCAGGATTGATACACAAAATATTGTTTAACTCAGGCAGCAGCTGCAGGATACCAGGGGTTCTCGTGCTGTCGTAGAGAGGGGCATCAGCCCCTCCCCCCCCCCCCCAGCAACAACCATAAGACCCCTGACTTCATCATGAGGGTGTCCGATATCTTCGACCACGACCCCAACAGGTCCATCAGGGCTGTCGCCAGGGAGCTGGTCGTTTCTCACAGACCGTGGATCTGTCTACAGGACTCCTATATGTCCAAGAAGTACCAGGACTGGTCGGCAGACCCTAATAAAATCCAAATGTATTTAAAATACTCGCATATTTTGTACAAAGAATATGTTTTAAGTCACATGAGATGCTTTTTTTCTGTTTCTCTAACTCCTCCTCCTCCTTTTCTTTTTCTTTTTTCCTCTCTTTACCTTGAAAAGTAGGTAGTTCAAATCTGACTAGGTCTGAATTTGTTTTCGTCATTTCTGGTCCCATCACTTTGCAAATAATTTTATTAGTTCCGTCTTGACCCAAGGATTCCATAGGTACCTTCAAAGTTCAAATCTGACCATAAATTATGGGAGGAGATAGCGTGCGGACATACAGACGGACAGAGATTGGTGAATTAATATATAGATTTGAAAGTTTCATCAATAAATTTAAGAAAGTAGCAATATTGTTGTCTAACTACACAGAACTATATATAATCTGGAGATGATATTTTATAAGTCATTAGAAAATATACTCCAGACCTTTACCTACATATTTCACGGCTTATAGTCTTTGAAATACTAAATATAATGTTTAAATCGTTTTAGTTTGAAGAAGGAGTCACAAATAATTTTTAATAAAAAAAAATAGATTAAAATGCGCCTGCTTCAATTATATAGATCCGAAAACGATACTTGTTTTGGTCAAGAGCTTTTAAAATGAGCCTTTCTTCCAGTGTGTTTACTACCATATATCGATGTCAGTGAGTTCGGAGCTCATACATGTACTGCTGTAAATTCTTGTACCCGTTTAATAAAATATTTTTATAGTTTTGATACTGTTTTTGATTAGTTTGGGAGTATTTTGTTTCTTTAGGTATTTGTAGAACATGCTAATGATGGTTTTAAAGACACCCTTCAGCTGTTGAAATTCTCATTCCAAATTGTACTGAAAGTCTTTGAACAATTTGTCAACAGGAAAATTGCACGCAACTCAATAAAAAAGATTAAGGTTACACCATTAACACATATACATATAAAAATATACATTAAAAAGATATATTGTGTTCTTGAGGGTTATATTTGAGTTGCTGTTAACAGCTAAACAAACCCGAATGATAGTATAGTTCATTTCATTATATCAAGTTCTGTTTTTAAATATTTATTAGATTAAAATGATTTTTTTTTACAAATGTTGCATTTTAAATATAAAGAGAATATATTTAGGCATTGACCAAACATTGGATCACTTTCAATGTCAGAGAGACACAATTCCTTACACAAGTGGGATTGAAATCCATCTCCCCTTTCCATCCCTTTGTTGTTAGACATCATGAAATAAAATTACTAACAGCACAGCACATGACCGAGAGTAGATTATTTGATTATTCTTGTTTCTCTTTGTTTTTGCATCAGTCACAAATGGCGTTTAGAAAACAGTCCTTTCCTTTCATCTCTCAATGAGAAAATAAAATACTGAAGAATACTAATATAACAATGCCTCTGGAGCAGAGCCTTATAAGTTGTTATAGGGCTCTGCTCTGGTGTAGGTTAAATGTTAGAAAACTTGGCAAATATAACAAAAAGTAACTTTTTAGCTCAATCAGCAGGCGATGTTATGACGTCAAAGGAAAATTGTTTACGTTTCTCTATTCTTTAAATATTTAAACAGAAGTCTACTTTTCTATCGTGAGAATAGTCATGAAAATATAAAGTCTCTTTGTTTCCCTAAAAAAGAAATCATTGATAAGTTATTGCTAGTGTATAAAAGAATATGTTAATGTTTTCCAATCATGGTGCTGCTGCCTTCATGAAACGCTACGGTCTGTACGATTTGAGATTATTATTCGTATTCGATTCATTAGTAAAGGTAAAGATGACAAGAGATAAAAATGAATCGTTCGAAAGCCAGCAATGTTAACTTTTGATGTATCTGTATTAGCTATATAGAATTATACATGTCTTGTTAAGACTGCAGAATCATCTTCAAAATACAAACATAAGTTTAAAAGTTGTACATAACGCAAAACAATATCAGTATTTTTTTATATGTATTGGTAAAAAATAAAAATAGATTTAAATACTCCTATCGCATAGTCGTATTAATTACATTTCTATATTATTTTATAAATTTTATAGTAAAATAAAAAGCTACATAGCGAACAATCACTTGCAACATAACGCAAATAATTGGATCATAGAAAATACATATTCAAATTTAAATGGTCGTGTTTTTTGGTTCCATGATTGAAACTCCCGTGGAATGAACTTTTTATTTATAGAAAACTATACTGCCACAACCAGTCAGAGAATTGGGACTTTGGAGTTAAATGAATATTTTTGGTAAGTTCTTATTAGTCATAACATTATACGTCACGTTAGATGTATGAAGGGAAAAAGGTTGACTATCCCATGTTTTGCAAATTCCTAATGTTTGAGGAGAAGTGCTCTTTTATTTTATTTATGGTGAGAAGAAATCATGAACGAAATACATTTCCAAATAAAAATATTTCAATCTTTCCAAATATTTGCTCCCGTTGTTTTTTGGTTATCATCGACTGAAATTTAAAATATAATCAAAAGGAATGTTTATTTCTCTTTATCCAATAAACTATACAAAATGATATTACTTTGCTGTGCAACTATTGTGATTCCGACAAATGAAAATATGTTGTAGACGAAGTATCAAAGCATCAAAACATTCACAGATAAAGGTGCATTCCTATGGCCCCGGAACTGGTTATCTCCAGCTAGTTAATACATTTCGGGACAAAGAAATAAAAGGACCAACTTTTAAAATTACAGGTGTGCATCCGTAGCTAATTTTTTCGCCAAGAAATATATAAGTGCCTCAAACATTTTGGCTCTTAAATTAAATATAATTATGTTGTCCCATGTTCGTTTCATGAGGCCTTTTTCAGAAACCAGATTTCATAGTTGACAAAGGAATGGTAACAGAGCATCAGAGGGAGGTCTTTTGATTGTCCTCACCAAAAAAATCCTTCGTTGCATGGAATATTTCAAGTGTTATAAAACTTAAGAATGGCATCAAACAGATGATGATTGGCAATTTTATTCGTACCTCCATGTCCATAAACTGTATGTAGAGATATTACTTTTTATTGATCTCACCCAACAATCTTATGAGTTGCATATGGAATATTTCCCCCCGAAGGATATGGAATATTTCAAATGCTATCAAACGCCGTTAAACGTGCACGACAATTGATCTATAAACAAAAATAAATATTTTTTTGCTGTATAAAATATATAAAATGACTCAAGAATATAACATGCAAAGGGTTTTATTCGTACTTAAGTATCTGTTAATTGAAGTGGTAGTATCCATAGGGAGTTAATTAACTCTATTTTTATGACTAATGCTAACACACAAAAAGCTATAGTCGTTTAAGGACAATAAAGAACTAAAACTATTAAAAATTTGATCCCCTTTAGGAATTATTATCTGAAAACAATGCAAACTTAATATTTTAAACATATATTTTTTCCAAATTTTCTTTTCTTTATATCTATCGTAATATATTATATGAACAAACCTACAAGTGCATTTAGGCATCTTTGAAATGTAACTAAAGACTATTTAAATAAAACATATATTTTAAACAATTCCAGCAACTAATTGTTTTATTCTATAAGCAGCCACTAATTGAGACAAAAGTAATAAAAATAAGTAATTGAGAGACATAAATTTACACAAACATAATATTAAAAAAAACTGAGTATTTTTTGTATTAGATATATTTTAAGAAACATGATCCCGGAGGATTTAAACACCTCCAAAATAAATGCAATTAAGCCGGGCCACGCATTTTGGAAACTGAAAAAGTAGTGTACAATCAATGAATAAATAGCGCCAAGTTCGGAGCGAATATTGTGCATGAAATATGCCGTTTGTATTCAACAAAAAGTGGAATTAGTCGTTCACCAGTTGTATTTTACAACAAATATTTCGTTATCTATTTTTGTTTATTTGAAGTATAATTATAGTTCAAATAAAACAAAAATTTCTTGAAGAATAAATCTTAATTGATGATTACTGTATTAATGTAATAATGGAATTATTATCTAAATGGGACATAATAATGTCTGGATATGACTCATATTATTTTTAATAGTTACTAATCAAGAATGATTATTATATTACCCAGGTTGCGCCATCTTTAAAAACGGTACTTTAATTTATAAAAAAATATTTGTTTTTATATGATATAATCATGTTTTTAGACATTTTTAAAAAACTTTTAAGGACCTCTCATCACACTATTATATTTCGAACCTGTCTATGATATTTTCCCTAATAATAAATATTTCTATTAGATCAATCGTAACTCCATTATTATTTTCAAATAATGAAATATTTGTGTGTTTTCATGAAGTGTCCTCAGTACAATTTTTTATATTAAAGAATCTCTTGAAAAGGATTTCAATTTGGTTCGTTTTCCTGTCTTCATCATAGTTTTAAAACTCTTTCTTTAAGAGCAAGTGCATTGAAGGGAATTATTGCACTTAAAAAAACAAGAAATATTTGAAACTTCTCTAAATATATAAGAAGTTAGAGATAATAACATTCCTGAGCAATTCCATTTTTGGAGAAATGAAAATAACTGCAGCAAAATAAAACCTAAAAAGGTGAAACCTCATGTTGTAGAAGTGATTTGTCATGTTTCGATTATGAATGAAGTTAAAAGAAGGGAAACCAAGATAAAAGAGAGTTTTACAAATCTTTGACAATTATGACAATAACATGTAACCGTATTTATAATTATAATTCAGAAAAAGGTACAAAATTCTTCAGGAGAAGTTACAAATGGAGAAATAACTAAACTCGAGGTGTCTTCCATAAAAGATAAATCAAATAACACTGCAACTGAGAATGGGGAAGTTAATAGTACTTCATGTCATCCCATTACCATTTCCGAAAGTTCTTGTTCAAGCGACGTCCCATCATCAAATAAAGCTAGTTAGGTATCTTGTTAGTTGTTAGTTAGGAATTGTTTTGCCGAAAATGAAGAATCATGAAACACTAATGAAACGAATAAGGTAAAAATTGTACATCTAAGCCAAGAAGGCACATACATAATCCTGATGTGATATTACCAGCTATTAATAAAACAAGGTTGGGATCACTCTCAACAAGAACATCCACCATTTGTCTCCTAAAAAAGCGATTGACCCCAGCAACTATCAAAGAAGTCATTTGTGATCCTTATAATAAATCCACATTATGTTTTTTTTTCTCAAAAATAATTTTATTCCGTGATTATGGTTTAATGAATATTATTTTACAAACTTATTTTACCACTTGAATTGAGTATTTTTTTATTATTTCGCTATATTTTTACTAAGAGAAGATAATTTTCTTTAAATATTCTAAGGTTGAAAATTCATTGGTTTTGGTTCAATTGTTTTTCGAAATTGTCTCATGAGTAAAATGGCATTGACGAATTTAGTAAAAATGACGACGAGAGATATTTATATTAATAATTTCTTTTTAAGATAGCGACCTATTTATTATAAAATACAACCGGTGAAGAGTTATTCCACTTTTGCTTAATACAAATGGCACATTTGATCCACACTATTCCCTTAGCGCGATATTAATAATTGATGGTATTCTACTTTTTTTTAGTTTCCGAAATTTGTATTGCTCGATAAAAGGTGATTTATTACCATGAGGTGTAGGGAGGTAATGTACAACTATTTTTTCTTCTATGAATAAAGTTAAACAGAAATATTATTATTTCTATAACCGAAATTGGTTTTTTTCTTCAAAAGTAGTGGACAAATTAGGGATTTAAAAGTGAAAAAAGAATCGCACGTTACTTTATATACCTTGTCCAATATTCCAGTTTCATTAAGGAGTGAAGTCACAACAAACGATCCCTACGATATCCCGATGGATCATAATATCATGAACAATTATAAATCAAGTTATTCAAGTCTCCTTGAAATTTCATATAGTAAATAAAATTAAGAAATATAATAAAAATTATAGAACGGTCTTTGCTCTTTTCGGAGTTTTTTGTGTCTACGATGTCTGGATGTTGATAAATCTTCATTTTATTTGTAAATATGTCAAAATGACGCTTTGGTAGTTCTAGCGTTAATATTACATTAATGTATATTACATGTGTTTCATTCAAACTAAAATAATCTTCCTTTAACTCCTTGGTGTTTCAAATTAATGACCAAAACAGAATAACTTCAAAAAGTCCTTATTTTTCCTTCCTCATGGGATAAAGTGATTCAGCGATCTCTGGTGGGTTTAATTGACAGTAGAACATTCACTTCTCAGTTCCAGATCTCTGCTGGGCTGCTTCGATTTTTTCGCCCCTACAAGGACTGCGGGGAAAATTATAATTACATTGTTCACGCTTTTAGTGACTGTCCAGTTTTAGCTTTATTAAAATCATTTATTATATTGAATCAGGATTTTATCAAAAAAAATTAGGCCCAGCTTCCTTAATGGCTTTTTAATTTTTGGTGTGCAGCCATACACTAAGCCCATCTCAGTCGAAAGCCAAATAAATATGGGAATAGACAAGATAGTCTCGTTGAATACGAGAGGGGGTAGAAAACGTCTGTCGAGTCATTCACTTATGAAAATCATGCTGTCGATTTTAGAAAGTTCTTTGACACAATAGAATATCGTCATATTCTTAGAACAAACAGAAAAAATATTCCTAAAAGTTAATTTAAGAGGCCTTCTCTTCAATGGTACCTCCAAAATCTCTAATTTATCTTATGGTTCATTTAAGTCATATTTGAATATTTGTTTTGAGATATTTAAAACAAAATATATTATCAAGGACTCTATAAATGTCATGACTCCACTACACTTAGAAAATGTATCAAATGCAGTGCAAAAAATGTTAACTTCGCTGATCACATTCAAGTCAAATCCCTCGAAGAAATACCTAATTCTATAAAGGATACCGAAGAGCATTTCTCGGAAGAAGAAATAATAAAAGCTATTAAAAAAGTGTGGTAAACACCTGAGCCGTCTGGATTTGGGTTCGAAGTATACCATCATTTTGCTGAGGAGATTGTTTCAATTCTTAGAGACCTTTTTTAATAGATCCCAATGGTGGGATGTTTTCCTCAATACAAACAAACAAAATATTTCAAATTGTGTAATAATGTCTATTGAATTCGAAAAAGCTTATGATTCAATATCCCATCTCCACATTATAAGGACCATTAAAATAAGGGATTTAGAAATATCATGTTCGGGCTGTTGTTACACCTTTTGTTGGCTCAAAAACTTATTTAATGTCGAGAGGGATAACAAGCAAGGCAACCCGGTAGCGTCTATCCTTTTTATTATTTTGGGCGGCAAGCGAGAATAAGATATTAAGAAGAACAAGGATCAACAATTGTGATTCTCCATGTCTCTCTACTCCTATTTGTTTATCACTCTTATTTGTTTCTCGGCTCCTATTTGTATATATAGAATTCCCTATTATGAAATACACATCAGTTATGATCAGATAATCGAAGGTGCTACTTATTCACACCTCCGGTTATAAATCTCTATATGCTTACTCTGACGACACCTCTGCCGTTATTGTCAGAGGACGATTTCTCACGATTGCACCATTGTTTGGATTCGGAACGATTATGGAATGGTTCGAGGACATCTCTGGGCTAAAAAATAATGTCGATAAATCGAAACTTTTATTAAGAAAAAGCTACTTAAAGTCATTTATAGATTTAAAACTCAGAAAGAATATTAAAATTCTTGGAGTCATAATCAGAGAAAGTGCAATGGATTTCAACAATGAAGAAATGATAATTATAGAAATGAAATGTATCAGGCATATACAATGTCTTGGTTTCCACAGGTGGAAAATAATTCAGCTGTGGAACTCACATGTGATTCCAAAAGTGACTAACTTTTTATGAATATGTGAATTCGATGACGACATAGCAGCATCATTTGATGACGCTTTGATGAACTTCTTGGATCTTAAATCTAAAAAGAATGTATCAATCAAAAGAGTCACTGCTCACAAAAGCCTTGGAGGACTAGGTGCCCTGGATTTTAAAAGTTTCTGAAAATCACTTTTAGTTGAATGGATTTTAAAATGCTTTAAATGAACAGACTACTGGAATTCAACAGTTTCTGAGGAATGTTTAATACACAATACTCAAACTATTGGGTGTTATGCACCGTAAGCAAACTATCTAAGTTAAAGTTTTATGAAAAAAGTTTTAAATGCTTTTTATATGATTGAGATGGGATTTGGAAATTTTACGCCTCTTAAGGGATCATCCATTGGGTTCCATACCTCACTACAACGGATAAACTATTGTTTTATATATATTTTTGACCTTTTGAAACCACAAAACAATCTACTAGAAACGATGAAATATAAAAAAATATTTGCAATGCAGAAGGAAAAGTGAAATTACCATTTTAACTTTGATTCATCGGGCACTGTCATAAGACTCCGTGAACTAAGAAGCATGTGGAACGTTTCATCACTTACTCTAATAAATGTTGTTAAAAAAAGAAACTTAAAGGCAGAAGAGAAAGAAGCAGAATTTATGCTTCATATATTTTATTGTGTATCTCATTGACCAATACAAGGGCATAACAGTCCTTTAAAGCAATGTTCGAAAATTAGCTCAAAGACTTTTAGTATCATATGGAATGATAGTTTTCATCGCTTCAACCTTCGTCCTGAATAAATTTAAAAATGTTAGCATGCTCAACAACTATATCAAGAGACGAAATACTCCCAAATCAATCCAAAAAAGTATCAAGCTATGAATGTGTTTTATTTGAATGATTAACAAAGAACCTACAGTACTTCAGAAGTGAGCTCTGAACTAACTATCATAGATATATGGTTATAAGTACACTGCGTGACCACTGGCTCATTTTAAAGAGCTCTTAAAAAATAGCATTTTCGATTCTGTTTAATTAAAGTATTGCATCGTTATTTTTAGCTATTTTTATTATTTGGTTGTTGCATTTTGACCCTTTTTCAAACTAAAAAAGTGAAATCCATTCATCCTTTATATGAATATAAGTCGTAATATATTTATGTAAAACTCTATAGACTATTTTCTAATAAAGCGATAAAACATCATATATATTTTATTTATCCATGATTATCCATAAATATTTTAACTTTATTTTGCATGTATTCAAAAAATTACATCAATTTTGATTTTATTAGGATCTATGGAGGGATAGATGCTTTCTTATTTTTTATTGGTTTAATTTTACTAAACATGAATGGAGAAAACCGGTAGTGATCACCATCCATAGGAGCTACTGATGTTTGTTCGTAAGAATCTATTTATTAAACCTTTTGTTTATTTAATTCCGCTTTTAAAACCTAAGCACGGACATAGTTTCCTATCAGACAGTCAAGGACAATATATTTTTATAAAATATATTGAAAGAGTCTTAAGTAAGCAAAAACAACAAACAAAAGTCTAATTTAAAGTTTGTGAATAGGAGTCATTAAATATATTTTGATATTACTACATATCTTTCTTATTTTTTATTGTTTTAAACTCAATTTTTAATATGCTCCCAGTATATTTATTTGGTAATTGCAAGATAGAAAGTGACTTCAACGGATGTAGTAAACAACGTCGTATTATTGTTATTCCTGATAAAAATTGGGGCTCAATAAACACATTTTGTTTCTTAATATATATGCTTACTATTGTGTTTTGATGTTTTACTATGAGAACTACCTATGCAAAAAGGTAGAGGGAGCTTATGTGCAAACCTGGTATTTTTATTTTTGCGATGATAGTTCTTTAATCTGTTTTTGGATCTTTCGAACAGGTTTCATTACTATTTTTAAAAAGGGAGAAAAAGAAAGAAGCAGATCATTTTATTTACTGCTACTATAATGTTTTACATACATACATAAATACCTACATGCATTCCATTTTAAATGGATCAATAATACTGGACTGCCTTTGGAAAAGAGAAAATATCTCATTTCACAAACTTTTACTCTTAAAACTAAACGAAAAAATTCTCAAAATACAATGCTCATGTAAAAAACTTATTTATTGCATGTGTTTATGCTTAACTATATATATATATATATTTATTTATAAAGAGTATTTATGGTGTGCAAACCTGGTCATGATTTCGTACTAACATTTAAAAGTATAACCATAGCCTAGTTTTAAATGGTAATGTAAATATGAGGGGGAGGGACAGTGAATCAGAAAAATTCATAGTGGAGTTTTGGCTACAATTGTTAAGCAAGTTATTATAAAACTGTATTGCCATATTTTATGGTTTTGATTTGACTTTTTATTAAGTAAATGTTCTTTTTAATTTGTTATGTGATTATAAATTTTGACATATAAAAAACAGTGTGAAATTTTATTCATAAAAATCAATTATGGAATTTCGAGAACTATTTTAAAATTGCATAATAAAAATAAGTTATCCATTATATTGCTTGCGTTTAATATTATATATCAAACCATAAAAATAATAGATCTTAGATTCAATAGGATGCAAATCGGTCGATGCCAATAGGCAAAATGAATTAATTAATTTATAATATATTTTCGAAATATTTAGATTCATTAGTCATAAATGAACGGTACCCTCAATTTCAATTGCTTAAATGGAGCTTTAAGATAAAAACAACGCCTTTGCAAAGTGTTTTTGTACAACAAAAAATCTTACACATTATAGTCATCCAGAAATCTTGTCATACCCCATATAAATTTGTGAAATATATTTTCCAGTAGTCAAGTAGTCTTTGGTGATATGGAAGATTGAATTACCTAAGAAATATTTATTTGAGAGCATCCATATATCTGGATAAGGTTTTCCCTTCTTTTTAGGTTAGCTCTTATTATTTTCATGGTAGAGCTGTACGTTTTACACAACCCCAAAATGAAGAATATATTACTGTACGAGTAGTTGGCTAATTCAGTTCCAAATAAAATATCTGCAGAAACTGTACCAAATTCTCCTATTATATGTCTTTTAAGTAAATAATGAGTTTATTAATTTATACTCTACACTATTGATTATTGAATAATTGACAAAAGAATAAATAATATGCAAAACAGCTTGATTTCCATATTATATTCCATAATTTAAAACCTAATCGATACAATAGATAATTGTATTTCTCAACTAAACAAATTAATAGCTCCACAAATCTATATTTAGAATATTGCTTTTCAATATTTTTAAGGAAAGAAACATCCTAACAAACTGTATTCGAACAATGTTCCAATACTCATTCTTTTGTAGTTTTAAGTTTCTTCCTTCTAATTTACTTGTTCTTCGCCTTATTAGTATCCTTAAACTACATGCATATGAACTATTATTGAATGTTTTATGCTCTTTTTTTATTAGTACGATCTAAACTTCAATGAATAAACTTGAAATTTCCTTACTCCTCAATGATCGACGAGGCCACGATCAAATAATAGTCCCCATATATGTCATAGATTAGGATAACAAACAGAGTTATTTTTCTCGAACGTGAAAGAAAGAAAAACAATATAAAACAGTTGGCATTATGAAATAAAGTATCACTATACTCGTGGCTGTTGAAGTTGAAACATCATTTGTTTCGGCAAACATTATAAGCAGATTTTTACTACTTTGCTAATAAGACACAAACAGTCCAAACAGCTGAAATACAATATCTAAAAGGGGTTAACATTTCAGAAAATAATATATATGATATACAATATTCAGCAGAATACTACAAACAATAATAATAAAACAAATTATACAATTAAGCTTTTTTGGTAGCCCGATGGTTATTTGTTGATGAATTTAAAGCGTATAATATCCACAATCCATGAAGTCAATCATCAATAAAGACAAAATAAATTAATCCTTAAAAACACAAAATATTACCTCTTCTCATGTCTGGATCAATGGTTTTTTATAAATAATCTTTTAGTAAGACTTATCCAATTTCATTCTTAGAATAAAGCATCTCTTCTTACTCAGGGAAATAAGGAATGTGTATTTTGTTTAATCTACATATATACCTTGTTTTCATCATATCTGACAATAAATGGATCTATAAGACATAAAAAGTTACCTGGGAAAACTACAATAATATTATCTCTAATCTTAGGTAAATACACAACAGTGTGTAATCGTCTTTATTTCCCCAAGAAACATCCTAGCACTTTGGCTAGTCAGGGATGTCAGGAATTTAAAAAAAAAAGTTATACAATGTATAAATATATATATAAAACTATATAAATCGAACAAATACTAAAATATAAATATATAATTAAAAAAAAGGTTTCTTCGAAGAAAAAAAACCCTTAAATTTAAAACAAAAATAAATAAAATATTTAAAAAAAACACTATTGTCTGCTATATAGGGGCACATTTTTCCAAAGACTTGGCAACTACATAGGCTTCCCTCATGGTTTTGGCGTTGCGAAGCTTAGGACTACTATTCCAAATAGCTGCAGCACTGGTGACAAATGTGGCCACCGACTTAGGGAGAGGAGATCGGATGAGGCCGGCAGTCCGAGAACGAGTCGATCTGACCCCACCTTGGGCACCGAATAAGATCTTGCCTACCGGGTTTCGGTCGCCATTGCTACCATCCCGGCTTGCAAAGCATTTCCAGGTTTCCATAGCCACAGCCCGAACTGATATCCCATTAAGGGATGGAAGTCCGGCTTTGTGGAGCAGATCATCGATCCGCATGTGAACGCTAGCCCTTACGCCAAGTAAAGACCTAGCTGCGTTGTTTATGGAAACCTGGATCGATCTTGCAGCCTTCGGTGGACCAGTTACGTCGGTTTTTAGTCGAGGTACATTGGTCACTGCGGCAGCGTAGCTGACTCGACCCAGCATAAGACCTTTGGCCAACTGTTGCAAATATACTCCGCGTGGGAGGTGGAACGAAAGACGACTAATCAGCGCCGCACACTGTTTTGCTGACCGCACCACATTGGCCTCATGGGGACTGGTGGAGAAAGCAGCGTCGAACGTGACTCCAAGGAGCTCAATTGTCCTGGATGGCCTCACATCTACTCGATCTATTGGTATGGTAAATGTTTTGACCTCAGAAGCCTTGGCACTACCACCAATGAGGAGCTGCGTCTTGGAGGCGTTCATTTTGAGACCATTCCCCGTCGCAAAACGATAGAACGCTTCTGCCCTTTCTGTTAGAAGTCTCCCGATGGTGGTGAGGTCGTTGGCCACAGCCCAAATGCAGGTGTCATCTGCGTATCCAGAGTTGTCTTCGTCATGGATGCCCAGACAGGCAGGCATATCTGCAACTAGGGTCAAGTAGAGCAGAGGGCCTAAGATGCTTCCCTGGCGAACACCAAACTTGACCGGTAGAAGGGAGGACTTCGCACCATTCCAGTCGACACATTGTCTACCTCCAGACATATAGGAGGAAAACCATTGTAATGGAGTTCCCCTGACCCCAAGTGCTTCAAGTTTGGGTAGCAGTTGATTTTTGTCGACAGTATCGAAGGCAGAAGACAGATCGAAGGCAAGAATACCAACAACCTTTCCATCCTGCTTACCACGAAGCCACTGCGCATGCGCTGAGGCAAGTGCCGCGTTCGTGGACCTCCCTTGCCGAAAGCCGAACTGGGTAGTGGGTAGCGCGTTCAGCTTAGCCAGGTGCTGCTCTAAATCTCTTTTTACCAATGTCTCGATAACCTTAGATATGGCTGGAAGGATAGAGACAGGACGGTAAGAGGCTGGATCAGTGGATAACTTCCCTTTACCCTTGAAAACTGGGAAGACAATGCCCGTCTTGAAAGCGATGGGAACGATGCCAGAGGAAAGGGATACATTAACTACATGCGAAATAGGAGAAGCTAAGATATTAGAACCCTTTTTGAGGATGGATACTGGAATGCTATCCACCCCCATGGCCTCCGTGGGCTTCAATGAAGCAATAATCTTAGCTATCCTGCCAGCATTCGCAAAAGAGAAGTGGAATGACTCTGTCTTTTCAGGCCAGTCGGACATCGGGGGCGAGATATCCTCAAGACCCGCACGTAATTGGTCAATTTTATCAATATAAAACTGATTCATGGTCTCAGCGGCACCGGAATTACCCACAGTAGCAGTACCATTTACATTCAATGAGGCGGGAAGAGAGGCCTGGGACTTGCCAAGTATGTTGTTCGCCAGACCCCAGAGTGTCTTCGGCTTATTTTTCGCTGTGTGGATCTTGGCGAGGTTTGACTTGAGGTGATCGCGCTTAACAAGCGAAGAGACCCGATTGCGCAGGCGGCGGTACTCGTCTCCAGAGGCACGGTCCCGTGCGTTCATGAGGTCTAGTGTATCTTTTGCCAGATAAAGATCTCGACTTCGGTGGACCTTAATTGTTTTAATCGGAATGGCAACATCCATGGCAGCGGTGATACCCTTCTCCAGAAACTCAAATGCCTCGTCTGGGTCCTTGATGGTATATATGTCTTCCCATGGCCACATGTTCAGGGCTGCTTCCAGTTCGGGGATTCGAAGGGCCTTAAAGTTCCGAGAGATCAAGTATTATTAATATAATGTATTGATCCAAGAAGACCACAAGCATATAATATAAAAGTACATAAATGAGGCTTTTAAACCGATACCTAAAGCTGTTAAAACTTACTTCATAAGATCTGTTGCAACTTAAATTATTATCTGCCACCTGCAAACATTTAAAAATCATTTTTCACACCCAATGTAAAATTTGTGTGTTTCATGAGAATATAAAGAAGAGATGGAAATGCATTTATGACAATGAAAAAAGCAAAAATTAATGACAGGTGTATCTTTGGGAAAGGTTCCGTAATTGTTGTAACTATTGTTGCAAAATCATTTTCCTATTCTATCTTGGGTCATTTCTCGCTCTGGCGTATTTTCTTCTGCCATTTATTTATAATATCCCGTTTTATTGATATTGGTAGTTTTAAATAAACTATGTACAATCGGTATCAGTGAGAGGTGCAATTTATTTTCGAGAGATCAAGATTCTTACATAAATAATGTCACACTCACTTTTATATCTACTGCAGCCAATTGAGATAAATCAGTAGCTGTATTCGTTAGTTAAAAAAGTACACAAAAATATGTTAAAAATTCTCCTATGATACTACCAATTCAATCGATTACACTATGTAACAAATTAAGGCCTTTGTTTGCCCCTGGGCTGAAATTTCTAATTTGAGTCCCATTTTTTACGTAGATTCCAAAAATGCCACTCAAAATATCGTCCGAAAAAAGGTTTGGCCTTTATGACCTTTTTTTGAAAATCAGGTTTTTCATCATTTCTAATGGTTCAGGCCCAGTTATCTTCGTGCAAAGTAAGAATAACCACAAATGTAATTACTATTTATTTTTCTACTATATCTGTGCATTTCAAATCAGCTTTTATAATTTCAATATCTTTCGTACTATTACAAAAAATAGGCTTCATATTTCAAAATAAGTATCATTCTTTAGTGTTCTATTTAAGCGGCTATATTTTGTTTGTTTCGAGTCTATTGATTATATTCAATTTTTTATATTTTGGGTATATGTCAATGAGTTTCAGAACAGTTTTTATAATTTCTATATTTGGCATGAAAGTAAAGAAAAGATCAATTTAGTAGGACGAAGTATTGATCATATTAAGTAACTACTTTTAGGTGATTCATTGAGGTTGCATTAAATATTATTGTGATTTGTTACGAAAAATAAATCAGTTTTGCCTTTTTATTTGCAAGTTCCTTAAATAACTTGATAACAATATTGGAATGCAATTTTCCAAATCACAGTAACTCTCTAAAAAATATAATTATTTTTGACACTTGTAAATAATTATATGTAAATAAAAAGGCAAACCTGCTTTTATTCTTCGTAACAAATCACAATAATAGTTATAGGTACTTTTTATGTATAAATATATATTTCAAATTCTTTTAACTAGCCCATTGCCGCTCCGCGGCTGTGGCTAGGCCCTCCGGGCGGGTGGGTGGCCTACGGCCACAGCATTTATACATGGTAACCTATCTATGGATAATATGTTGAGTCAAGGGACCAACCTTGCATCAAACATGAAGTTTTTTAAGCTTGTGTAGATGATGATGGAGACGTCGTATAGAAAGTAGTTATATGAATGATGCGATTATTTTTCAAAAAAAGGAGAGGGGAAAATATATATTATCCAGTACATCCTGATAAAGTTTATCTCCTTATAACTATAAATAAATATATGTATTTATTTTTCTTTTTTTCCCCCTTTTCTTACTTTAAAATTACTTTATCGTCTCTTTCAAAAAAGAGGGCACAGATACAACATGCTACATTATATGAAATATACATTATATAACATTAAAGTACAAAGTTATCAAGTATTTATTTAACATTATGTGTTTTTTATGTTGCAGCACAATATAATTACAAACATAACAAATGACTTGAGTGAACAAAGTATCAATCAATCTCTCTATCTATCTATAAATATATATATATATAGGTATATATATATTGTGTGTGTATGTGTATAAATAAATTATAAATAAAATATATATATATAAATTAAATAAATATAAATTTTCGTTCTCCAGTGACGTCATTGAGTAGTTATACTGCTAGGATACATTTTTGTTTTGTATTGCTCAGACCTTATTACACAGACCTTGGGTGAACCGTGGTGTTAATTTATGACGTCATATGGTGCCGGACATTTATTTCACAGACCTCATTTTTTTGCGAGGGTTTCATTTCGTATTTCATAATTTAAAAACCAATTATGCAGTAAAAAGTCTCATAGAGGTTACAATAGATTAATAATTTAGAGCGCCCCCTAGGGAGTTGAAATAAACTAACATTATTCTGAACTCCTATGCTATATATGTAGCATATGTACTTATGAAATAATGCTTACAAATAAAACTTTTTGTTTTTCATCCAATTTAAAAATTTCTTCACATATGCATTAGTCTCTCCAATTAAGAACAACTATATTAACCAATTTGAGTTTTTTTTTTTAAATCAGTTTTTTGGGTTTTCTGAAAAATATGAAACATTTGAGAAGACCTTTTTTAATGTATTGTCAGGCTTTTTAAGCTTCTTCTTATGAACTCAAGTTGAAATCTGTGAGTTCACCAGGAGCAGAAAAAACACTTTTCCATTTCCCAGTTTCTATGCCAAAACTCAAAAAATTATTTTCTAAATTCATTTTTTATCCCGTACGAACTTATTAGAAATGCAAACTCTATAGATACTATTTTATAACTTGTTGCGATCAACCCAACAGACAACCCACAAAAGGCCCCCCTAAATTCAGGATTTCAAAAATATTCCGCTTCGTCCATGAAATCGGACCTAATATTCAATCCTGGATTTGAGGATCTTAATGACCTCGGATTCGGATACTGATTACATCCAAATTGCTCCTTGGTTGATTTTGAATATTGTTGTGCAAAAATATATTGCAAAAACTTACAAATGGGGAAAAATCAAGATCCCGGCCCAAGTATGTCCCGGAGGCCGGACATTGAGTTAACCAACCTAGGCTTATTTTGCAAGGCCTTAATTTCGTATCTTTTGTTATGAACTTTTTTTTCTTTATAAAAAGTCGCCCCAGAGGTTTTCTTGAATTTCCCGACAGGCTGGTCCGGTTTTCCGGCAATTTTCTTTGGGACCCGATTGTAACCCTATTTTAGTGTCTTTTTTTCGAAATGTGAAAAAATCAATAGTTAAGGAAATGTCATAATCCGGGTCCGGGAGTGGCTGGATCCGGAATTTTTGTCCGGATTCAGGTTTTTGGGGTAGAGATACAGATAACTTTTATTTTGCGTTCTGTCTCTAGAACATCTCCACTTAAGAGTTATGGACGACTAAAATTTTCCAAGCCTTTTTTCAGGCCTTTTAAAGGCCGCTAGGCCTACTTTTTGTTTGTAAAAAAGACGACTACGGCCAAAGCCCCCAAAACATCTTTTTATAGCATGAGCCTTCCTAACCCTAAAAAATCCATGCAAACCGCAAAACCTCTCACAGACACAAATCTGATTGATCAGAATCTAACCTAGCCCAGGATCATCACAGGGTCAAGATGCATCTGTGTGCCAAATTTCAGGTCTCTAGCTGCTGTAGTTTTTGGCGTCTATAGAAGTCGGAGGACAGACACACTCCAATTATATGTAGATAGGTTTAATCAGGCTTGTGAGCGTTCAGCTTTTTTTGCGTTCAGCGTTAAAAAAATTAGCATTCCGTTCATATTTTTGCGAAAATCATAGGTGAGGCCCTTGAAATCTGAAACAAGGGTTATAAATTAAACAACTCCCATTTTTGGGCTAGTACTCCTTGGATACCGCTGGAACACTTGGATGCACAAATTCGCGTGTTTCTGGCCCTCCATGAGACTTGTCATCAAGAGAGAAGTCCAACAGTGCCATAAGATCCTAAAGCCGTCGAAGGAAACTAGCGAGAAGGAGCTGCTAATTGTATCCCTAAGGAGCCTTCTTTGAGCATATCGATGTTGTAGCATGCTAAAGACCATCATATCAATGACTTCTGAGGAAACATATGAGGTTTAGGTGCTACAAGTGAAATGGATGCGACACCATTTGAGGAGCGTGCCCAAGCAACACATAACGTTATTCTAACGTTAGTTATTGGTTCCCTATAGGTTAGGTTCGAACCTTACCAAAAACAAACGTTCTAATAACGTTTCCTCATGGTTACATAAAACTAACGAAAAAAAACGTTCGGAGAACGTTCCATAAGTAACGAAAATAACGTTCGCTTTTGGTTACCCTTCTAACGTTCAGGGAACATTCTCAACTAACGAAAGATAATATAAATAGCTCCATCCTGGAATTAAATAATATATGTCTTTGACAAAAGATGCATCCTCAAAACTTTGCATCTATATAGGGTATCGTTTTAGTAAAAAAATAATTTGCCTTATGTAGAAAATTTCTTATAATTTTTTTAATTACTTTATTGATATATAGATATTACATTTAAAAAATATATAAATAAACATTATAGTTTAAAATTAAATCTAAAATCTAGCAGAACTATCTAGAAAAATTAATTATAAAAAAAAATAAGGAAACAAAATTGTTATCAAAAATACAGACATAAAAATAATGTCGCAAATAAAAATAAAATAACGAATATTGAATATAATTATTTTTTGTCTATAGCAAATTTGCTGTACTGGCCTCATAATCCGTTGTAGAAATTAGAGATGTCCAGCGGAGTAAGACGGATAAAACCGTACCAGATCCCCCACATATTTCTACGGAATGGTAATTTTTTCTACCTGATTTATAATAAAATATACCAAATATTATAATGTTAAGGACTGCATCGCTTCAATAAATATCTGATTGAGTCGAGTAAATCTCTTTTTGTTTTAATTTTTGCTATTTTCTATAGTAAATCATGTGCAAAATAAATAAAAATTGAACATAAGAGACATTTTTATCTGAAAATTCCTTTGAATAATGAAAGGTTTTGTGGATGAATTGTCTTTGTCGTTGATCCCGATTTATTTATTCCTGTTCAATCTGTTGTATATAAAAATATGCCGTTAGTGACGATAATTGGGTTTCTAAACAAGCCAGACTTTATGGTTTTTCCACAAATTTAAGTGGTTGAAGATTATGTTTGTGAGTGAAGAGGAGCTAGTTCAACCAAGAATAAAAGCACTCTAGCTGGATCATATTGCTGACTTCAACAGCCTCTTATTAGAACAAACTCATTTACAAACGACACATAACTAATGCTACACTTCGTCCTCATCAAATCAAACTGACTTGAATGTAGACAACTCACAAAAAAACACGCCTTTTGTATTTGCTTTTGAGAACCTTTCAGGTTTTCATCTGATTTCCTACAATAAAAATTAATGAGTTTCCATCAACACTAATCCTCAAGGTATGGCATTACTTATTCAACATTATATAAACATCTGTTTGGATTAAAAGCCCATTGATACCTCGACTTGCCTTCAATTATCAGGACACCGGCGGTAAGCTTTTCTAACTATTTTAATTATCCTATGTCATTGTTATATTTGTATTTAACTACCGAACCTCTATGTTTCAGACCAATGAGGGAGCATTCCTTCAACATAGAGTAAACGAAGGATACCCTTAAAATTCCCTTGCTGGAAAAGCGGAATGTGGACAACTGTCGGAAGGATCATAAATATTTTCCAAGACTTTCCCTCCACACCAAACACTCATCAGAAATAATGTATTGACATGATTGTCTTTTATTTGACATTTTTTATGATATTGCATTAATGTGTTGTACCCAAGAGCAAAAAAAAACATAACAATGTTTATTTATAAGTTTTTTAACGCATGTGCTTCGAGTCATAATATTTTATTTTTATGTTTGTATAATTTTATGAGTTTAAATAATAGTTATAATCTATTATATAATTCGTGTCCAGTTTTAACGTTAAATAATGCTTAATAGAATTTTAATACTGTCAAGGAGTTTAATTATATCTACAAGGGAACTAAAATAAACTAAAGGGAACGTAAATATAACGTTAGGGGAACGTAAATAGAACGTTAGGGAACGTAAATACAACGTTGAGGGAACGTAAATAAAATTGAGGGAACGTAAATAGAACGTTAGGGAACGTAAATAGAACGTTAGGGAACGTAAATAGAACGTTAGGAGAACGTAAATATAACCAACAGGGAACGTTCGGAGAACGTAAATATAACTAACAGGGAACGTTCGGAGAACGTTAAGAAACCATCCATGCTAACGTAAAATAACCTTCAGAGAACGAAACTAACGTTCAAGGAACGTTCTGCGAACCAAAAATGAGTCAGCGCTCCTCGGACGTATAAAAAGTCTCTGCCCAGAGTCGGCCAAATACTTCCCCTTTATTCTAGACGTCCCCCGAGTTTTGCTTTGTCCATTGCTGTAAAGTCTTAATCATCCCCATAATACTCCCTCCTGGACAAAATTGTTAAAAAATAATTTGGTATAGACGTATATACCAACATAGATTTTAATTGGTTAATATATTGACTAATGCTCAGGTTGTAAAAAACCCAAAATTTTGAAAAAAACCCGGTTTTACCGTGGGTTTTTTCAGGGATTTTCAAAATTTTGGGTTTTTTACATACCCTGATAATGCTACATGGATATTGTTCAAATTTTATAAGTAATATATTGACTAATGATTCATGGGATATTGTTCAGTTCAATGGCACTCGGAAAGATTTCGTGTCCAGAGCGCTTCTTTTTCCTCACTCACGAAAATTGTTTAAGATAAGAGTCGAACATTTATTGCGACGTGCTGGAACAACCCAGACGCCTAAAATTCCTTAAGTTGATTCCAGACGGACTCGATTGTCTGAGTGTGAGCACCTAAATGAAATGGAGCCAAATAAATCATGGTTATATTCAAATATTTAATGTGCAGGTACTAAATTACCTGTTATAGGATCTACATAATTCTTCTTATGGATTATCCGAAAGCAAGAAGATTTTTTCTCCATGTTTCGGTTTGTTCCGAAGTCATCGGACATCAATGTGGAGTCTGGAACAACATGCTCCATGATTAAGGCCAAAATATGTCCCGATTTCTTCTCTCCACGACTTTAAAAAAACAATTACCCTCCATCTCGTTCGGAACTCCTTTCAAGAAGATGATGGACCCACTAAAATCATGGACGTGTAAATAAATTAGCATCGTAGCAAGGTTAATATTCTCAATTCTCCTTTTGAATAGTATAAAAGGAAAATATTCAAAGTTCTTTGATCGAATTTTATACTCTCAAGTCATTTTGGACTACCATTGAGCTAGGTTCATCAGGAGATCATGGGGCTTTTTTAATAGAATTACAGGACTGAGGAGTTTAATGAGCAAATTCCACTAACTAAGAGGAACAAGTCTTCAATATGGAGGAGGTGATGGTAGGAGGGCCCCTTCCTGAAGGGAAGCGACTGACTCGAGGGGATCAAGGCATTGTCTGTATGTGTTTGAGATGCCTTCATTCGGCCGAATTGCAAATATTGAATACTCGACTCGGATCATTGGAGGCTCTCTCATTTTATTATTGTTGACTCCTGACGTTGTGAGGATTTGGACCACCGAATTTACTCAAGGATATGATTTAAAGTGGACTGTATAATTTATCAAGTAATATCTTTCGATGAAAGAATATTAAAAATACCAGCTTAAAGTACTCTTCTTTGGTTTCCCAAAAGTGAAATAAATAGACAAACGATGAGAAGTGAAAGAGAGATGAAATGTGAATGGTATTAAATATAAAGTTCGAATGGCGAATTACGAAAATGGTGAAGATAGAAGGAAAACCTCCTTTTTATACACAAAATGTAGATGAGCACTGTTGATCCATAGGATTGGTAAAATGCGCGCTCACGATATTCCCGCCAAAACACACCTGCATCATATAATATAGTAAAAACCCTTCCCTGCGTAGGAGGGAAAAAGAATAAGGAATGTCTTCTTGTAGCTATGCACAAGAGATAGAAAACTCCCTCTTGTTTTTGAAAAAAAAAAAAAAGCATGCTTCTATCTTATTAATAATTTTCAGCATGTTCGGATATGTTAGGGAGCCAAATTTCCACAGATGTCACCCCTCACTCTATCTTTTCAAATACAGTAATCCCTCGTTTATCGTGGGGGTTACATTCCGAAAATGACCCGCGATAAGTGAAATCCGCGAAATAGAAAACTTATACATTATTAACATATATAAAATATAGAAAACTTTTTTTTTACAATTTGCAACTATTACATGTATGACGTAATATTGATAATATTAACGAATACAGTGACTCTCGTGTAGGCCGTTTCACTGCTCTTCAGACTGGGCCGTTGCATCATGACTGCGCTCTGCAGTGTTCTCTTCTTCTAAAGCCCGCGGTGCAGGTGTGTTTGTTCGGGAGAAGAACATAGTGATAGGCAGAAAATCCGCGAAATAGCGAATCCGCGATAAATGAACCGTGAAATGGCGAGGGATCACTGTATTCCATTTATAACAATTGGTGCCCGAAATTAGGCGTATATTTCTTCTACTTTATGTATTTACTTTTTGAGTGCTTCTAACATCGGTATGTTCGATATTAAGACAATACGTTATTATTTACCATAATTTAGGGGATTTTGAACTATAATTGACATAAAGAAGAGACTAGTTATCTAAAATTGCAAAAATAATAATTCTATGTCATTATATATTTAGTTTATATGAGAAATAGTATTTGTACAATACTTAGATATATTCCACTCAAAAACTTGCCTACCTATGTATTTGGTCCATTTCTTCCATGAGTCATCATTTTCCTTTTCTACCTTGGTCCATTCCTTTCTGGTCCATTTCTTCTTATCCATATTTTCCTGGTCCATATTTTGCTGGTCCATTTCTTCCTAATATCATCAATATCCTGTATTTAGTCACCTACTCCACTGTTGGGAGACAGATAGCGACAGAAATAAATTAAGAGACAGTGAGATTTAAAAAAAATGGTGCGCCATCTTTTACATTTTTTATATTTGAAATATGAGGCACCACCTCTCGAGTACTATTAACATTGCAGGACCCGTCAGAAAGAGAGAGAGAGAGGAGAGAGAGACTTGTGCATGACTCCGAGCTGGACTCTCGAGGAAGAGCTTAGAGTTGGGAGCTTTGATTCCTGATGAGGTACTTTATCTAGTAGCGGTTACCTATGCCTGGCTACCTGCCGGTTGTCTGTCTCTCTCTCCGTTCGTTGATTTTGTCTCTTTTCTTTTTTCTCCTTAGCTCTACAAGAAGGGCGTCTCGGATTACAGCCGAGTGTCCACGTTCTCTCAGCACAATCTTCGCATCATGGGTATTTCCTGGGCTCCCAAGTTTCATAGTATCGTGACCTGCTCTGCAGACATCAACAACACCTACGTCTGGCCCTGCAAGGAGGACTCTGCCAAGTGGTTGTTCTACGGTGAAACCAAGCAACCATTACTCCATGCAATAAAGATCCAAAGAACAGAACATATTCAACGTCTGCTGTCATTTCAACACGGACTGGTGGGTTGCAAATCACATCAAGAAACCCATGAGCTACATATCTAGGCTGCCTGCCACCCCAACAACGTCCTCGTGGCCTTGTGATCCACGGACTTCCAGGTCTTATCGGCTGACGTGTAAGACATGAACCCCAAGGCTGGCTTGTTTTCCACGACGTCCGTCTCCTCCTTATCCGCAGACGGGATGAAGCTGTCATGGATCGGACATGACGCTCTGTCGCAGATGCCAAGAAGGGACTCGTGCCATCTTGAAACTCAAAGACAGACTCCGTACATACATATCTACTACCTGTCTCTCCTGTCCTGCATTATCTGTATTATTATCTCGGAGTCCTCCTTCGTGGCCGCAGGGATGATGGCATGACTGACTGTGTGGCGCTCCTCTTCACCCTAAAAAGACGACGGACGGGGCAGAGTGACTGAGGCTCCGATTCTCAACGATACTCAATGCCATGCATGAAAAACAAGTACCTATGCAGTAGTAATTAGTAGACCTTTTCATTATTCATCTTCGTGGTTTTAGATACATACATAGTTTATTATTATTATTATGTCATCTCGGAGTAGGTCGCAGTAAGTTTACTGTCTGTCTGTAAGTAGGGCCATGTAAGCCCTTTTATTAATTGAGCTTGGAGGACTCGGTTTTAGATAGATAGCTACCTACCTACATGGGTTATTATGAAAAGTATGTAGACGTAGAAGGCTTGAACTAGGCCTACTCCTACTACTCAAAATGTATGTGCTTTGAATCGCTGCATTGCCTAATCTTCTCTCGTTTCTCTCTACCTCTGCAAAAAACAAAACAAAAAAGCTGATATACTCTAAACCATGCCAACATCATCTCTTAGAGCCTCCTGATCTAAGAAGACAAATCTATTGTTTGAATACCATAGTAATTCAATATTGATACTCAACTAGCTTCACTTTGATTTGATTAATCCTGTTGATCGTATTGATCCCAACTATCGTCAAACATACCACCTATGTGTCACAATGAATAATAATGATAGTAATTATTATTACCTCCACCGAAGGAGGTATTGTTTTCACTGGCGTTGGTTTTTTTTGTTGTTAGTTTGTTGTTTGTTTGTCAGCAGGATAACTCAAAAAGTAAGGAACGGATTCGGATGAAACTTTGTGGAGTTGTTGGAATGCCAAAAGAAACAAGTGATTAAATTTTGGCATCTCTGAGTCCAGAATTAAGATACAAAATGAGCTAAATACTAAAAAATTAATAATGAAATGGGGTCTCTATTCAGGGAGTAGGAAAGAACAAACGCTTAAAAAATATTCATTGACGTTCATTTATTAGCTAAGGACTACGTCACTGGGTGTTTAAACTTCTTTCTCTTCCGTCTTCCTCTTAATATTAATATTAAATAAAATATAACGCTAATATTAAGAGCATGATGGAGAAAAGAAAGAAGTATAAACATCCAGTGACGTATTTCTGAATTGACGAATAACTGGTATGACGTCAATGGATGTTTTTTAGGATGGCTCTCTCCTCACTCATTATTCACCAAACACACCTACTTATGTAGACTATATGATTGGATTGTAATTCCGTTGAGTGATTCATTTGGTGGGGATCGGCGAAGGTTTGCACTCTCTGAGTGTATACATGCCTCTAGTTCTAACTATAATTAAATTGACTAATGAATAAATATCTAACTTCCCTCTTTTCTTTCACATCTTGGATAATAATGAATCCAAAGGACTTTAATTTTAATATTAACCAATATATTCCTTCCTTACTTACTTACTACAATGAAGCCCTGATAAAATGATTATCTGAATGCTTATTTGATTCTGATTGAGCCTACCTTCACATCAAGCCAGGAAGGCAGGCAGGCCTACAATTAGCTATGCCCATGAAAATCTAGTCAAGATCCTAGGCTCTATTATCTTTGCATTTTCTTTTCAATGATTGAAATCAAGCTGTTGAAGGGACTTGTTAAGCAGCCTTCCGTCGACTCTGATCAAGGGGAGTTAACCAGACTAGTAGTGGTTTGGCTTTCGAAAACGGTACATCACATGTAAGAATGAAAGTTAGACTAAATCCCCATAATCTGTCTCAACTATATCCTCACAGTTTGTCAAGAACTGAGTTTTATTAATATTGATTGCGAGACAGAAGACACTTCAATTTTTTGAGGATTTCTCAAGCTCCTCTGATGGACTCTTTCAGAGTTGTGGACGTCCCGGAATGTAAAAGGGTAAGATCATCTGCGTAAATAATGCTTTTGAAATTAATATCTCCTATATTTAATCCTCTCACAGATTTATCTTCTTAGAGTCTTTCCAGCAGTTCACCGCGAGAATGAAAAGAGAAATTGACAGCGAATCACCCTGTCTTGCACCTTTGCAAATATAGATAGTTCTTTGTCACCAGGAAGGCCTAACTTTGAGGAAGAAAGTCCGTAATATCGCTGACACCATGCCCACATAGCCATCCGAGAAGCCATATCCATATAGTTGTTCCAAAATGAACTTGTGCGACAGGTAATCGCAGGCTTTTTCGAAGTCTACCATTACCGCGGCATAATTATCTCCCATGTCTTAACAATCACTAATTGCATCTTGGATAGTCCTGGATGAGGCGTCCTGGCATAAATCCCTTTTGAAACGGCGTAATCAATTGGGGAGAACTCTGAGCAACCTTTTTATAACATTCCCGTGAGTATCTTGTAGGATGCATTTAGCAGATAAATTGGGCGGTAATCTTTAATATCATCTCCTTTTTCCCCCTTTTTTAGGACCAAGGTTATTATACCCAAGCTCATAAATTCTGGGACGAAGCCTCTTTTGAAAATGTCTCGGAAACCCCCTCTAAAATTGGAGCAAGAGGGACTGCAAATGTCTGATAGAACTCATGAGGGAGACCCGACGGCCCTGGTGCTTTAAATTTTTTATTATAACTATTTAATATCTTATGATTTCATCCGGGAATATTGGGGAATGCAGATCATGTAATATCTTTTAATGTCCTTGACCAACCTCCATTCAAGACAAAATTTACATAACTTTGTTACTGAGCAATCTGCACAGCTATAGAGTCAAGAGAAATATTTGGAGGCCTCCTTCAGACACAGCTGTAGGATCTGTAGAGAGATCCCCTGAAGCCATTTTGAGTTGGGTCATTCGAGTCCTTGTAACAGATTTTTCGAGGTGTTTAAAAGAGGTTTCCACCGTAATATTAAGATTAATTATATTTCTTCGCAGTCTTATCATTGTCCCCTGTTCGAGTAGTTTATCGAGTTCTGTGCTTTCCTCTGCCCAATTGCAGTACATTTTTTCCAATTGTTGTCTTTTTTCCTCTCTTTCATTCGCCGTCTCTTTCCCTTTGTTTATGAATATCTTCTTCGCACATGACTCAAATTTTTAAAGTGTATCCCATGATGTTATATTTGGTGTCCAGTAATTTCATCGCGAGTAAATTTGTCACGGACCTTTTTATAGCCGTTTTTTTGTCGCGGGTAAATACATCGCTTGCTTTTTATAGTCAGTCAATTTTGTCGTTCTTCTTTTTGTCACGGGTATTTTTGTCACCAAGCTTTTTTGTAGTGCAGTATTTTTGTCGTTTTTCTTTTTCTCGTAGGTATTTTTGTCGCCAAGCTTTTTTGTTGTGAAGCATTTTCCACGTTGTTTATTTTTTACTTTGTGGACCTATTCATGCGGACTCTGTCTGGGGTCCCATGGGGTTTGGATCTACCGCTGACATTGTTAGGGAGAAAAGACACTTAAGAGTTGTGTACACCTTAGCCTCGGGTGTTCCGCCGCGAGTCCTATGGGATTGAAATATTTTTTACTTGTTCCATGGAACATAATTGGGGCGTTTCTTCATTAAATGATAACAATGACTAGTAATCAGTCATGGTGATGCTGTAGGCTTCATCTAAACATCTAAAAGCTCTTTAAGATATTTATAATATTACTGTTTTGAAAAAAATTATTAAGTGAATAAATAGTCAGTTTCTTATGTTTCATTTTTTGTTTTTTATCTATTAGTGGGTAATTAAAAATTTACAGATGAAAACCTGACTTAACGATTTAATATACTATAAATGGAGCTATCAAACACAATTATGTTTAACTTTCTATGCTCTGCTTGATATTATTCAGTTAGATCATGAGACCTTTCCCGAACTATGCAAAGAGGGGGAACACCGCCTGTTACCCCGACGGGCCATCCGCTAGAGGCAGACGTCAAGCACCTCCAAGAACAAAGCTGGAGAACCAGAAAATGCATTTCTACGCCGTGTATGTGACAGGATTTTGTTCTTTACACTACGCATTGTCCACCCAGCCGTCCGCAAGGCTTAACCATAGCCGCGGAGTTGCAATTTGCTAGTCTTTAAGAAATAGCAATCGTACAAGAACTTTTACGGCTCTATTCAAATCATGGGACTGCAAATTTAAAAGCTGATTGTCGCTCATTGAACCTGTTTTATATTTATAATGCATTAAAATAAAAAATAAAACTATTAATTATAATGTGAAACATTTGTTTTTATGCCTGACTGTTGCGTAGATTTCAACAACTTATTTAGGGATTTTGCACTGCTTAATCAGAAAATGGTCAGCCGGAGACAGGTATACAAACGATACCTCACTCACTAAATTCTACAAAAGTCTTTTACACCTAAGAATTATATTTATAATTAGGGTCAATGGTGGATTCAACGATATAGACCCCCCCCCCCCCCCCGTAGGGTCTACGAAAGTCTGAGGCCGGGTGTTTTCTCCCTTAATAAGAGTCGGCGGTCGATTTCAATCTCATAGGACTCGCGGCGGAACACCCGAGGCTAAGGTGTACACAACTCTTAAGCCGCATGTCTTTTCTCCTTAAAAATGTCAGCGGTAGATTTAAACCCCATGGAACCCCAGACAGAGTCTGCATGAATAGGTCCACAAAGTAAAAATAAACAACGCGGAAAATGCTTCACTACAAAAAAGCTTGGCGACAAAAATACCTACGAAAAAAAGAAGAACGACAAAAATACTGCACTACAAAAAGCTTGGTGACAAAAATACCCTCGACAAAAAGAAGAACGACAAAATTGACTGACTATAAAAAGCAAGCGATGTATTTACCCGTGACAAAAAAATGACTATAAAAGGTCCGTGACAAATTTACTCGCGATGAAATACAGTAAACCGTTATTTTTTCCTCGTTCATATTGGCCTTAAGAGCTGTGATCATACATAATATTTCAGTCCGGCATTCCCCTGATTCAAGCAGGGAAACGTTAAGTTTCCAATTTTGGTAAAGTATGAACTTTCCTTGGGGTGGGAACTTCCTGTAACCCAGCGTATTTGTCTCCCTGATATACACACAGTATATGGTGACATAACAGCTAATTTGGGTTGGCCATCCTCACTTATCAACAAGAAGGCGGATAACAGATTTAAAACAATCCTCGGCAAAAATAAAATTATCCAAAGACCCTAATACTTAATACTATTCAAAATGAAAGTATCAGCCGCTTCTACGGCTGACATAAGAAAAAGCTTTAAAACAGATTCAATGAGCCCATTTAAAAGTTACTTCATTAGAAGAAGTATCCAAAGAGACGTACAAGTTAGCATCAAAGCGGTTAAAAACACGTATCTTTCCGCGTCAGAAAAATGGTTGAAATACTGTCTCCTCTCGGGAACTCTTGAGGTGAGAGACAAGTTCTTCCGAGGGCAGAGGAGTATGTGTCGCTTTTCCAACGATGCACTGAAACAACGGATCACATCTTTTGGAGCTGCTCTTCACTTCAAAAAATCTTTAACTCTATCTAAGAAACACAGAAATTCGGAGCGAAGATCGGAAGGGAAGATTTTTAGTCTTCTACCGCAGAGAAAAGGAATCAAAAGTCAATGCCATCATCACAAAAGTACAACAAATTATATACGCGAAAAGATCGTCGGAGGACTCTGACGTAGCAACGATTTTACCTATTGTTAAGTTATACATCAAAGTTTTACAATGTTTTAAATTATTTTTACTAGTATTTTTATGTTGTAATTGTATGTTTTATTGTTTTGTTTGTTTTTTAATTAAATTATATTTTTGTCCTTTCTGAAATATAAAAATATAATAAAAAAATGATTAATTGTAACGTGGTTCAAAGCAAAGATACTCTTAGATCTGCAACAACATAGTCAACAAACGAGGCGGTTTTCTTTAAATTTGTATATACAAAACACGACGTCACATTGATCATTAGTTTTGGAGTTGACACAGCTTTGCAGGCTTTTGATTTTATTATTGTTATCTTTTATGAATTTACCTGTTTTTCTATCAATCTATTAAGACCCGCCCTCATTTTTATGATACCTTCTTCTAAAACATATCAAAAGGCATTGTAATTAGAGGTATTTGAAAAAATGTGTTGAAATATATTTAAAAAAAATAATTGTAACGTTTCTTTATATTTTAAATATATATTTCGTTTTGTTTTTCTGTATCGATCTATATGTCTTATTGTGATGTGTATATTTAAAAAAATAGTTTGATTTGGAATAATGTATCGCCTTTTGATTATTTGCAATTAATAAGTTTTATTATTGATATTTAATTCGTTATTTGAGCCTAAAAAGTAATACTTGCCTTAATTAACTCGTTTTCAATTTTATTTACAGGTTACTAAGGTAGTAGTATCAAATAAACATTTCATTTTTTGTCGCTGAAACTCTAAAATAATTAACAAAATAGATTATAGTGTGTGTGTAATCAAGTATATTTTGCCATAGGGCATATTAGTTACATTGTAACTAGTCTAAAATAAATATATAAATAACAACAGTAAAAATATGTTTAAAAGAAAAAACTAAGAACAAATAAAATAAAACATAGCATGGATTATGTTGGCACGCTGCGTCCAATGGCCTAGCTGCGGTCCTGGCAGCGTGAAGGGTCGTGGCCGACCTCAAAGCCTTATACATGTTCCACACCGATATTGCATGACATGCAAAGGTAGCCGTCTCTCTTCCGAGTGGATACGCTACTGGAGTGGTGGACCTCATGGGCCTCGTTGGGATGGGGAAGACGAAGTCACCAACCGGGTTCCTGGCACCGCCGCCACCGTCGTTGGAGTAAAAGCATTTCCAAGTCTCCAGGGCCACTGCCTTGGCGGCCACCTCGTTGAATGTGATCCCGTCTTTTGCATCCAACGATGCTCCTAGCGGCGTCATTTATGGCGACCTGTATCCATAAATTTGAATTTGTATCATTACAACAAAATAGTTATAAACTATATAATACAAAGATTTATTACAGCAGAGGGCGTAAATTTAAACCCCATGGAACCCCAGACAGAGTCCGCATGAATAGGTCCACAAAGTAAAAATAAACAACGCGGAAAATGCTTCACTACAAAAAAGCTTGGCGACAAAAATACCTACGAAAAAAAGAAGAACGACAAAAATACTGCACTACAAAAAAGCTTGGTGACAAAAATACCTGCGACAAAAAGAAGAACGACAAAATTGACTGACTATAAAAAGCAAGCGATGTATTTACCCGTGACAAAAAAATGACTATAAAAAGGTCCGTGACAAATTTACTCGCGATGAAATTACATTAACCGTTATTTTTTCCTCGTTCATATTGGCCTTAAGAGCTGTGATCATATATAATATTTCAGTCCGGCATTCCCCTGATTCAAGCAGGGAAACGTAAGTTTCCAATGGGATCTGTGTGGTCTTGAGGGACGAAAGAATGTAATAAAGGATGATGGTCAGAGATATAACAAGGTAGTGTCTTGAACTCTTTAACCCTTTACATGCAGCTCCGTGAATTGTTATCCGATTTTCTTCAAATTTGAAATATAATCATCTTTTTACCTTGTTTGAATGTACCCCAAACAAAATTTAGCTGACTAAATTCTAGGTTATGTTAATGGTAGGTTCCCAAAATGGAAACGTTGGCGCTTCTAGTAGGTACTACATTTTTATACCTTCTATTATGATTATTTATTTCCTTTATGTATATCCTTTTCAACATTTTTCATCGACAAGGAACTTTAAATGGTGTAATAAAAGGACTTCATGTCTTATGAATTCTTTTAATATACTTTGTACATTGAATTACAGTAATTTTCTGATATATGGAATATCTTTCTTGAGTAGATGATTACAAAAAATGATTTATTCTGTCAAGCCTTATATCTCTGGCGGGCTTAGAAGTACATTCTCCAAGAGACACTCGTTCATTTTGACGTTGCAATATCCTTCCTCCATTGCACTGGAGAACAGTGAAAAAGTTTTCTTGGGATTTATCAACTGATTTGAATACCTAATGGGTCCCTGATAACTAAATAAAAAACATTTTGCTCAACCAGGTCAGAATTTTAAGAAATTTTGAGTTTTTTGTTTTCGACTTTTCGACAAAATCACAACTTTTTTGTTTATTGAGCTACAAAAATGGTATGGGTGTTTTTAGAAATGGCATGGTCTATTAGTGGGGGCGGAGACTAGTTTTGAGTTGGAAAAATCTAGAGATGCCAAAAAAATACATTTATTTGTGTAAAATTACCAAATTTTGCATATTTTTCAGTATACATATTATGTATATTAGAACTACTTAAGTAAAACAAAAATGATTTTTGAAACTTTTTTTTCTTATATACAAAAAAACATATTCAAATTGAAAATGCATGGAAGGCTAATTACTAGTCGTATAAAACTTATCTTTAAAGATCTTCTCTTGTGCTGCAAATTAAGATAGTCATGAGCTATGCTCCAGCAATAGTCAGCCCATCATGTGGCTATCCCATATTCCTGGCACCTCTTATACAGTTCCTCATGTCCTGGTGAAACCTCTCACCCTGCTCATAACTAACACTTCCATGATTTTCAGGAAATTTATCTAGGTGACAGAAAAAGAAATCAATTTGATTATTATATGCATTTAGCTGCTTTTAGCTCAAAAGCATACTGTTTACAAGCTTTACATAATTGCTTGACTTGTAGTTTCCAAGAAAATTATCCACAACCAAGACAAAGGAACTCCAAGCATTATACACAATCTGGTTCATAATACAAACAAACAGATGGTCATTCATTAGCTTTCTGATCTGAGGATCATCACAAATTCCAGCCTTTTTTTACTCAGTTCAGGGAAAGCATCACAAATGTATTAAAAACAGTCTGCATCTTTGTCTAGTACTTTGACAAATCGTTTCATTAATCCAGATTAATGTGAAGAGGAGGGAAAAGGATCTTTGATCTGTCCACCAAAGGCTCAGCAATTACATTTTTCTCTCCAACAGTCATATGGGTCCTCTCTGGCCACTCCTTCCTCACCCAGGGTTCCTCCCTTGCCCTACTATTCCAGTGACAGATAAGTAAAGTAATTCGGTTTCTTTTAGTTTGGTGGCATGGGACAACTGGGAATGTCGTTGGAGTAAAAGCATTTCCAGTCTCCAGGGCCACTGCCTTGGCGGCCACCTCGTTGAATGTGATCCCGTCTTTTGCATCAACGATGCTCCTAGCGGCGTCATTTATGGCGACCTGTATCCATAAATTTGAATTTGTATCATTACAAGAAAATAGTTATAAACTATATAATACAAGATTTATTACAGCAGAGGGCGTAAATTTAAGAAAATACCCTTTCAAATTGAGAAAAATAAGATATACGCAGCAACAGGATATTTTCCATATTAGAGACCTAAATGAATGTTTTTCATGGATAATGGAGCTCCAAACTCAGACTTCATGTCTACGGTGTACTATTTTTTTGGACACAAGAATATGAATGAATATTTCCCACCGCCATGAATTCATTTTCAGTAGATTTCAGATTGTATTCATTTTTTTTCTTATTCATTCATATATTTGTTGAAGTAATTGATTTTATTGGGACTGCACTGGTAAAACTAACATTATCCTGCGAAATTGCTATAGCAATTCAATTTACTTTTCATAATTATCGTTGATATCGAAATATTAAATAGAAAATAATTGTATGAAGTCGTAATAGTCAAATAGTACTGGATGAGTATCTGTAAACATAATATTCTAGCGAATTTTAGATCTCTGCCTAGGATAAGATGCAAATACTTGATACTTAACGTTGGTTGTGATACATTAACCTCATATGTCATAATTGTGATTGGCCTTATCTGAGGACCTATCGGTGGTGGGTTTAAAACTCCAATATTCCCAATTATGAATGTTGTAATAATATTTTCTTTAATCTACATATATCACAGATACTTTAAAAAATAGATGTGAAATACGAACATTAAAATATATGTTAAGATTCATGAACTTTAATGATGTAAAATATTTTAAAGGGGAAATTAAAGCACTTTTTATTTTAAATACAATATTTTTTAATTCTTCTACGATAAGCCTTTGGTCTTATAAGACTAATAAAACCAAATGTATATTAAGTATTATTCATCTAAATACAAGTGACCTCACAAGAACTTAATCCGTTAGGAGTCGACCACTGTACATGTTATTGATGTGCGATAAAAAGAGATGAGGGGGAATAAAACCATCAAATAGTCCTGCATTTTTTTTTGCCAACAATCATTATTAAAACTAATTAAAAGAATGAGAATCATCAAAATCAGGATACAAGAAATTCGTTATAACTCCAATGACATTAATAGGATTCTAATTCCAATATATCTCTCATTTGAGTTTACCAAATTCAACAATTTTATTAATTTTTACCAAAGTTTTGAAATCAATCATTTTTCTAGAATCACGACGAAAGAATATTGCGTATTCTCGAAGATATCGATGAAAGTGGTATGTGTATATGGGGCCACCATAAGTTAACTGTCTTTCTGATGGAGACAGTGATAAATCAGACGACGAAAAATTAATTGATGAAACATATGAATATCCACTAAAAATTGCCCTTTGGATCTAACTGTGGATGAATTGAAAGTATTCTTTGGTGGATTTTTCTCTCACATCTTTTTGTGCATGTTCAGCTTTATGTTTTCAAAATTATAATCTTCACATGGAATATGTAGACGTGATGGACCGGGCTATAAGCACATACACACTAAGAATAAGGCAAAAAATGGTGTTGGCCTAAATTTTCTTATATGATTAGCACTACAGTACATATATAACGCTCATCAATTTATGAAAAAATTTGATCAAAATGTCACAATATGAATTTATTGAACTGTTGACCCTCTAATTTTGCAAATCTTTTGGACAAGCACCATTTCAAAGACAGAGAAAATCTTCAAAGTCATCAAAATCTTATCGTTTTGATGGTAAAAAACATTGCAAAGAAAGCTCCAATCTTGCAAAAGTTGTAAGCATTTTTATATGAAGTACGATGTTTATTCTACACATTCTAAATGTTTTGAAAATATTCATCAAACATCTTAAAACATAATATTTTACTTGTATTTCATTGTTCTATGTTTATAGAAAATAAGAAAAAACTCATGTATTCAATTCATTTTTTAATATGTATGTGAAATAAATATTAATATAGATAATTCTTTCTTTTTTATTGAATTTTTGGGTCTCTAGTGCCGA
This sequence comes from Caligus rogercresseyi, assembly GCA_013387185.1. Classification (NCBI taxonomy): domain Eukaryota; kingdom Metazoa; phylum Arthropoda; class Copepoda; order Siphonostomatoida; family Caligidae; genus Caligus; species Caligus rogercresseyi. The sequence continues at coordinate 17,869,075 of CP045895.1, read as the reverse complement.
AGCGTAGATTTTCTATGTGCTAATTTCTCAATAAGTAATTATAGTAATTAAATAATTTTTGACATTTGAAGTCTTTGCATCATATCGGACTTGTGTGAGAAGTTTCAAAGTTGTGGGATCATTTTTTAACTTTCGGCACTAATGGGTTAATCTAAAAATCTTATCATCCATAAATACTTTGTGAAATATATAGTATCTCGTTTCTTGAATCACTAACATTACCTGCATAACAATTAATTTTGTCCTATTATAGAGAGTAATATAATAATCCTCCCTATTAATGTTAGTATATCAGCTTTGTTAATATTTGCAATATTCCTTATACTCGACGGCAGTCTTATTACATAAGACTCTAAGCTGATCCTTTGCGTTCTTTTGTGAGAGATAAAAAATGCTGTACAAGGGTTCTTGGCATCCATACGTCAAGTGCGTAAAATATCATTAAGAGGACAGAAACAAAGATATCTCAGCCGGTAAATTAATTCCGCGATATGTGGTTTGAGATATAAGGGATATCTGAAATGCGAGTGCACTTTTGATATGATGTACGTTAAAAAATATTTATTAAGAAACAGATAGGCAAGAACCGTTCTTTTGCTTTCAAAAATCATACTTATCGTCTAATTGCTCTGCATATTTCGGTTCCTTTGATTTTATATCGACCTTCCTTACTAAAACATAGTTAAGTTTATCCTTTTTGACTTCATCGAGAGGATGATTATTTGCTGCAAATATTTACATCTTAGTCTTTGAGGACAAAATGATTGAGGTATTTTATGGATTCCTGACATATTTTTTTACATATCTTCGCAGTATATATCAGATGATTGTCTAAAAGTCATCATTTACCAATGTCAAACGATTAAGATGACTCTAGTCGTCTCTTTGATATATTATTAAAAGATTGAATCGCGAAATAGTGTTATCCCTTATGAAATGTAATATTGAAAAAATAATACTCAACCAAAACTATTTAAAAGATTATTTATGTATAGTGTTGTTAACACGTGTGTTTTGTGACTCCCCGATAAACTTCAGTTTTTTCGCTATAATTTCTCTCGTTTTGTGGATTAATTTGGAGTTCTACGGATTCCTCACTCTCGAGGCTATCGGTGAGAATCGTTAAATAGTCTGTAACTCTAATTTTCGTAGAGAATTTTGAGTTTTCATCCGCTTTTTGGGGCATAAAAAGAAGTTACTTTTTTGTTCTTCTTTTCTTCTCCTTTTTTATTATTGCTGCATCCCTCTCTTCTGCACGCACGCAGAGTTTTTGTTGTTCTTCTCTTCTTTACCCTTGATCCTTCACTCTTGAAGCAGGTTTAAGACCTAACAAGAATATGGAATCTAATAATGTCCCTCCGGATAAACCCCCAGATGAGGGAGATCTAAGTAATAAAAGAAGTCGCTACGCGGACATATTAAAAAAGAATAAAAGTAATGAAGAAAAGGGGGATTTTTCTCTCAACATAAACAAAAACTTTATGTGGGAGACATTCGTCGTCATATTAGATGACTCCGATGGAAACCCTTTTAAAAATGATAATGTAAAGCACCTAGAGATTTATGACTTGGCTATCCTTTTTGGATTTAAGGAGTATGAGATTGCTGGGGCTAATCCTAGGTACGGCTTGGGAACTGCTTGTATTTATACAAAGTTTCCCATTGATATCAGAGCGAGGTTAGAAGACTTGAAAAAGCAACCTCGCACAAAAGCTTTGAACAAGGATGGTATTCTTGAAGACATGACCTGTAGACTAAAAGGTCTTGACAAGATATCATTAGATAGAAAGAAAAAGTTAAAAATAACGTTGGTTAACACCTTCAAAAGAGTTGACGAATCTCGTCTGGTGAATTGGCTGGGCCAATTTGGTGACATAATAAACCATTACCCAAAGAAAAACCCTACAGATATAAAGCAGAAGAAAAATATGGCAATTACCGGGATATTTGGAGAGACAGTGATTACATTGTCGAAATCGTTGCAGATCCGACATGTATTCCTCAAATTGTCCCCTTCCAGGGTTTTTGATAAAGCTCAAATTCTCTGGTGTAAAGCTGCAATGCCAGAGGTGTTTTAACTTTGGGCATATGAAGCACCATTGTACCCAAAAACGGGTTAAAATCTTCGAATATGACAGAGCTCTTAAAAAAGGAATGGATGAGAGATTGCAAAAAGAAAAAAATGAAACTGAAGCATCACATACGCCTGCAACTGCGGTGAACGTGAGAACAGAAGAGATTGTGGAATTACATTCTCCTACCCCACCTGTTTCACGTTCGGAATCTCCGATAAAAGACTTGACAGAAAGGCCCTCTTCAGAAAGAAGTCTTAAGGATGTTGAAGTCATTGATACGGGTTCAACTAATAATGATTTTAACAACGACTGTGATGACAATGATATCGAGGTCGAAGCAGAAAAGGAAGGGGATGTTTCCACATCTCAAAATATTGAGATCGACCAAGATAATAATATTCCTTTGTCAACGGTACCTCTAATGGAACATCTGACTTCAAATGGCATGGTTCTTGACTCCAGGGGTCGAGAGAAACCAAAAAAACATTTAGCCTCTTATTTAAATTCCGAAGCTATTATAAAAGAGAGAACTCGATCGCAATCCTCAAAAAGAAGTAGAGAAGTCATTGGCAAATCTCCAACCAAGGAAGTAAATCCGCAAAAAATTCAAAGAAAGTGACAAATTTTACATTAAACTCTTATTCTCATGAGCTCTCGCGTATCATCTCAAGCTAAAATTACGGAATATTTTGAACAGGACATCTCAAATGAAATGAAAGCAAATATGGGATTGAGAAGAATCGTTTCAATTAACTCAAGGGGAGGGCTTGAAAGAATACGACGACATGCCCTTTTGAAATCATTATTTATATCTAATCCTGATATAATATGTCTCCAGGACATAAGGTCGATAGTTTCTTCGTCTTGTAGTTTTGATTGTAAAATGTGCCAACCGGAACAATTCCTCACCTTTTTCACAGGATCTCAGTCCAGAAGAGGCGTTCTTACGTTCGTTTCAAAAAAGATTAACGTGGCCGAATGTGTGGAAGAATATTCACAAGAAAGTGACTGGCATAAAATTTACATATCTTCAAATGGATTTAGTTTTTGTCTTATTAACGCATATGGACCTAATTCACGTTCTTCAGCATATTTTAAAGCTCTGCATGATTCCAAAATGCTTAGTCATCTTCCTTCTATTCTAATAGGCGACCTTAATGTCGATTTAGATCGTTTGCCCAAATATCCTAACTCAGTTTTTTTGAATGCAATAATAAGTGGATGGAATTTAGTAGATTGTATTAAAAAATTCAGTCCAAGTCAATTAGTGTCATGGAGTAATGGGAAACAATCTTCTCGAATCGACCTGGCACTTATCTCTCCATCTTTGATAACTCATGTTAAAAAGGCATTTTACAGGCCAGAAACGTTCTCTGACCATTATATTATAAACTTAGAGATGCATTTCTCCCCCAAATTGAAGAGTTTCAAAATTCCACTATGGACGCTAAAGGATGATAAGTACATATCAAAATTAAAAAGAAATTTACTACGAAGTTTTAACAACTCAGCGTTTGCGGAACAGGCTGCTCGGACCTTAACAAGTGTGGTTCGCATTACTACTGCACAGTTTATTCATAGTAAAATGAAAAGTGCAAAAGAAGATCAGCGCAAGATGGAAAAGCTAACGATGAAACATTCTCTATTCACGAAAACATTCTCTTCAGAATTAGAAAAAGCTTATAGGCTCGCCGAAGTGGCAGAGTTTGAAATGACACAAAAAGTCGATAAGGAAAATCAGACGAACGTACGACTAAAAACTTTATTTATAAAAGATAAGTACTCTGCAAAGACTATTAAGTGTATTTTGCATAGAGACAAAAAGTTAACCAACCCAATGAAATATTGGAATATTTTCATAATCGCTTCCAGGAAGTAGTACAATCTGAACGACTCAACTTTCCCAGGAAAAAAGCCTCTTCTAGATGTAGAATCTTTACTCTAGAACGCATTTCAACCTACATTAAGAAAAAGTTTAAAGATAAAAAAGCCTCTGGAATCGATGGAATTGATGGGAGACTATTTAAACGCCTTCCGGAAGAAACGGCTCCTTTCCTTCTTCAGATAGGAGAATCCATGGAATTGAAAGGCAAGCTTCCCAAATCCCTCACCAGGGGGAGAATTGTACTGATTCCAAAAAAAGGTAATGGAACGGACTTCAATCACTGGAGGCCAATTACTGTTCTTAACAACTCCTACAGGATTCTTTCGGGTATTTTGGCCCAGGAGATGGAACCGGAACTAAATAAAAAGATTAGTATCTCTCAAAAAGGTTTTTTAAAACACAGAAGAATTTCGGATGTTTCACGAAACGTGCAAGCTGTTATTGATTCTGTCGAAAGGCGGAATAAATTCGGAGCAATCATAGGAATTGATTTCAAAAAAGCCTTTGACTCGATTTCACATGTCCACATTCTTCGATCTGTAAAACGTTTTTTGCCCAAACATTTCTTCAATCCTGTCCGAGCACTCCTACTTAATGGATCATCTTTTATCTCTGTTGGAGGTTTACAGGGAAAATCCATAGAATTGAAAAAGAGCTGCAGGCAGGGCTGCCCATCTGCCCCTCTTCTATTTGTTTTAGCTATGGAAGAGTTAGTCCTTCTTCTAAAAAAGAAATATAATGGATTTGGGGTTTAAATGACAGATTACACGCATCTCATCGATTTGTATGCTGATGACGTAACACTCTCGGTTGAAGCCAATACGGAGACCCAACTCATCAAAAGAGTTGAAATTCTTTTGAGGTTTTTGAGAAATTCCAAAAGAAGTCCGGATTGAAGTTAAATCGATCGAAGACGTTTGTTCTTCCTATTGGCGCATGGGACGCAAAGGAAAGACATAATATTGGGGGTTGCCCGGTAAGACGGAAAGTCTCTATTTTAGGAATCGACTGGGGACCTGAAGGGATCCATGATGATAATTGGAGAATATTGTTCTGTTCAATTCCAAATCGAATTTCCGCATGGAAAAAATTTAATTTACAAAAGAGGATTGATTTATACAATACTCAGATTGTCCCTTGTGTATTGTATAGAGCAACAGCTTCTCCCCTGATAGCAGAAAAGGTCATTGAAGAGGAGCATTTATGGCTCTCTGCTCTTTTTCATAAGAGATATCTTCCTGCTCTAAAGAGACCAAAGTCTCTAATGGGTGGAGGCTTAACCCTTTTATCCTTTATTATTCCTAAGATTTATATAAAAGTTTTTATCGACTTAACCAAAAATCCAGAAACGGAATGGAGAAGAGGTATCTCCAATAGCATTCTTTATTTAAGGCTTTTATTTGGTACCATTTTAACTAATAAGACGACAGAATCTTTATCAAAAGTATGGGCAGCAGCCCAGCGTATACTTTGGAAGTTTAGTCCGGCATATAGTGGAGACAGTATAATAGACATAATTCATCAAAATGCAAGCAAACCATTCTTCTTTAGAAATTTGGGCGCCCCACCTTTACTAGAGGATTTAGCACTAGCTCATGGCGCTTATGATTTTAGTTCCATAATGAACTTCGATTTCTGTGAGGATGGGAGATTTAAATACCCTCTTCAAAGAGCTGCTAAAATGCATAAGTTACCGTGTCCCTGGCATCTCAAGATGAAGCCTCCTAATCTCAAAGAGGAGGTCAATAAATTAGTAAACTTTTACATGGATTTACTGGAGCTTCCCGATGATTGGAGGAAAAGAATTATGAGTTCCACGTCAGGGATTCACGATGGTAAAAAATTTACGGCCCAGTTACAGATTTCCTCCAATTGCATCATTTTTAAAATCATTGCAAGGACTGTGGCAAATTATATGTCAATACGTTACATGCCTTTGCGGATTGTCCTGCGATATCAATTTTGAAGACCTTTCTAGCTCTTAATGTTAAGGGATTGAACAACTCTCCCAATAACATTATGAAAGGTGTTTTATTGTTTGGTTTACCAAAAAAGCAAAAAAACCGATCAGATGCTTCAAAAGCGATTTCTTTTACTATCATAAATGCTAAGGCTCTTATTGCAAAGAGGTTGACCACCAACGAATACATCCGATCCGAGGAACTCAGAGCCATAATGCTCTCAGCGGCGGCGAGATATGGAGCACTTTCGCTACGGATACCGTCAGTTGTGGAAGACTCTTGGAGTGTCGCCGCGAAAGAAATAAAATATTTCCCATCAAAGTCAAAGAGTCTTTTAAAAATAATAAAAAAACTATTGAATTTTTATTAATCCTTATTATTTGTTTATTGTAGTGCATTCATATTTGATTTTAGAAATGTAAAATTGTTTTAATCTTTTATGAAGTTTTAATTTTAGATTACAATGTCTATTTATGTATTTTTATACACAATAACTTCATGTAAATAAAGATTTTAAAAAAAAAAAAACAAAAAAAAACCAGCTATTTAACGATTGGATCCGGACCCCTTGGGAGTGAAATTTTCCTCTTGCGAGTTTAAAAAAAGAGTTGACTTTGGGCATTGAGTGGTTTAATGAGGGTTGTCCATGAAGTCAACTGGATTAATTTAACTTCTATAGCTTTACATAAAACTTGGCGTGGAGGAGACTTAATATTAAGAAGAGAATCGACCTGTATAAAACAAAAAATCGTCCCGGTCATTTTATATAAAGCGTCTTCATGCCCTATAATCGCCGAGAGGGCAATCAAGGAGGAGGGAAAGTGGTTGAACAACCTTTTTCACCATAGTTACTTATCAGCTATCAAAAGGCCTAGAAAACTTTTAGGAGGAGGACTTTCTCAACTGTCCGTTATTTTACCTAAAA
>CP045895.1:17752194-17856433 GCA_013387185.1 Caligus rogercresseyi | reverse complement strand
GACTGACTATAAAAGAGCAAGTGATGTATTTACCCGCGACAAAAAAACGGCTATAAAAAGCTCCACCCCGACAAATTACTCGTTGATGAACATTAAAGTAACCTTTATTTGATGGCTTTGTTATTTCAGTTTTTTTTAATAATTGTTTAGCTCTTCAACTAATAAATAATTGTGTAACAAAGTGTTTTGTTTTTAACATAGTCACACTGCAAATATTGAAGAACTGATATATTTTCAGTCATCAAACTTCTAAAGTTATAAATCAAAAGTAATAATAATAAAACAAAATTGGATATTCCGCTTTAAGCTTTCATAATTGTTTAAGTCATATATTTGTAATAAAAGGTAGCCATATCAGACTATTTCATTAAAAAAGATATAGGACATCATCACATTTAGGCAATGATGCACCTAAGGAAGTGAAGAGGAAAAATATTCTGGTAGCATCCATTTTCCTTTTTTTATAAATGTTAGGCATCAAAGCTGACACAACAACTAATCAAGACAACAAGGCTTAGAAGGACTATCAGTCTTCAACCAGGTAATGTGTAGTAGGTTGCAAAGAGATTCATAATAACATTACTTTGTGCATATGCAATAACATAGGCAATGAATATGCATCTAAATGCATTTACACATGGAAAACTTCTCATCACTCAGCTTAATACCTCGTCTAATGGAAAGCTCATTTTTATAAGAATTACAAAGATTAGAAAATGTTGAGTAACAAAGTGTCGCAAACATGCGCTGCATATCGACAATTTGTTGCTCTCCATTGTAGGGGAATAGACAGGTACAGAACGAACAAATAAAAGAATGATAATTTATGCTACTATCATATCATGGAAATGATGTGACATCATCCCACCCCTATTTATATGATATATATATATATATATATATATATATATATATACTTGTTGATTTGTCGTTCATTTGTAATCGTTTGTCGTTCGTTTAAAAATAATATACAGTAAACTGCACGTTTGTACATATCAAAACATCTTCATGAGTGTCTACCCCTGGCTACAAAAAAAGGAAAGTATTTTCCATATGCTAGTAGTGTTGTACTATTTGAATGTTGTCTTTTTGATGGGGAAAATCCTTTCTAAAAAAACGTTGTCACTTATATTCAAGACTAACGAACAATAGCTTTAATGAACGACATTTTTCGCGAACGACAACAAATATGATATATACATAAATTATATATATATATATATTAGGGGGTATTATAGAAACCTAATATTAAGATATCAAAATTTATCCCCCCGCGAAAGTTGCGTCATAAGAAACTAAATGATCGTAGAAAAATGGATTTTGGTTTGACCTACCCCCCTTACCCCCCCCCCCAAATTGCGTTCAAAGGTTTCGTTATGAAGCAAAACTTTTGTTATTACTTATTTTGCAAAAAATTAGTTTCATCAAATTTAGCTATGATCAATTTATGACTTTGTTATTTTTTGCAAATTTCTATCAAATAATATTAGTGCCAATAAATGAACAAAAGTGCTGACGCACCAACCATTTTTTAAATAACGGCTCCTACTAGAGTTCTTTATAGTTTCAAGAAGGAAAAAGAAAAGAGGGTACTCATGTGATGTTTTTAAGTTATTTTTAAATACGTTTGCTTAAGAGGATTTAACTTGGTTTGAAACCATATAGAGGGTGTAAAATTTAGTAAAGTTTTATGTGAAACTCACATGGACTTTTTTGTGAAATATAGGATCTTAAAATATGTTGCCTTTGGTAAGATATTTTGCCTCATGTAATGCTCCTGGAGACCTGTAGCAAAAGTTGAATTCGAAAATTTTCCTGTTTGTATTCCTAATGTAATCTCGTATAAATATTTTTATCTGAGCTTAAAGAATACAGTAAACTTTGATTTGCATTTTACTTTTCCTACATGTATTTAAAAACTTTTTATTGAATTTTTGGTAAAGTCTGTATTAATTAATTTCCTATGGTACCTTATAAGTCCGAGGTCCTTTTTGGGCACCATCTAAATGTTAAAAACTTTTTTAAAAGGTAACTCATTCATGTGTAGAAGACAAATAATCCACTGAATTGGTCTTTTAAGACATACTCGAGTCTTTTTATTACTCCTTACCTATTCTGACATTGGTGTTGCATTTGTGACACACAACACAGTGACCAAAGTGTCAAGTCTTTAATGTTCTTCGACTACTGAAAGTAGTTATTTCGCTTGATCTCCGCTATGCCACTTTTTAGTAATACGTGATCATGGTGGAGTTCTAAAATATTTTTTTCGTCATTATATTTATCTGCAAAAAGTTTATGGATATAATCAACGTCATAGATTTTATTCTCAACCATGTGAGGGGGTTACTGTATGAAAATTAAGATGTGAAAAGCAAACTTGACGAAAATTTGCAAAAAAAAACAAAGTCATAAATTAATAATAGCTAAATTTGAAACCTAAATTTTTGCAAAATAAGTAATAACAAAAAGTTTGCTTCATAACGAAACTTTGAACGCAATTTGGGGGGGGGGGGGTAAGGGGGGGTCAAACCAAAATCCATTTTTTACGATCATTTAGTTTTCTAATGACGCAACTTTCGCAGGGGATAAATTTTGATATCTTAATATTAGGTTTCTATAATACCCCCTAATATATATATATATATACAGGGTTGTGAACGGAACGTAAAATTGAACGACGTTCCGCAGAACGGAAGAAATTGAACGGAACGCTAAAATTTGTCTTTTGCATTCCGTTCAAATAATATTGAAGAGGATATCACCAACCTTGATTTTAGTATGTATTATACATTTTTATCAGGGTTGTTGTCGGTCACTAAATTTAATTATTTAGTTACTAACATAACTTTATTTATTCCGTTCGTTATCCCTTTCGATCATTATCGTGCTGACCTTCAAACTAAGGAGAAGGAGCTGCGTCCAGGTGTAGGGTGCTAATTGATGCACTCTCTTTTGGGATCAAACGAAGATTTGGAGCCTACTTTGAACGTAGGGAGATGCTAATTGCTTCAGCATATTTCCTGAGTTCAAAGTAGGCTTTTTAGACATCGCAAAGCAAGATTAGCAAGAAATTATTTACTAGAAGAGGCCAAAGAACTGGGAGATTTTCCTTTTAGTCAACTTTCGCAAGAACCAGCAGCGGAACAAAAAGGCAAGTTCTTTGCCAAGAGGCCGAAGAAGACTGACTCAGCTAAGCAGGAGGTTGGCCGCTTCTTAACCGATGAGTCTGAGGCAATGGAATCAATTATGCTTATAAAAGGATGAAAAAGATTTTCATTCGATATAATTTTATACTTCCCAGCAGTGCAGTTCGGAGAGACTCTTCTACAAATCAAAACTTTTATTGTGAAGGACAATGCAAAAGATAGGAGATGAAATTTCGAAAAACAGCTCCTTCTAGCAGCAAATAAATAGTGAAATTTATAAACTAACTAGCGAGGACCCGTCACACAGTGACGCTGTATTTTACAGCATAATAGAAAATGTCCTTTTTAAAATAATAATGTTATTTTATTCAATGAGAAAATATTCTAATAAAATACAAAGAAAAAAAATGAAAGAAATCCCTTAAGTGGCGTCAAGCACTTCCCAATATATTACGTTGGGTGTCACTGTATTATTTCCTCCAACCTCCACCTTCACACCTGCCATACACTTTCCCTTGAGAAAGCCTCATATAACTGGCCATGTGAGAAGACTGGACTTGGCAGATAAATTCCCACTTTCTCAAAGGTCTGACCCTGTGCCTTGTTTATTGTTATGGAGTAAGCCAGTCTCAGAGGAAACTGTGTCGTTCCAGGATAAATGGCAGGTTAGTGTCACTGGGTGCTAAATTGATGCGAAGAATCAGGACTTCGTTACCTTGGTTAGCACCTGTCAGAATTGAGGTTTGGATGCAGTTGTTATGCATGTGAGTGACCTTCAGTCTAGTTCCATTGCAAAGGTCCTGGCGGAGAGACAGATTCCTAAGTAGCATCACGACTGCATTCCCTTTCAAATTCAGACGGTGTGGTGGCATCCCAGAAGGTGTCAGCGAGTTAGAAACTCTACAGGATACACAATAATTGTCACTTAGCCTTGATTAAGGGGATTAAGGGGCTACATATAGGTTAGTTACTTAATTATCCATCGCAGGCACCCACTCACCTGTACTGTTTGGGCTCCAAATAAAGCAAATGAGAAGGCACTGTTATAGTGTCTGATGTTGTCCCTAAAGTTACACGATTCAGTGCTACAGCCTGTTATAAGGTCCTCCAGTGGTGATGGATAAACAGCTAATGGTAGGAGGCTGACCTTCCCATTGTGACAGCAATTAAGGGTCTTATTTGGGAATCTAAAGGCTTGACAGTACAGACAAAGTTTAGTCATCGGATCCAAGTAAAACTCTTGATGTAGAGCCAGCGTTCGATCTAGTACTTCTCCATATTCTCATCCTTTCTCTTTTCCTCTCCCTCTGTGTGTGACATATTTTATCTCATATACATACATACTCGATCTCTCATTTGTCCTAGCTCTTTGTGCCTCCCTTAATCCTTTAGAATGGGCAGCTTTCCTGTTTCTTTGGCACTGAGTCCTTTGAGTTATTTGGGTCTCCATCAATATTTATTCTCAGATCCTCTCAAGTATAAATATATTTCAATTGTGATGAGGTATAAGATCCAAAAGAAAAGATGTTTGTAGATAAGTGAATTATCTGGGAAGAACTTATCCGGATACACTAACTGAAGAGTATCTCCTCTTACTGAGTAGATTCATTCATTAATGCACTTTCAATTGTCTCATTAATATGAAACCGGCTAATCCCTTTTTTATGTAACATTTTTCTTCCTCCCTTTTTATTATTATTTTTAACACATAATAAACTGATAATTTATCTCGGAATACCGAGTTGAGCACTTTTTACTAAGCCAATAGAAAAAACTTAACGTCAAAAATAAACTTTGTTCAAAAAATGGGGTAAGTGGTTAACCAAATATTTTTGAGGGGTACTTCAAGAGGTCCCTAGAGGCCTTGCAAAAATGTGAGTTGCGAAAAAAATCGCACATGTTTTATTACAAATTCAATTCTAAGGTTTTTTATTTTATGTATCAACTCCCTAGGGAGACCCCTAACCCCTCAAAAACGGCTTTGAATGGTTGTAAAAGGGACCTTTGAGTAGCTCTCCTGATGATAATTTTGAAAAAGATCAATTTTATTTGAACAGAGTGTCTCAGAAAAACGTTTCCTACAACTTTTAAAAACAAAAAAAAAATGTTATTAAAAAACAACAGAGAAATTTGAATTATGTCGTTTTTCGCCAATTACGTGAAATTTTCACTTGCAAATGACAAAAAATGAAGTTTTATGACATCTCAAGAATTTTTATTTGGTTGATATTATGTACTTTTGAGCCACCTATCATTCCCCAATAAAGACAAATGGGCAGTTAAAGTTTTTTGGGTTTTTGCTCAAAATAATGAGTTTTTTTAAACAAAAATCAAAGACCATTTATCTGTGATGATGAAATTCGCATGAACTACACTTCATACTTTATAACATGGGTATATATCTGTCATATTTTTGCTCTAGGGCGGCAATAATTTTTCACACTAAAAAACTATTCTGCTTGAGCGTGAGATATGAGTACCTCAACTCTTGAGTACTAAAGACCCCTATTTTATTACCTCATCTCAATTGTATTTTTACTTAGAGTTCAAAAATTTATATTTGTATCTTGGTATGTATGTATTTTTTCAATAAATTGATAAATTGGCATTTTAATTTCAATGGCTATATCTGTATGTATATGACGTATGACAGAGGAGCAAAAGCATGTCTACATTATTTTTTTGGCTCAATAATATCCCCCAATAAAAATACATCTCCATGCTGAATTGCAATTTGATCAATCTAGTGTTTAAGCTGCTACATCCACATGACATGATTTTTTAGGGTATTATTAAATGATAGTGGCATTCATTTTTCTTTCTCCCTTTTTATTTAAAGTTTGATCGCTCTTAAAATGTAGTTATTGAAGATACATACCAACATGTAAATATCAAAATTCTTAGAAAGAGTAGCTCTTTGAAATATTGTAAGGAAAAAATACATTTGTTTATGAAAGCTGGAAATCCAACTTTCAATTGGCCTTTTCTAGTCCATTGTGGCCATAAAGACAATTATTTTTTGACCAATATAATTTCCAGATACAAACACATCTCTGTGCCAAATTTCAACTCGATCCATCAAGTGGTTTGGCTGTAGCATACAAAATTGTCGCGTTTTTGTGTTCGTTCGTAGAGTATTATTATAGATGTTGTTCTTAAGATTGTAAATAAATAAACTTTTCGTAATTATTCTCAGATAAAGCAATAATTATGAGTAGTATATACCGAGAAATTCGGTGGACCATATGTGGGTGGGATTTTTACATGTTTGACTTTTCATATAACATTTTGGGTCGGGGTAAAAAAATATTTTAATTTTTCGGGCTGAGCCTCTGATTCAATTATTTTATATCTTATATATATTATCGAAGTTTGTAAAGTTTTTGGAGCTTTAATTGCGGTAACTAACTTCAAGCCGAAACTATTAAAGCCTGGTTTAAAATTTATACCCGATACATACGAGGATGCAGTGAAAAGTAAAGAGCCTTCTTATGATAGTTTTTTTGAAATCCAATTTTGAACGGAACGCAAATTGAACGGCGTTCCGCGGAACGGAAAGAATTGAACGGAACGGAAAAAAGTGGAATGCGTGCAAGCCTGTATATATATAAAGTCTTTCTGTTGCTGTCTCCCCCCCCCCCCCCCCCCCCCCAACTTGCAAACTAACAAATAGCCCGATATTTAGCGCCACCATAACTAATTAAGTTGTCTATATTATCTATAGTATGTGATATGTAAATTAGGATCAAGAAAACGTGCATCACAAAATCATTCTTTTATTTAGAGGAACTTTTAGATAATAAATAACTTTAAGATTTTAATATGATTTACTCAAGAAAATTAATAATATTATTTAAAAAAATGCTTAATAAGTGTGTACTTATAAGTCTCCTTATGTTTTGATATTTGTCACTTTATATGGTAGGTCATGTAGAAATAAAAAGTTATATACGTAGAGGAGAAATACCCTTGAATTAAAATAATGTTTTGTAAGTAACGTTTTGTCTCTGATTTATTTATTTCAGCTTATGTGGTTCGCCATTTTGAAAGCTTTCCCAAACAATGAATAGGATAAATTTATGGGCTGTGGATGATTTTAATACTGACTTGACATAGAAAGAGAAAAAACTGAAAACATAGAGACATCTTTGTGGCTCTGTTTTATTATAGTATTAAACCTCACAAACCTCTCCCTTTTTCATTATATATTATACATTTCAGAACAGTTTTTATAATTTCGATATCTGGCATGAAAGTAAAGAAAAGATCAATTTAGTAGGACGAAGCAAACAAAGACCTTAATTTTGTTACGTAGTGTAGTTCGTCCTACTAAATTGATCTTTTCTTTACTTTTATGCCAGATATCGAAATTATAAAAACTGTTCTGAAATGTATGGACATATACCAAAAATATATTACATATTGATTATAGTCAATAGACGCGAAACAAAAAAAGTATAGCCGCTTGAATAGAACACTAAAATATGGTCAACTTTTTGAAATATAGCCGATTATTTCGAATTGTACGAAAGATATATAAATTATAAAAACTGATTTGAAATGCAGAGATATAGTAGAAAAATAAATACTACTGACATTTGGTGTTATTCTTACTTTGCACGAAGATAACTGGGCCTGAACCATTAGAAATGATGAAAATCCTGATTTTCAAAAAAAAGGCCATAAAGTCCAAACCTTTTTTCAGACGATATTTTGAGTGGCATTTTTGGAATCTACGTAAAAAATGGGACTCAATTTAGAAATTTCAGCCCAGGGCAAAATCCTGTTACATAGTGAATTGATGAGGTATATTCATCACAACGCATTGAGTTTGCTAACTGTAAAGTTTATGGATTTGATTTTGAAAATGAGAATTGTAAAACTTTACTTTGTATATGATTAAAAGTGTTCCAACATCTTATAATGATATGATAGTTATGGTACCAATATCCAAAATTAATTCTGCTGTAATATCAGAATGGTTTTATAAATAGAATTTCGGAGAAATTTTGGAAAATATAGATTTAATGGACTTCGATAAACTTGATGGATTGGGAATTTTTTTATTTTATACATATAAGTGGTTATATTTCGTATTCAATTCTAAAACAAACCAAATTTGAATGTTGTAAAGAAATTTTATTATGTGAGGGTAATATTCTTATAGAAACGGAAATTTCTTGTCCCTCTGATGATAGCTTTTTAATCAAATAAATAGAGGAGGGCTTAAAAAACCGAGTAATGATATTTACATTCTTTGTGCCACAATTTATATAGGTAGCTTTAGATTCTATTTAAAAAAATCAAACTTATTTAAAAACTTCTCTCTCTCGGCTCTCCTGGTTTAATTTTTTGCAGTCTTTTACAAAAGATGTTCCAAATTATGTTCTCTTGTCAGAGATGCTCAAAGTTGAATGCGGTAAAAACATAATAATATGTTATTTATCCCTCAAGTAGCAAGTACATAAATAACTTGTTTTGTAAAAATGATGTAGCTGACATGCACGAATCTAAGAAGCGAAAGCAAGTCTTTAATAATTCTGCTCCTAAAAAAATAGTATAATTACAAAGTTCTTGAATCATTATTTGGTGCCTATTTATTTCATTTATGTATGTTTTAATTTTGTAATAATATATATGTATATTTATTCCATGTTTCTTGTAAAAACTCATCATTTCTTCATGCTATTATGAAATAAATGAACAACTTTTTTAATGTATACTAAATATTTCATATTCATTTCACAATTCTTATTTCACATATGGTTTTTAAAAAAACGTGCGTGTAAAAGAATACGGACTCCTGATTTATTTAAAAACTCCCTGGTTAGACAAAAAAAGTCAAATGAATCAAATATCCCTTAAAAGAGAAATAAAAGGAAAAAAATCCTAAAAATATGTATCCCTAACTACTATTAGCATAAAAAACAGAGCATATTCCATGTATCTAGTATTCCTTGGATAAAGTAATGACCAAGGACTATTGAAAAACAAGATACATCCAATATGCCAAGAGTGCTGACTTTCCTTGCCAGTGATCTTTAATGACGTCACACCGGAAAGCAGGGATAATAAAATTTTGTAATGTGGTTCTTCCTCCTCCCTTCCTCAAAAATCTATTTTTGATACGTCACAAATAATAATATGATTAATGACGTTGCACTATCTATGAAACATGAAATAAATGTACTTGGTATTATATATACTTTAGATATTGAACTAATAAAGAACAAGTTAGTCCCGACGAGAGACGAGGGAGTTCTTATAGTCCATGAGACCTGTCGAATAGGTAAGTCTGGAAGTGAGAATGTATATCGAATATCGAGGAGGTGGAAATATCTGTACAAAGGTTTTTCTCTCAGAATATAAGAGCTCAAGCAATCATGACGCAATGCCAAAAACAAAGTAGCTTATATTTAACTCTAATTCAAAAGAAAATTTAGATGATGAGTATTTATCATCTCTTGCATTTATATAATGATGGTATTACTAATGCAAAGGAGAGGTTTGTGAATTTCCAATGCAAATGGAATTTCTTTATATGTCTCTTTTCTAAATCTCATTGACTATCAAGTCCATAAAAGTATATCCCTCTATTGAATTGAGCAAGAAACGATCAGATTCGAGGTTGAAGTGCCTTGAAGAAGAGAGAAGAAGGAGCATACGAAAGGCTATTTCTCTTGTAACACACAATCTGGTGAAGTTTCAAATAAACCCGAAAACATTTACAAGAAAATATAAGACTACTACTTAACTACATATTCCAAGAGCTTGAACTTGGCTGCTGAAACAGCTAATAAAGAGCTCCTAGTTAACAAACTAGCTTTTCAAGATATATGCACATTTTCGGGAAACATGTTCCGATATTGAAGCCCAAAGTCCCATTTCGTTTAAAATTGTTTACACACCATCCTCAAAATTTCGCAGTCTCTCCCAAACATCTACCTTAGACCCCTTCATTAACTACCTAACAAGAAGACAACTTGATTTAACAGACAACATAAACACTAAAGTGATTAAAAATCCGCTCCTCTCATCTTCTGAAAGATGGTTCAATTATAGGGTTCTCACTGGGACATTTGAAGTTCAGGAAAAGTTTTTCTCTGGCCCACAGAGCCTCCATAGCTTTTATTAGGATAACAGGGAAACGACGGATGACTTTTTATTCAATTGCTACAAGTTACAGGAAGTTTATTCACATCTTTATAAATTATTGCCTTCAATACGACTTTTAAAAGCCAAAGAGGGATCATTTTATAGCTTTTACACTGGTAAAATGGAGGCCGTCATCAATTGAATCCTCACCAAAACCCAGCAAATATATATGCCAAACAATGCTCCAATAACCACGACATATCTGGCATTTCCAATATTGTATACCTACATCTTCGTGTTTTACTAAGAATTTTTTATTCGATTGGAAAGTATTTTTTATTACTTTTTTACTATATTTTATGGTCGTATTTGCTGTTATTTGATTCCTGTTTGATCTGTCTAGTCCAGGGGTCGACAAATAAAATGTTGAAATAGCCATAATGGACCAAGATAATAAAAAATTGTGTCTGTAGCCGCAAAAAAATAATCGTATATAATATTCATACGGTGTACATTCTGGTCCTATATATATATATATATATTAGGGCTGTTCTTATTTTTCAAATGTTTGAAATGTTAGCAACATTGTGAATTTTCTGTTTCTTGGTGATAAAAGAAGACGACATACAAAGTTTGAACAAAATCGGTCAACACTACGAGGTCGCACAACGAGGTCAAAGTTTTAAAAATTTAGTAAAAATATAGTTTTCCGCAAATTTCTTCAAAATGGTGGACGTTACAGACTTCAATAATAATTATTAATTTAAAGGAAATCTAATTTACTACCAGACGATCTTTAATGTTTAAAAAAAAAAATTCAGTAAAAACAAAGAAAAAATGGAGTGTGTAATGATAGCATATTTCATAGCTTTTTTGTATCAATTAACTTCACTCGCCTGTAGAAGATGACTTGTTCGCTTCAGAGTAAAATAGTACTTTTAAGTTTAGTAAACCTTTAAATGATAAATCCAAAAATGACCTTGGTTGCATTCTATCAATTCAGAATTCAGTACAATCTGAGTTTACATCATATGATTCAGAGCCTGTATTGACCTATAAGAAATCGATTATGAAAAATAAATAAATAATGTGTTTCTTAGATTTGCGTCAAGGTATCCTCTCAAAATTTTACTTTGTCTCTGACGCATTTATAATCCATTATATGCGTCATTTTGTACGCGAGATAGGCTTTTTTAATGTACATATAACTCTCTACTTATTAAATTGACATGATTTAGTATACCAAAATATTAAAGCTGGTTTACCAAGCTTTCATTTGATATGTTTGGTGTTCTAAAAATCGCTATACTTTAAGAGATATAAGCAAATACATCTTTGCACGTACTCTCCCCAAAAATTGGTCTTTTGATATAAGAATATACAATTACCACTTGGTAACTGCTGTTACGGTTAGCTGGATAGAAGATAAAGAAAAAAAGAAGGGAGAGAGTATTTTGCCTCACTTCTCTCCCTTCTTTTTTTCTAACTGTAGATGGCTAAAATATATGTAGGAATTCAGCCAACTGAAATTCACCAAGTCGATGGCGTAGTTCCATGAAGACCCGCTTTGCTCGGGGATTTTGAGGTCAAAAATGGTGTATCTCGCCGAAGCCGAGATTAAAATGCCCCTCAGATCTTCTCGAAGTAGAAGGTCACCAGACGTCAACCTAGAACTAATCAGAGCTTTGGCACTTAAGAGCGCAAAGTGAATGGCTTCAAGTTTTCGCGATGTTTTCCTTTCTTTCTTAGAAAACCCATATAGTACTACTGCCTTAAAATCTTTGGAAGACAACATGTTTAAAATTAAAAACTCAGTTAAAATTGAGGTATATGGACAGTCAACAAATGCATGGATTGTAGTGTTAAAAAAAATTCCCACAATCTTTACAAGGACCATTAAAAAAAAGAACACCAGTCGAGATTTGGAATTGCGAAGTGAACTTCTTTCCTTCCATCACTCCAAGCAGAGACTCCTTTATTTTTATGACCCAATCCTCAGAGACTTTAAGGTCTTCAATCGTTTTTTGGCAAATCTTACTCACCTCCTTATCATACAAAGATAATACATTTACTTTAACGTGCCAAGGACATGGAGGACGATGATAACCGCACGCTTTCATGAGAGGGTATTTAAATTTCCCGTGGCTAAATGAAGAATAAGATTTCTTCTGGAGGTCGTGGAAAGTAAGAATACCTCCCATTAGTGCCTCACCTTCCAAGGTTATAGGGTCTTCATTTTTCTTGAAAAAAGCCTTTTTGTCCCTGTTTTGTTCGATAATATCTACCGTTGAACTTGAGTCAAAAGATATAGGGCAGACCCAAATAATTCTTTGGACAGCGGCCCAAGTGGGAGATATAGATGAAAGTAGAGGATTGTAATTGACGGTACCCATCATAAAAATGTATATACGGAGAAGTTTGAGAAGACAGATCTCCACTCAAGGTAGGGCCTTGTGGACAAATCAATTAAAACTTTTATATATATCCTAGGAATTACTCTGGATAAAACTACTAAACCACCCCCAAGCTGATTCCTTGGTTGTTTTAATGGTTCTATATACGATTTATGAAAGAGAGTTAAAATCCATTTTTCTCTTCTTGTATTGCCTTATCAGCTAAAATCGGTAAAAGGGAAGTTTTATATAAAACTAAAGGCACTATAAATTTATTATAAAAATCGATCCGCGTTTGAAGGTTAAAGCTTTTAAAAAGTGAAAGCCTCTTATATACCGCTGATTTTAAGGAAGTCCATTCACTATCCAATTCTCCTTGTCTTCCGTATTCCACTCCAAGAATGCAGACTTTGTTTCCAATCGGACAATTAGCAACTCGTAAATTTTTAATGGGACGCCATTCTCCCAGAGGTAAAATCGATGTTTTTGAAGAATTAAGTTCAAGTCCTGAACGTTTTTTAAATTTGGTAAAAAAGGCCAGAAAAATTTATATTCTTTTTATTAATTGACTCTCAGAACGGGATTCAACAAATAAAGTCACATCATCGGCGTAAAGATCAATAATATGTTTCTCTTCGATAAAAAGAACTCCGAACCCATTGTATTTATGTTTTCTGAGTAGCCAATTCTTCAATGGCCATCACAAACAAAAGAGGAGCGGCGGGGAAGCCTTGACGACAGCTCTTCCCTAGGAATATTGGCTCTAGAGCTGCGAGTTGCCGACCCTTGGTCTAGTCTAATGTTATTTCTGTTATATCTATATAAATCTTTATAGAAAATTAATAAAGTATCGCCTTATGACCAAAAGAAAAGAAACGATTCAGAAAGGGTGAATATCTTCCTTCTATTTTCATGCTGAAAAGTCAACTCTCTGACTAAAGTTCTAAAATATAATAATAATCTTTCAAAATGGTCTAAGATCTGCAGACAGTTTGGAGTTGTTCATGGATAGGATTGGTCAAATTTAGAATAAAAACGCTTATAAAGCCCAAAAATGAGGAGTTATTAACTGCTAAATATGCAGTAAAATGAGGAAATATGGTAATACATATTAAATTACTTTTTTAACAAGACATAGAAAAGTCAGAGAGGGAGAGAGTTACATGGCAAGAATTTACACGGTACGAAAATCGCATGCGCAAAGATGTAGGGCTAACACACGTAATGTACATAAAATGTACGCCGGTCAAATGTCCCCATTTTTTCTAAAAATGTCCATTAATTAAAAATGAGTGAAATATGGATGAATAAATGTAGAAAATTGCTAATTATTCGAAAAAAACTAGAAAACGGCAAATATGAAAATCTTGCAAAAACAAACAAAACACGCTTAGTGTTTTGTTCTAGATTTATATTCGCATATTTCATGCCACATATTTCCCTGATCATGGAGCTATCAGAGTTAACAAAGAGCCAGGCCCGGCAGCAGGCCCAGGCTGTTCGGGGGGCCCTACAGCTGTTATGGGGGGGTACAGTTGGCACATTCATAAAAAATCGGGCCCATGTCACTCGGTGAGCAAACAAAATTATCGTTTGACTTATGTTTAGAGTTTTAATTTTATACTAAAATGTGTATTCATGTATTTTATATATCATTAGACTAAGTAAACGAAGTCTGAAAAAGTATATATTCAGATATTAAAACAATGGAATGCTCTAAAATGAATAAAAGGGAGTTTCTTTTTCCTGAATTGACGCAATTGAGAGTAGATAAGAAGAGATAAGGAACCGTTGTCGACTGTTTTCATTCTGAATTTGGAATATCAAACCTTCTGAGAGCTCTGGGGAGTAATAAGGAAGAAGCATTTGGTTTTTTAACCAACACACTTTCCCTTTATTAAATTGTAAACATCCACTAACTTTATTATTTTAATCAACTTGATTGTTTTGCCGTGTTTTAGAGGGCTTTTCTAAAAAGCATCTCTAATTGAAATGTAGTCTACACTCAAACTTAATCAAGAAAATAAGAGATTTTAAGATTAATCTAATAAGATAACATCATCTAAAAACCCATAGAGATATAAAGATATAGAGAGCGTATTCCCTTCAATAGCAGGGAAACATCGTTCAGCTGTCGCCTATGCCCAATATAAACAAATTAGTTTGTACTACGTCATCGAATGTTGATCATAGATATAGAAAGATATGTTTACCTTGGACACAAAAACGTATTCCTCTGAAGAATCCAATAAGCCTTCTATGTCTTTATATCTCTATGGGGAAAAAAATCAAGAAACTCATTCAATAACCACACTGTGAGTTGTATTGTCTGTTCCTTGTTTTTAGTTACATTAGATTACTTAGCATATTCAGCAAAATGTCGAAAGAACCGCCAAATAAGAACCAAGATTATTATAAACTACATCAAACTTCAAAACCAAAAATACTCCATGAAATTCCACAGGTCTGTAGGAACCTGGATCTTCAAATAAACTACTAGAATAACCCCAAAACAGTAGTTCTGCTCTCGCTGACCCTACTAGCGGAGTCTGCAATGAACATAGTCAATCAGGTTTCGACTGCATGGAGGATTGTTGCCGAAATATTGAGACGGATAAAGCTACTGAGCTAATCATCGACAAAAGGAGACTGCTAGATCATTCGGCCCAAGACAGAGATATTTTAATGCAGACTAGTATAAGAAGACAGAATGGTTAGTTCTATGCATAACGACAAGACGAGCATTCTGCGAAATATATATTTGCTGCTCTCAAAGAGTTTGTCACTTTCTCCAAATGTCGAGAAGGCAGCTTTGCAATGTGTGGAAAATAAATGGAAAAAATCCCCAAGCCTCCTTGACAGTCATAAAAAATCTAAATTTTATAAGGACTGTGTGCAAAAAAATGTGACTACTTCTTCCAAGCACCTACAAATATTCAACTTGGTGAAGCAACTTCGATGTCTGCAGTTTTAATCCCGACAAAGGCTCGCAATCGCAATCAGGGGGCATACCATAGAGATATACATAAAGATATAGAGGGTTTATTGGATCTTAAGAGAAATACGTCATTGTGTCCAATATAAACACATCTTTCTATCTCTATGATCAACTTATGATGATGTAACACAATTACTTTGCTTATATTGGGCACAAGCGACAGCTGAACGACGACGTTTCTCTGCTATTGAAGGGAATAAGCTCTCTATATCTTTATATCTCTATGGGACAAACTCATAATGAGAGTAACTTTCAAAGCTAGTTGAACTTGTTGCTAATAAAATCCCAACTCTGAAAAGCTTTATGTTTATCGGTAAATATGCATCCCACGAGACCATCAATGGGCTTATTAATGTGATGGACCAGAAGTGTTTCAACACTTTCTAAACAGAAAAAATAAATAAAAAACAACGCAAAACACTTTTCAAAAGTAAAAAAATAAGCAATCAAACCAGAGTTAGCTTTCACCACTGTATTGGGGCCACCCAAATTTCTCCCTTAGAAGAAAAAAATAGTACTAAAAACCTTTTTGTAAAGCGTCCACCTGTCTATAACGGCTTGGGTTATATATCTGTTTGACTGTATTTAGTTGCCTTAATTAAAGAACTCGTATATTCATTCCTCCTGTAATTTTTGGATTGTTTTTAATTTTTAAAGGTTCTTTGAACTCTTCATGCAAGTCACAAGTTACAACATAAGATTTAAATATTCTAAGTAAAATGGAATATGTTTCCATCACGTTATACGTAGATAGTGAACCTTCACGTGCTTATTTTTAAATATATATTCTGAAAATAAGGTAACATCATGAATATCAGAGTGCTATGTATAATGGACTGATTACTTCGTAGAAAGAGGGTAAATACTAATATTCCACACGAATAATTTTCATCATTTTTCAAGCAAATGGTTTTCCATATTACATATAAATATGCTTGATGGAAGATCTAATTGTAGCATGGGGTGTTTCGGTAAATATTATATTGGTCTATGGATGGGCGTGTCTTAATGCATGGCGTAAATAAAAACATTGAAAGACAGTTTGTAATTAAGCCTTTTTTTCTTATTATATACTATCATTACCATCGACCCATTAGTGATTTTTTCTTGGCTAACTGTTTTTTATTATTATTGAGACTTAAAATATTTTAAGATATAACAAAATATAATAAAATATTTAGAGGAAGGAATTATATGTATAACATAAAAAATTGTAGTTTAAAATTATTCCTCGCCTGAGTAGCCTATCAAAATAAAATATAACAACAAAACACTAACAAACAATGCCAAAACCTCAAAACAACAAAAAATTTAAAACTTAAACACAAACAAACCTTTAAAACATAATACACTAAATTCTTTTAAAAGTTTCATAACATTTAATTATACTTTTTAACATCGTAAAATACTTTGCCGAAACTTTGGATAAAACTTAAATAAATCCGCCGCATATTGCCATCCAGCACCAGAAGTGTTAGGAATCTTCAAAGAGAAGGACGAATAACGAGCAGCAGAAGATATTATAACGGCTCTTATTTCCTCCGGGTCCACAGGATCATTTTTGCAGAGTTTGCTCGCAATGAGTGATTTAGCACCCAATAAAGCACACTCCAGTGCCTTCAAATTCTCGGACGGGGCTTGGCCTTCCATTACTCCAAACAGTACACATGCTTTTACATTCACCTCAATGTTATTATGTCCGTTAACATTTAGAGCTACCAACTTCTTCAAAATCTGAACATGAAGGCAGTCTACAAAGGCGTGTGTAGTTGAATTATATATCCTTCCGCAGTTTTTGCACGGAGAACTGAAGAATAGCAGGTTGCCCGAGATCTGAAGTTGCGCAGTGATTTTTTTATCATCGTGGATGCTCACCAAGGATTGATGTATTTTTTATGCCATTCATCAGGAAGGTTTAAAAGAGTAGAATAAAACTTGCACAGTTTATGACTTCGTCGTCATGTTGGCGGTTAAAACACATTTTCAGGTGCAAGGAGAGGATGGCATATGAGTTCTTGCAGTTCTCTCTAGAGGAAAACAATATTTACCATGTGAAAAGTCAAGGGAGTGTCGTTTACTAATATCATGTATTGTTAATATGTCACTTTCTAAGGCTAGACTTTCTAGATAACGGGGTTCGCTATGGTTCTTGAAGAAGGCTTTCTTTGATGAATTCTGATGAATTATATCAACGATCGTGTCGGATTTATACGTGGGTGTCCCAGACCAAAGGACACGATGAGCCGCACTCCATGACATAGACAATGACTTTATGGATTCATTAGATAGAATGGTTCCCATCATACAGAGTTTATATATATTTTATTTAAGAATGTTGATCTCCATTCAGAAAGTGGCCGAAGAGTGATGTCTATAAATATTTTTGGTACATTCTTGGAACTATTTTAGATAATAAAGCTATTCCACCCCCCATATGTTTTCTAGGTCTTTTAAGACAGGAGAGGTATCTTCGATGAAAGAGGGTTTCCAACCAGGAGTCTTCTTCGTTTATGGCCTTCTCAGCTAGTAAGGGTAATGAGTGAGCTTTGTATAGCACTAGTGGAACGATATGTATATTGTACAAGTCGATCCGCCTAAGTATGTTTAAGTTTCTCCATTGTTTAATCTTTGTGCGAATTGTAGAATCTAATGAAATCCAGTTTGCTTCCGTTTCACCGTTTCTTTCCATTCAATGCCCAGAACCGGAATTCTGTTCATTATGGGACACCCCATTATTTTACTTGAAACCTCCGGAAACCATTTACCGATTGGAAGAACAGCAGTTTTGTTTTTATTCATATTCAACCCAGACCTATTAGAATATTTCATAAAAGCATTCAGCAGAGCTTCAATCCTCCTGACAAGTTGAATGCTTGAATTAGCTTCAACATATATCGTTATATCGTCAGCGCAAGCATCCAACAAATGGTTTGTGGGGCTAAAAGAGATTCCAAACCCCCCGATTTTCTTTTAAGGGACTCACAAAATTCCTCAATAGCTGCTATAAAAAGTAAAGGTGATGCAGGACATCCTTGCCTGCAGCTTCTCTTAAGTTCAATCCTTTCACTTGAGTGACCATCGATGCTGATTTTGGAAGAACCATTATACAGTAAGGCACGAATCGGATTAAAGAAACGGTTTGGGAGTAATTTTTTACCCCCCTCAGAATATGAGCATGAGCAATTGTGTCGAATGCTTTGTGGAAGTCCACAGTTATTATTGCTCCATATTTGCCTCTCTCCGTTACAGAATCAATCGACGCTCTTATGTTGCGGGAGATGTCGTGAATTTTCCGTTTTCGTAAAAAACCTTTTTGATGATGTCCAATTTTCACTTAAAACTTCTTCGATTTGTTTTGCAACAACACCAGCCAGTATTTTATATGTTTCATTCAAGACTGTTATAGGCCTCCAATGTTCAAATTTTGTGCCATTGCCTTTTTTTGGTATGAGTGATATTCGACCCATAGTTAATGCAGAAGGAAGCTCGCCATGTTTTTCCATACCAAGTCCAAGTTTAAGAAGATAAGGTACGCATGCATCTGGAAGATACCTGAAGATTGGTCCACCAACTCCATCCGGTCCTAAAGCTTTATTACTTTTGATCTTGTTCGCTATGTGTTCGTGAATATTTTGTACAGTAAAACTGGGGTGAGAGGGTTAAGTTTTCGTCGTCTTGGAAAACTATTCCGTTGTCCTCCAAGTATATTGGCAAATTTTTTATGAAAGTATCTTAGAATTTCGTATTTATCGTCGAGTATTTTGTGGTCTAAAATAATTTTCTGGACTCCAACAGAAGTAGTAGGACATTTAAAGATAGATCTCTTTCTTCTGAATACGCCATCGTTTTCTTTTTTGCACTTTCGTTCCATCTCTTCTACTGCGATATCAGTTAACTGTTTTTAAGCTTAGTGGAAAATATAATTTGCACTACTAAATGTTTATTTTTCGAAAATGGCAAAATATGCGAAAAAGCAAAATATGAAATCATGCAAATAGTGGTTCAATATTATTATTCGAATATTTATTCTAATCATTATGTGTAAACTTATTATTAGATAATATCGACGCGACTTCAAAGTCTTCCAACGATTTATTCGCAAATATTATTTGCTGAACTCTGGTTGACTTTTAGTTTCACGAGTCCGCTGTGGTGGGTTAAGAATTCTTCTTTTCCGAGCTGCGTTCCTTATTTTTCGAGACATAAGTAAAATTCGATTAGCTGCTTCTAAAGCACTTACAATATTCAATCATAAATGCTATCGCACTTATTGCAAAAAGATTGACCGCAATCGAATACATCAGATACGAAGAACTTAGAGCAATAATGCTCTCAGCGGTGGCAGGATATGGAACACTTACTCGACGGATACCGTATATATATATATATATATATATATATATATATATATATATATATATTATATATATATATATATATATTATATATATATACAAGGTAGTTAAAAGTAAGGTAGAGCCATTTTAACCAATGAAAGTTAAAAAAATACACCGCCACGCAACCTACCTCATGAGCATGACGTCACATATGGCAAAAGAGGGTATATTGTATAAGTAAAATATGTAAAATATAATCGAATTTAGCCTTTAATTAGATCATAGAAGAATTAATTATCACAATTCTATTTTGTAAGTTATCATAAATTTTGATGATTTAAAGTTGCTCAAATTATCAAAATATTTCATGAAAAAGCAAACTTTTCAATCATTATATGTTAAAGCACATAAAAAACAACAAAATAAATTATAACAAAATACTATTTATAATCATATATTATTACAAAGACATATTTAGAAAAAGTATATAATTTATGAATTAATACAAAACAAAATATGGTTATAATCATATATTATATAAATATTATTAGAAATACATATTAAGAAAAAAATATATAATTTATAAATTATTACAAAACAAATACTGTTTATAATCATATATATATAAATATATTACACATAAAGGATGATGCAGGCTGAAATGTCGAATCTCCTCTTTTGCATGCGATGGTCCAAGCTTTTCTCTGTTTGATGTTGGTTGGAAACGAGTGGTATAATACATTGTGAGCATTGGGATCCAATGAAGGACAAACAGCAACTGCACACTGTCTTTTTTTCTATTTTTTATTAATTGAAGCCATTTTTTGTAAGAGTACGATGCACTAATGATAATTTGAGTAGAGATGTTATATATAGTAAAAGTTATTGTTTATGTTTTCTGCCAGACGTGACATCACACGAAAAATTTCGGAACCTAAGTTTATACATTATGAAATGGCAGGGGGGTTGTATATATATATATATATATATATTATATATTATATATATATATAATATATATATATATAATCGAGGTATGATCAAAAAGTATCCGACTTTTGGTTTTATTGGTCAAACGAACACAGCTATGGGGGCGGGACTTGCTGTGTGGTTGGGAGCATGACTACTGCGCATGCTCATTTTTTTTCTACAGTTCCAATACAAGTCAGTCGGCGTCAGGCCATTCATGATTGAACAGGTGCAAGTGAGTGTTGTCGGATTTATTTTTATTTAAAATGTCAGAAAAAGCCGAACAGCAAAAATTGATTGAATGGAACCAAAACTAATATTCACCTCGTCTACAAGTTCTCTGATCGTGATTCGGCGGTTCTGCATCACCAGGTTCCTCACTTGATCAATGATGGCATCGTTTTTCGATGTTGAGGGCCTCCCTGAGCGTGATTCACTTTCAACTGACAAGCGGCCATCTTTGAAGCGGTTGTACCACTCCTTATCTGTGTGGTGCCCATCGCTTCATTTCCAAAACACTTTTTTAATCTTGCGAATTGTTTCCACTTGCGAATCACCAAGATTAAAACAAAATTTTATGCAATAACGCTGTTCGACTTTTTCTGACATTTTAAAGAAAATAAAATCCGACGACACTCACTTGCACCTGTTCAATCATGAATGGCCTGACGCCGACTGACTTGTATTGGAGCTGTAGAAAAAAATGAACATGCGCAGTAGTCATGCTCCCAACCACACAGCAAGTCCCGCCCCCATAGCTGTGTTCGTTTGACCAATAAAACCAAAAGTCGGATACTTTTTGATCATACCTCGTATATATATATATATATATATATATATATTATATATAATATATATATAGTATATAATATATATATATATATATATATAATATCTATTATAGATAATATGAAAGTAAATAATACGCATCATTTATTGAAGAAACCGACTGATAAATGAGCGTTACATAGCAGTATATCAACTATATTAAGAGTGGCTTCAGATTATTTAAAAATGAAGTTCAAAGTTTTTATTTATAGACGTGAAGGAATGTGGCGTGAGAGTAAACAAGAAGCCTCAATAGGATCCTCTAGGTGACGCTATCAATAAAGGTTATAACAAATCAAAGTATTACTACAAAAATAGTGTAAATATCCACAATTCTCAACTATGGATTCAAAATAGTCTGGTTGGACACTTGAGCAATTAGAACAAAGCCCTTATTTCTATATTAATGGTTATTTATAATATTCTTACAAAAATTACAATTTATAAAACATACATATAAAATCCGTCCTTCCATTGTTATATTACTAAAACGAGTACTCATTTCGGAATTCGATATGTGTAAGCAATTACTCTGATTCACTGGACATGAATCCGCTTTAAAATATCATTTAAAATAGTAGAACTTGAAAGTTAATTTGTTTAACTTTAAATTAGTGATTGCAAAAATAATTTGAAACATAGTGTGCCTTTATCAGTCATTATTACATCTCTTTTGAGTGCAAATCAGGTTTGTTGATCATTTTCACTACATGATCCTCCATAGACAAGTGAGAAGTAATAAACGCCATCCCTCGAACATTATTTATCAAACTCAGACGTTTATTGGCTCACTTTTTTTACGAGCCAAGTCGTCTGAATTAACGTTTGATAAAAGAAGGCAAAGCACCAGACATTAACTTAAATTTAAGTTTCCTGGCACACCTTTGCATAGGCTGATTTTTTGGGAGGAAATTAAAGGGTTGAAATTTTCTTTGTAGCAATTTGCCTTTCCTGCAAAAGCTATAGTCCTTCGAAAAATGAAACCTCCCTTTATTGGAACAGCTAGGCACAGCATAAACCGATAGATTTTAATTTAGTATGAAGGATTAATATCGTTTAATGCAAGATACATAGAGATAAGGACCTTAAGGTGTATCAGAGAGAAGGAGTTCAGCCTGCTATGACAGAATGGGGAGTGTGACGTCACTGATATACTCTTATTTAATAATTTTGATAAGAGTTACTAAATAAAGTCATATTTTTACTGTGTATTTATTTTGAAAAACACTAATATAAAATATAGGTCGTAGAAATTTATAGGACCTTATTTTAATGAAAACATATTTTTATAACGAATTACTTAATTAAAGGCAGGAATTGTCATAACTTCAACGCAACCTCGTTAAATCATCCAAATCATGAAGCATATTTATTAATGTATGTATTAATATAAATGTTCTATAAAGAAGGAGCCTTGTTTACTTTTTATAAAGCTTTTTATAGTAGAGATTTTATATAGGCGTTGGTTTGCTGGTTTGTTTGTTTGTTTGTCAGCAGGATAACTCAAAAAGTGCGTTACGGATTCGGAGGAACTTTGTGGAGTTGTTGGAAATGCCAAAAGAACAAGTGATTAAATTTTGGCATCTCTGAGTGCAGAATTAAGATGCAAAATGAGCTAAATACTAATAAATATTTCAAGTTAACCTACTCTGCCAATAGATGTCGCTGTGCTGTACTCTCAAAGAGGAGAGCACAGCACAGCGACATCTATTGGCAAATGACAAGTGATTCATTTGGTGGGGATTGGCGGAAGTTTTTACTCTCTGAGTCCTCTAGTTAAACATATTTAAAAAAAAGATTGTTAAAGTAAATCTTTTTAAATCATAACTTTTACCTACAAAATCCCACTATCGCACTCCTTTTGCCGTTGAGGTTGCATGGCTTATCATACGTTTATACCCTAATTAACATTTTGTATGCAAACATATTTTACATTATTATGGAACACGTCAGTATGCATTTAAGCAAATACAAATAATGAAGAGGAATTTCAAGGTTATTTTTTTCTTCGTGAACATACATATTAGGCGAGTAAGCATAAGTTAAAAGAAGGATGCCATTAATATTCTTTCTCTTTCTCTCTCTCTCTCTCATATGATGTATTGATGAATGATATTACTTATCTAACCTCTGTCTTATTATAATTTTCTCCAAATTACTCATTGATATGAAACAATATTTATATGCAAAGCTGGGATTCGGTACTGCCGATTCGATATTCGCAGATTTTATTATGCAGTAGATAGAAAGAAAGATAAATTTATTTATGTATCTGCTCTTTGACTTCTTCATATGCATTTAGTATCGGACAATTTAAACAAAGGACAATGCAGTACATTATTTGTTATAATTTTTTTAGAGATTATTTGGAAAATTTAATAAATGTTATTTTTATAAATGCACTCGGATTTTGAAGGTAATGGAAATCAAACGAAATATTTCCTGAATTGTCTTTTTGTTAGTCGTTGTCCGATATTAAATGCGCTTTGAGCACCGGAATTGTTTATTTATTTTGCAAAGTTCAACCTCTTCACACCAGGTGGTAACAACGCTTCCAGTTCTAAATACCGATTTACATTCGTTAGTCGTAGCTCTGTTTAAAGGAAAAGTGACTTAACATGATTGCTCTTCATGATTATGACAATGATCCTATTGTCTTTAAGATCGCCACTCATCCAATTATGAACGTATCAAAGATAAAGTTAGCAGGAGTGCATTAGTTTATAATGATAAATCTTTAATATTTTTTTTAGTTTTAAAGAAAACAAACTAAAGATATAATTGCCTAACTTACTCTTTTTAATGATGTGCTAAATGCTATTGATATGCAAATAATAAAATAGTATTGATAGTGAAAGAGGAGAGTTTTGTGACTGACGATTTCTTGTGCCGATTTATATATATCAATTGCCAAAACTCAATCCACAGCTAGTTTTTTTCCTTCTCTCTTTATCTCAGATAGGTAAACGATCTACCATAGGAATTTTACTATATCTAAAGGCTTCACAAATATATATATGAAGGTCCACACTTTTATTTTCACAATCCAAGGATATCCCTTTATCTTTAGCCATGGAAAAGGAAAGGGACGAAACAGTAGTAGTTATCTTATCAGATGAAGCAGAAATCAATCCAAGAATTTATTTTCCCGCGGAATCAAAATCCTTTTTTTGTATTTTTCATGAGGGGCTCTTCAAACGAAAAAAATAACAATACATAATATCTACATTTTCTCAGGGAATGAATAAAGATTTGACTGAGTGGTGGTGAGGCACATAGACACATGTCCAGAATTGATTGATTTAATCAATGCCCATTACGAATAAAGCCCACCCATTTCCCTCTTCGTTAATGGCATTTATCTCCATGATTACCAGAGACTCGCTCTCTCTATTATACACACATACACATATATATATATATATATATAAAGATATATATAAATCATTGAATAAAAATCCATAGCCTCATCAATTCCGTTTGATAAATGAATACTATATAATAATTAAAGCTAAAATATAAAATCTCTTGAAAAGGAGCGCTATTGCTCAAGGAAGCCGTATGGTCAGTCTTTGATTCATAAGTCATACTTAATGAGGGTTGATTAGTCGCATATATGGACCAACTTGCGGGTTCTTAGAGAAGATCAATAAACGACTCAGCAGCTGATGGGCACCATTTTATATCTCCTTTTATTAAGAAAAAAAGAATTTGAAAGAAATATTTTTTGAAAGAAATATAATTCAAAAACCAATGAAGAATGTCTTTAATTTGTTGATAAAAATTTGGAATCAAAACTTGTTTATTTGTAATTTTCTAGTTTTTCCGCATATTTTCCTCCTCATATTTTGCTCATTTTTAGCCTCCCTGATTAACATATGTCGAGTGGCTCCAGGACTTTTGTTAGACAGCCATTTCTTAGACGGACACTTCTTAGACGGACATTTCTTAGACATGGACACTTCTTAGACAGCCATTTCTTAGACGGACACTTCTTAGACACGGACACTTCTTAGACAGGGACATTTCTTAGACACCCATTAAAAATGTACTCACAATTAAATAGGCCCTCGGGTTCCGCCGAACACAATCGGGGTGTTTCGGAATTACAAATCCTCCACCAATGGGCCCTCGGGTTCCGCCAACACAATCGGGGTGTTTTGGGGTTAAAAATCCCCGCCAAGGAGCCCTTGGGTTCCACCAAACCTAATCGGAGGTGTTTTGGGGTTACAAACCCACCGCCAATGGGCCCTCGGGTTCTGCCGAACACAATCGGGGTGTTTCGGGTTACAAATCCTCCACCAATGGGCCCTCGGGTTCCGCCAAACACAATCGGGGTGTTTTGTGGTTAAAAATCCCCCGCCAAGGGCCCTTGGGTTCTGCCGAAAACACTCGGGGTGTTTTGGGGCTAAAAACATCCGCCAATGGGCCCTCAGGTTCCGCCGAACACAATCAGGGTATTTTGGGGTTACTAGTCCCCCGCCAATGGGACCTCGGGTTCTGCCGAACACAATTGGGGTGTTTTGGGGTTACAAACCCCCGCCAATGGGCCCTCGGGTTCCGCCGAACACATCGGGGTTTTCGGAATTACAAATCCTCCACCAATGGGCCCTCGGGTTCCACCAAACCTAATCGGGGTGTTTTGGGGTTACAAACCCACCGCCAATGGGCCCTCGGGTTCTGCCGAACACAATCGGGGTGTTTTGTGGTTAAAAATCCCCCGCCAATGGGCCCTCGGGTTCCGCCGAACACAATTATGGTTTTTAGAGTTACAAATCCCCCGCCAATGGGCCCTCAGGTTCCACCGAAAACAATCGGGGTGTTTTGGGGTTACAAATCCCCCGCCAATGGGCCATCGGGTTCTGCAAAACACAATTGGGCTGTTTTGGGTTACAAATCCCCCGCCAATGGGCCCTCGGGTTCTGCCGAAAACAATCATAGTGTTTCGGGGTTACAAATCCTCCGCCAATGGGCCCTCAGGTTCCGCCAAACACAATCGGGCTGTTTTCGAGTTACAAATCCCATAAGAAATGTCTCATAACATACCGCCAATGAACCCTTAGATTTTTATCTTGCGACTATGAGTGTTTTAAACAAGCTCCAAACAAAATATCGGGATATGCCAAGTGTATATACAACATATTGAGTTTTAAAACCTAATCCCACGTCAATTTCCCTAATTATACCTAATTCAAACCCACCGCTTAAAGAATCTGGGGTCTTATCTGTGTTATACATTATTTGGGTCTTTTTAAGTATGGATGAATGATCAGTTGGATTTTATTTCCATGGGGTAATTAATTTTTAGCCGTTAATTATTAATAATTGTGACTGAGGAATCAAAAATTCTAATTGTGCAATTGATGCTGCTGGCATTCATTTATGTTGAACATTTTTGCGAATATGTTTTTTACTGCACTACCACATACAAGAGTATAATTGCCTAGCATAGCCTAAAAATATAGTTTTCGTTTTCTTGTTTCTTTAAAATGGCTTTACGCTTGCCTTTTCATGAGGAATAAATGAATAAATTTTTGTTTGTCACACATAACTTTATTTTATACATTTATACATTGTAAGTAATACGTTCAAGGTAAGAGAGAATAGGAGTTTGAGGTGTGTAATGGTCCACAATGCCTCTGAGACGTTGTTGCATAACTGCATTTTTTTTCTTTTCCGGAAGAACCCGTCCAGACCGATACTGTGTCAGTCGGGCTTCTTGATACTTTTGCTCATCGCAAAGAAAGCCAAGGAATGACCATATATTAGAATGGGCACACATATCCGTCTGGAATCCCCTATGCCATCCTTCAACACAGTTGTTGGTTTTGGGGAGGTTCAATCGGATGGTCTGGTATACGTTCCACATTTCTCGGGGAAACCTTGGTGCACGGATTACTCCATGAACATCTCGGGCACCAATCCAAGTGCTTTCAACGTAACGCAAATGCCTCGGGTACTCTGAAAAATAATAAAGTAACGTTAATAAAATTGTAATTAGTTAAATAGTCTTAATTTTGGCATTTCGAAACTCTTCAAAAGCCTCTTCTACTCGATTGACGGGCACACACGCCAGAGCACCAAGCATATTGATATGCTTCCTGAATGATCCATCGGTCTCGTACAGACCTTTCCAGCCTCTCTCCTGTACCTCACGAAGAATACACTGCTTAAAGTGAAAAAAACATCCTTGATGAGAGGTTGTTGGGAAAATCTCTCCAACAGCTCGAATCATCGCCTGCTCGTAGTCCGTCGTGAATGTCGTGGGTGAAAATCCCCTCACTGCCTCCTTGAGCACGTCAAGCATTGCACGATAGGCGTCTACTGTTTTATTTGGAAGCAGTGCAAAAACCAGAGGGACGGATGACGTACCAATGAGGCCATGAATGGTGTACAGCTGTGCAAACATCGGTGGTGTAACCTTAAATGTGCCATCAGCATACCAGTGATTGCATTGGCGCAGAAATGAGATGTTGTTTTGTGTGGCAAAAATAATAATTCGCATATTATCTCCACCCGAATCAAAGTAAAGGAACTGCTCTTGATCAGGTTTTAGAAGAGTGAGTTCGGGAGGAATAACGAGGTCTCCTCGTGTAGCAGGTAGTGCGGGCGCATTGTAGGCGTTTGTCCGCTGCCTTCTCACATTTCGCTTCATATTATCGATGCCAGTAAGTTCAGTTACAGAAGTTCGATGACAGTTGCTGAGGGAAGTTGAGACGATTGTCTTGGGCTTGAGCCGAGTGTTGAGGGCCAGTTGCCGGGCAGTCGCCTTGGCTCGTTCAGCTTCTACCTTATCCATATTTCCAAAATGGTTGTGGTTGTCAACACAGTGCTAAAAAATAAGAATTGTTAAAGATAAACCGCTTTTTACATACCAAGTGTAACGAGATACCTTTTCTAAATCATCCTCTCGTGTAACGGCGGTAGCTCGACAGTTATCCTCTGAGCATCTCCAATACCTCTTTTCCCCTCTTGTCTTGTTCCGATAAAATACGAAGGAACCAATTATGAGAATTGGTCGGTTTTTCGAGGAATTAATAAAGTGGTGGTTCATTGTTGAAAAAAAAATGATATTTAATAGTTGAAGGACACTTGAGTACAGAAGCATTTCAAGGGGGAAAATGAATAAAAAAGGGGTGATTGAGACGCGTCTGAAAAAATAAATCTTGGCGCCATGAATTATAATTTGAAAAGTACTCAGATATTCAAATCATGGGAAAATGAATCAAAAGTTATTCATGCCTTTAAAATGAATTTGTTACTTTTCATAATGATGTTCTTAGTTTCAATTCTTAATTTTTTTAAATAATGGTATAATTGAATACATGAGACATATTTTTGACATTACTTTTATATATGCGTCAAAAAGTAAAAGAGCTCCGTGGCAACGTGGATAAGACTCCAATTTGCCCTAATAA
This sequence comes from Caligus rogercresseyi, assembly GCA_013387185.1. Taxonomy (NCBI): domain Eukaryota; kingdom Metazoa; phylum Arthropoda; class Copepoda; order Siphonostomatoida; family Caligidae; genus Caligus; species Caligus rogercresseyi. The sequence continues at coordinate 17,827,246 of CP045895.1, read as the reverse complement.
TGTCCAGCAGAACCCGCAGGTTCATGAGGACTCACTGAAAGTGGATTTGCAACCCCAAATTTGCCTTACTTGTGTCTGGCAGAACCCGAGGACCCATTGGCGGGGAAGTTGTAACCCCAAAACACCCCGATTGTGTTTGGCAGAACCCGAGGGCCCATTGGCGGAGGATTTGTAACCCAAAAACAGCTCGATTGTGTTTGGCGGAATCCGAGCGCCCATTGGCAGGGAACTTGTAACCCGAAAATATAATAATTGTGTTCGGCGGAACGCAAGGGCTCATTGGCGGGGGATTTGTAACCCCAAAACACCCCGATTGGGTTTGGCAGAATCCAAGGGCCCATTGGCGGGGATTTGTAACCCCAAAACACCCCGATTGTGTTCGGCGGAACCTGAGGGCCCATTGGCGGTGGATTTGTAACCCCAAAACACCCCGATTAGGTTTGGCGGAACCCAAGGGCCCATTGGCGGGGATTTGTAACCCCAAACACCCTGATTGGTTCGGTGGAACCTGAGGGGCCATTGGCGGTGGATTTGTAACCCCGAAACACCGAGATTGGGTTTTGCAGAACCCAAGGGCCCATTGGCGAGGGATTTGTAACCCCAAAACACCCTGATTGTGTTCGGCAGAACCTGAGGGCCCATTGGCGGTGGATTTGTAACCCCAAACACCCCGATTGGTTTGGCGGAACCCAAGGGCCCATTGGCGGGGGATTTGTAACCCCAAAACACCCCGATTGTGTTCAGCAGAACATGAGGGCCTATTGGCGGTGGATTTGTAACCCTAAACACCCCGATTGGGTTTGGCAGAACCCAAGTGCCCATTGGCGGGGGATTTGTAACCCCAAAAACCCGATTGGGTTTGGCAGAACCCAAGGGCCCATTGGCGGGGATTTGTAATCCCAAAACCCCGATTGCGTTCAGCGGAACATGAGGGCCCATTGGCGGAGGATTTGTAATTCCGAAACACCATGATTGTTTTCGGCAGAACCCGAGGGCCTATTTTAATTGTGAGTACATTTTTAATGGGTGTCTAAGAAATGTCCCTGTCTAAGAAGTGTCCGTGTCTAAGAAGTGTCCGTCTAAGAAATGGCTGTCTAAGAAGTGTCCGTGTCTAAGAAATGTCCGTCTAAGAAGTGTCCGTCTAAGAATGGCTGTCTAACAAAAGTCCAGTTCCCATGTCGAGTATAAAGGGACAGTCGACCGCCGTGGATTTAGTTATACATAATGCGTGTGGGCACTTTTCCTTTACGCACGGGCTTCTCGTACAATGTAAATCCTTGCCGAGCGACTCAGTCTCCCTTTTCTATACCACCAAACATTCGACATACTTTTATTCAAGGCATATTTCATATACATTTTGTTACTTTTCTGCATATTTAGAAGTTTTTGTCCAAGTACCAAATAATAAATTTAATTTAGTATTTTTAACACTATATTTTAGACCAGATATTATATATAATATAATTATATTGCATGTAATTAATTATTTACTTTAATTATATTTCATATTATCACTTCCATACTTTTTAATGTTGACATATTTTGCATCATTCTACGCCTGTTTTATTTTAATCCCTCCCCTAGAACTAAGAATTTGTTTAAAACATATTTCATGAATCAGCATAAAATAAATATTACAAGCAATCCATTATCCCTGACAATATTTGTTTAGAGGGTTCACCCACAAACTAGTTAAACAGGGCCTTTTAAATAGCTTACCTCTCAAAGCACGATCATATTACGCCTACTTTGTGGTTAGCATCACACAAAACCTGGAGATGCATGCAAATAATCAATGATTGATTAATAAACTTAATGCTCTCACATTTATCAAAAATGTAGGTGGTTAACTTGGGCGATTTTTGATATAAATATTACAAATATTAATAATGGCTATTTTTATATACTTAGCCATATGGAATAAAAAAATACTATTAAAATGTTTTTTAATAAACTTAGAGAAAGGAATTAGATCAGAATGGGCAAACTTTTTGACTTGCGGGCCACTATGGGCTATAAAATTTCAAAAAGGGACCACAGCAGTACATTGACTGTCCACTTTCCTTTTCTTTGGTCCACTCATTTTTTACTGAAGGACTCAAATGGCAATGACAAAATTCAAGAGAAATAAAGAGTAAGGCGCGGCCTAATTGTCAGCACGTCATCTATTGGCAATATTATTTATTTACTTGGCAAGCTCGGCGGGCCGGATTAAATTATCTAAAGGCCGTATACGACCCGCGGGCCTTAGTTTGCCCATGTCTGAATTAGATGCATGTTCATTCGAATCTGCAATGGTATTAAAAACTGAATCATAAGTTCTACTCTGGGATCCTAAACTTTAACAAACCAATAAAATATTTAATTATAGAGTCCCTTCTCGATGAGACAACACATACGCCTTCTGTAGTCAGAGCAGAGAAAGTAAGAGTCCATTTAGGTATATAAGTAAGAGCATCATCCTTGTGAACACAAATCGTCACTTCTCACTAAAAATTATGAATAGAAATACGTTTTATTGACTATTTCAAATATCCACTTAAAATCAATTAAGCAAAACAAATACTCATCTTCAGGGAAATATTTAATATATATTTTGTTTCCCCTTATTTAAAACGCCCTAAAACATTGTTTCCCAAACTAGGTAGGGCAGGAGTCGGCGACCTGCAGCTCTAGAGACTCATGCGGCTCTTTAGAACTGCCTTTGTGGCTCCCTGGAGCTTTTACAAAAAACGTTAGAAAATGGAAAAAATATGGGATAGGAAAATATAAAGGACCAAAATGTGCACCGTATGATGAAAATATAAGGAATTATTTTTTTGCGGCTATATATAACATTTTGAGTTGCCGACCCTTGCCCTAGGGGTACGTTACGTTGTTGTAGGGGTACGCAGGATGATTTTTGAAGAAAAAAATCCAATGGCAAAATATAGTGTCAACTTTATATAAGAAAAACCCTGCCTATCAGTCCTATTGCTTACGCAAGCATGTAACCAGAGTCATAGAGAAACAGAGTTACGATACTTTGAATAGACCCATGTGTTGAAAATCATGGTAATTTCGAATGCTACTTCCGGCTATTTTGCATAGCAAAGTTCCAAGCACTACCATTTCTATGTTGGAACCTCATTCACTTACATGGCAGCGCATCCAGCAGCTCCAGGGATAATTCGCTGAAATGTCAACCTCTATTTAAAATGTAAACCGTCTATATACTATGAGAAGCCTTTTTATATGCTTATCTATACTAATAAAAAAAGAATTCCGTTCGTTCGTTGGTTCGTTCTTTCGTTTCCCTGTATCTCACAAACGTTCATTAGATCTTGGCGAAATTTTCAGTGAATAGTTTTGAGAGTCCCGGAAAATTCGTCATCGTCATGTTTATTTTATTCGCCAAACGTTTTTTGCCCATTTTTTTAAATTGCCATTTTAGATTTTCACCAAATTTTCTCTGGATGGTTATGAGGTAGTAAGACGTGTTTTTGTTTTTTGGGTGTTTACCGGAAAATTCGTTTTCTTTATGATTACTTAAAAAAACTTTTTTGTCCCTTTCTTTCCTTCCGAATAATCTAATATAATCACTACCATACATATCTTCAGCACTCTATGTTCTCTATGAAATGGCTTCAAAAATGATTTCTATTTATGAAGTTTATTACCCAGGCTTAAGGAATAGATTACGGAAAAAATGGCAATGACGATTTTTTAAGGAACTACTTTTCATAAGAAAATAACATAGGCATAGAAATATGTTCTCAATGAAATAACTTAAAAATAACTTCTTTTTACGATGTTTAAATTCCCATCCTTAAGGAAAATAAACGGAAAAATGGTAATGAAGACCCAATGACAACTTTTTAAGGAACTGGTTTTAATATGAAAAGTACATGTGATGACATCACTAAAAATTATTCTTATGATTTTTTTTCGATTCCAAAGACTATTGTCAATTTGGAAAATCCCGGGCAGATCCGGGTAACATCGCTAGTTATATATATATATAATCCAAAGAGCTGTAAGAGTGTCAAATAAATATTAGAAGAATTTTATAGTGAAATTTGAAAGTTGTCTTTGAGTTATAACACTTTTATGTAATACAATAGCATTACAAAATATATTTTTATCTTCGCCGAAGGAGGTATTATTTTCACTGGCGTTGGTTGGTTTGTTTGTCAGCAGGATAACTCAAAAAAGTGCAAAACAGATTCAGATGAAAATATGTGGAGTTGTTGGAAATGCCAAAAGGAACAATCCCCGTATGTTACCTCCGCCGAAGGAGGTATTGTTTTCACTGGCGTTGGTTTGTTGGTTTGTTTGTTTGTCAGCAGGATAACTCAAAAAGTACGGAACGGATTCGGATGAAACTTTGTGGAGTTGTTGGAAATGCTAAAAGAAACAAGTGATTAAATTTTGGCATCTCTGAGTGCTTCTTTAAGATGCAAAATGAGCTAAATACTAATAAATATTTCAAGTTAACCTACTCTGCCAATAGATGTCGCTGTGCTGTGCTCTCAAAGAGGAGAGCACAGCACAGCGACATCTATTGGCAAATGACAAAAAGACCAAGTGATTCATTTGGTGGAGATCGGCGGAGGTTTGCACTCACTGAGTCCTCTAGTTATTGTTATTTTTCAAAAGGCCAAATATATTTACAAATTATAAAGTGTTGCAAAAATAAATGAACGTAAACACAAATATTTTGAACAACAATCACAAAGCATAAAAAACTTCTATCAAAAGTATACATTGTATGTATTTTTTATATTTTTCAGTATTCTCTATTTTCCTTTCATTTTTATAGTCCATGACATAATTATTATTGTTGTAGTTGTGAAATTCAAGTATTTTCTTTAAAATTGAAGAATTCGTGTCGTTTGTAGGGTGGAACTACACTTTGACAAAAGTGTAGTTCCAGTGGCTGTCCTTGATATTGGGGATCCGTACATGAAGAACACAGTAGCTTGAAGTAGTGACAATAGCAATGGTTCTCAGGTGAATCATTTTTTTTAAATTATGCATTAAATTTTATACAGATAAAATAATAAAAGAAGTCACATATCAACGGATGCAATACTGTATATTAAGAAAAATAGATGAATAGACATTACAGTTTTTTAAATACATTTCATTAAAATCAAGTATCCTATATATAGGTCGTAGCATTTTGATGTAAACAAAACTAAATAAAAAAACTGTGACGTCACACCCGGGGCATATATTTTTATATGTTATTATAATATTGAAGAATTGCTCAAATTTCTCCAATTTTTGTGCAATTGGTCTTAATTTACTAATTCAAATCTTCCATTCGAACCTCAAGCTACCCACTACACCAATCGTATGGTATGCAGACTCTTGATACATATAAAAATCACTCACTAAATTCCTCCCGAGTTCTCCAGACTTTTTTCAAGCATCACGCTTGAAGGATCCATTAAAAAATTACAAATACTGTTGATATTTCAATAAATTAGTCAAAACTGATTGAAACCATTCCCCATACTTCTACATGACTTATATATTTCAAACTGTATTGTACAAAATATTTCACAACAAGTAATAATTATAAATGAAATTGGCCGAGTTGCTTTTTCCCCCTTATTAATTCGTTCCCTCCAGTTTTTAAATTTAATTGGGCATTAAGATATCGTAGTCTTATCATAGTTCGTGTTTTGGAAAAAGAGAAACACAGATTTGTCATATTTACTCCCAAATGATTCCACCAGGACTTGAAAAAATCTATTTATGACTTGAGGACTACGATCCAGAGATGGCGAATGGAATTCTTTAAACTTTTCATCAAATAATTTACAATCATATAAGAAAGAATCTGAAGACACCATCAATCCTCCTCTTGATAAATGGTACAACCAAGGTGTACAATCATTACTTAGTATAATGTAATTACTCTTTTTACCAAGATTTGGAAATGAGTGCTGCATTTTATAGGCAATATATCCAGACTTTTGTTTGCCTGAGATATTCAAATACACGTTTACTCATAGACCTTACTATCAGAGCTGTAACGATATCTTTTTTGGAGTAATGGAACCATTTTTTATCAGGGGTTAAAACTCTCTTTGCCTGGGCTGGAGTACATTTCTGAATAAGAGTCTTCCTAATTTTTGAATGATTTTTACACTGGTTTTTAGTCGTATGAGCCTCTTTGTGAGAACTCTTACTCTTTTTTTTGTATACATAGATCAGACTTAGCTTTTTTAAATTTTAATTTGAGATCATCTATATTTTCTACAAAACAAGAATGGTCGGTCTGTACACCGACATCTCGTGTCCTATGTTCCGCGTCCTTTGCCATTAAATCGTTTACAATTCGGTTGGCTTCTCTACTCATTTGTCTCCTCGAGCGAGGCGAATCAAGTCGAACTTGGAGTTCAGATCCCGGGGATTGAGAGGTAGTTGACTCATTAAGAATTTTGGGAGTCTTTTCATTGCTTTGGTCCACCGAATTGGGTTGAAGATACGATGAAGTAGAAGTTGGAAGTAGCAGACTTGGTACTGCATCTACTTTTAGCCTCTTTCGTGGGATCAAACCGAGAAGCTCATGTTCTAGATCCCTTTGATAGCTATCATGAGCGAAATGCATACTGCACACTTGTGCATTTTCTGGCTTAAATGAGTCCTTTCTCTTACAGATTCTTCCAAATCCTCTGTCGAGCAAAGTTCTTTGGGAAATCGTGGTAAACGATGCCGTTGGGGTTTTTACATCCATATATAGCACAAGCTTTTTTACGATTCTTCTTTAGGACGACCTTTAACATAAATTATTGTATGATGAATAAACTCCATTACATTAAAAAATTTATTTATTACCTTGTCTATTTGAAGATTTGGGTCCATCATTGTAAATTAAATTGCAAAAAATTGATAATTATGTTTCTTCGGTGAGTTTGTTTTGATTTCTGCCCCGGGTGTGACGTCACTCGCCTTGTTAGCAGTGTTGACTGAGATGCCTCGACCTTATATATAGTATACTTGATTAAAATTCACATTACAAATAGTATGAAATAAAAATACAAAACCGGTAAAGTAGGCGTGCTGACGTGCATTTTTCTTTATCAGAAATTATTTAAATAATTCGTGCTAGTTTAAAGTGCTAATTAGTTAATGACCCTGTCATTATGACAGGAAAAACCCCCGATTCGGGAGACCCCCCGGAGAAACCACCAAAGCCGAAAAAGCTTACGGAATGGACTTCTTCGGAGACATCCAAACAACCTAAAATTTATGAGCTCCTTGCTCAAAAGAAAAACCCTCCCAAAATGCTGAAAAGCATTTAAGCCTCACTTCAACACGGAATACGTCGAGTGCTCAACGAAAGATGGACGACAGCTCGAAAAATCCCGGAGAATCATTTAGTAAACAAGCAGGACAGAAGAAGAAGACAGCAGTGAAAAACAACAATACAACTCTGTTACGGAGAAAGGAACCCAGGAATCGAATCCCTTCACATTAAAGACCGTAAGCTGAAAGAAGAAGACGAGGTCAATAACGAGAATGGTTGATTCCAAATTCCACTTTATGTATCAAGGTTGGAGGTGGAAATCGAATGACCTACAAAGATATGACCTTCACAAACGCAGCCCGACTATGGACAGAAGTATTAGGATTGGAGCCAGAAGATTTGGATTCAATGTGCCTAAGACTCCCGCATCGTCTCTCTTTACATCGGTTAGAAGAGTACAGAAAGAACAACTTGTTTCAAATGTAACACTTCCCTGCAACATAAAATTATTCGATAAAGACGGTAATCCTTATGATGCTAGGGTTGAATCTAGGGAACTGATGAAAGTAATGGATGTGCCAATTCCGTTCGAAATTCGAATACCAGAGGTTAGAGGCATCTTAACACCCGAAGTGGTCAAGCACTGCGTTTGGACTCTTCGCCAAAGTTGAATCCTACGAAAGGCTTCATCAAAAACCGAAGATAAATTTGCATTATACAATGCAGAAATAGTAAGACCCTAGGAAAGCACCGACTGTCCAGAAAGCGGAAGAAGAACGTGAAGAAGACGTGCCCGAAAAACCCTAACCATGAGGAAACAGTGGATGAATCCAACTACAAAAAAACCTCAACTGTAAACGTTGAGAATGTCAACGCCACTCAGCAAAAGACCCAGAAAGTGACCAGCCTTAGTGGACATACTACTGAGGACTGCGCCGCGGATGAGTTGAGAAAACAAAATGGAATTTCCCAAGGAGCTACTCAATTGCCAGTTAGCTCCGAGGAATATCCTTCTAATCAATCTACAGATACTGCAGACGATTACTTAAAAACTAAGGAAAAGTCAAAGCCAAAGAGACAATCTACTATGGATTGTTTTTTCAACAGGGTTGCTGATGACTAAAGAAGAAAAACAAGAAGTTATAATAATTTATCAGCTTATAAGTTCATTTTATTCTATATATTTTTCAGTTGCTGAATAGTTAAGAAGGAACTCCACATTACTGTAGTAACACAGATACCATTGTGTGGTCGTGTTCTTTACTTTAGTTTGTATTTATATTATTATGTGTACATCTATTGTAATATCTACAGTAATAAACCTTTAACTAACTAAAAAATAGAAATAAAAAAAATGCAGAAATAGTAAAGAGCTGGCCCGAGGCAGTTAAAAACAGAGTCACTTCTCATACCCCACACGTCATTGTAAAAGTGATTGGCAGCCCGAAAAACATCCCTTGCTATCTCCCAATCGATCAAACGATTCGACCTCTACACTTTACTGGAAAACCAAAGCAATGTTCACAATGTTATAAGTTTGGTCATTTCGCGAATGAATGTGCCTATAAAAGAAAATCTCCATCCGAGTATAGAAGATGGCTCGCACGGCGAATGAATAGGAGAGATCAAAACGGAGAAAAAATACCCGTCACAGTTAACACGGACGAGCCAAAAAAAGAAACGGCAAAAGTAAATGAAGAAATTACTCCAAGCAGTCCTGACTGCTCAGAAAAAAACACGGAAGGAAATCAAAAGCCTGCAATAAACGAGGAAGCACCAACGTCAAGGAGCCAAGCTCAACTTGAAGCTCAAGAAATTACTCTACATAGTCCCGACTACCCAGTATGTAACAGGGAAGCTGCCAATCAAAAATCCTCAACCGAGGAACAAATATTAACGCTAAGGACCCAAGTTGAACCTGAAGATCAAGAACCAGATGCCTCAGTGACGGAAAAGAACAGTGGAGAAGAAGAAGGAACAACAACTGATGCAAGTGAAGGACCGAATCCAACTGAAGGAGATTCAAAAGTAATCCCCAAGTTCCGCTCAAAGAAGAAAAGAAAAGACAGACTTTCGTCTGGCGGAGGAATGAGCGGTGATCACAAGAAACCAAGAGAGCAAGAAGAAGGTAATGCCACTTAATATTATTCAAATGAATGCAAATGGGCTGTCTTCAAACAAGAAAAAGGGGAAGCTCATCAAATACCTGAATATGATCAATTATCCAGACATAGTTTCCATATCAGATACACGACTTAAAACCTCGGAAAACTTATCCTTTCTTAGCCCTACATATAAAGTGATAACATCAAATGCAAAAGTAAATGATCAAGGATATCCATCAAGAGGAGTGGCCATTCTTGTCCGTCCCAATTTTGAAATTAAAAAAATGTTTTCGGACAAAGAGGGGAACATGCTTTTAACGCGGATACATAATAGCGATATAGATTTTTATTTTTTAAGTGTATATATTCCTTCAGGCGACAAAAAGATTTTAAACATAAATTTTAGAACCTTTAACATTGATCCTGAATGCGACAATGTAATTGTTGCGGGCGACTTCAATGTGGCAGAACAAAAAAATAGAGACTACACCTCTTCCTCTGGCTTTACCAATACATCGGAACTTGTAAAATGGAAGGAACATAATTGCATGAATGACATGGCGGAAATATTAAAAAAATTCCAGCCCACATATATTAGAAAGTATAACAACTACGTATGTATGAGTAGAATCGACCAAATATATATATCAAACTCCCTGCTATGTCATAAGGTTCAGCTTACAAGAATAACGTCCAACGGGTTGTCGGACCATTTCTTCCTTCGGGCTGCTCTTAAGAAAGACAGTGTCCTTAAAAGAAGATCCAAATGGAAATTAAACAATAGCCTATTAGGGAAGGAATGTGTCTTAGAACACCTAAAAGAAGGAATTAAAAGGCCAAAGAAGACGTAAATGCAGGTTGGACAGTAAGAGAGTCCTTAGATCAATTCTATAGATCCGCAAAAAACATTTTGAAATCAGCTGGCCAAAAAGAAGCTCGTGAGAGGATATGTAGGGAAAAATACATACGCTCACGCATGCAACAAGCAGAAGACACTGGTCTTCAGGTAGAGCTAGAAGAAATCATGGAATACAAAATGCATGGAGCGAGAGTCCGTTCAAGGATTCTTAATCATAATATAAAATCAAAAAATTTGAATCTTCTGAAGTATTTTGAGAAAAAACATGGAGGAAGAATAACGGATGAAATTCAAGTAGGCAATCAAAAAGCTACATCAACAAGAAAAACCATAGACAACATTCAGCAATATTATCAAAACCTCTACCAATCAAAAAGACCTTTGCTTTTAAATGAATTAGAATCGGAAGAGTGCCTTTCAAAAGAAGAAAAAAATAATTTAATCAGAGTTTTTACGAAAGCCGAGGTGGAAAACTATATAAAGAAGAAGCTAAAGTACAATAAGGCTCCAGGACCCTCTGGATTAACAAATGAGTTTTATAAAGACTTACCCGAAATAGCAGAACCCCTGGCAGACCTTTTTAATGAATATTTTTATGGAAAAGGACCTGATAAAAAAGCAAAAAAGGGTATAATAACTCTTTTCCCCAAAATAAATAAAGACCCGCAAGACATCAAAAATTGGAGACCAATAACTTTATTGGACACAGAATATAAAATTTACAGTGGGTGCTTAACAGAAAGATTAAAGCCTATCTTGGAGAACGTCCTCCCTGTAACGCAATTTGGTTTTAGAAAAGGTAGACAATCCGAAGACGTAGTCATGTCTCTTCAATCACTAATTGAGGATGCAAAAGAAAAAATAATAGCTTCGCTCTCCTTTTCATCGACTTTAAAAAGGCGTTCGATTCCTTAGAGCATTCCTTTCTATTACATCAAATGCAAAATATGGGGTTCCCAAGAGTCTTCGTTAGAGCCGTCCAAAACATTTTATCCGAAGCTGAGTCGGCAATAGATATTCCAGGAGAACCTATTATAAAATTGGAACGAGGCGCTCGTCAAGGAGACCCCATAAGTCCGCTCCTCTTCTCCATTGCCGTACGTCCCCTTCAAAAACGAATGGATAAGTTCCTCCAGGGGTATAAAATAGGCGGTGAAAGGATCACGAATGTCTTTTTTGCAGACGATTGCACGGTGGTACTTGGCAAGGGCGACATCAAGCGGGAGCACGAACTCCTCAAAAAACTCCTAGAAGAATACAGAAAGCAGTCAGGGCTTGTGATTAATGAAGAAAAGACACAAATAATTACCAACATAAAACGTGCCGAAAATGTCTTTGACGCCCATTATTTAGCCTCAGAAGCAATGGTCCTCGGAAATATCGTCTCCCTTAGCGGATGGAGTTCGAAGAACCTTAAAAGAATAGACGAAAAAATATCCGTGACAATATCAGACCTGAAAAGACATAAAATGGACATATTAGATAAAATAACTTGCTGGAACATGACCATACTCCCCAAGGTCAATCATATCCTCAGGTGCACCCCATTCAACTCGGCGTTCGCCCAGGCGTGGAAGAAAAAGGGAGTAGAATTCGTGGGGACTCCCAAATATATAGGTCACAACAGACTCTTCGTCCCTAGATCCAGGGGTGGACTTGGAATGATGGACATCGAGCTTCACTGGAATATCTTGGTGTTCTCGTGGTATAAACGGGCAAAACTTGTGGATTTCCCCTGGAAGATATTTTATATAAAAGCATGTGAGGGAAAACCTCAAAACCATCCAAAAACCTCACCTTGGAGAGAACTTGCTCCGCCCGAGGAGCTGTTGAGGATCTATTGGAGAGGAATGGGAGCGGCTGGTCCGATTGACGGAAACCCCGAAGTGAGAATGCCCCTTTCAAATAAAATAAGAGAGCAGCTCCAATTAGAGAGAATCAACGATGTACTAACGTTGCGAGACACATCTCACCCAGGGGTGATCTTTCTTCGGAATGCATTGAGACGGGCCTTTAAGCCTCAAAAAAGTATTCCTCCGTTAAAAGAGGTCTTCAATGTGCGGAATCTCGTCCTGAAGGAAGACATGAGGAGAACTCATCCACCGTTCGACCTTACCCACAAGATGAAGACGCCGGAGTCGATTTACAAAAATAAACAACAATATATAATGACGTCAATCTTCGATCCTCTACTAACCTCGAAACAAGCTTATCTAAAATACAGAATCTCCTTTGGACTCTATTATGTGGGCGAGGGAGAAATATGCGAGATATGTAGTGAGAAGAAGAAGAAAACATTATCTCATATCTTCAGAGACTGCTCACGCCTTAACAGGATTTGGGATTTGATGGACGAGGTTTTTGAGGAGGTCCTGAAAAGAAAAAGTTCCGCGGAGGAAAAATTATATGGGATGTTTCCCGAATCTAATATCCATAGAATTGCCTCCAAGTGCATTTCAAAACTTCAGACTATGATCGCCATTACAAGGTTCAAGAAGATCGACCCCCATCAATCTATGGCAATCGCTGCACTCAATGAATTTAAATTTTTAGACATTATTTAAAATTGTTTTATTGTTACACAACGTGGATACATATATGTGTGTGTTTTGTTATTATTAATATTATAAAACTTAATTATTTTATCAATTTTATCACATCTTACTTGTTTGATATTATTTTATATTTTAATTGATAAATAGTCTGCTACATTTTAATATTAGTTTTAATGTACATTTTTATATGCCTGTTATTATTTGTGTGTATGCTCTCATGAAATAAAAGATTATGACGTGTAAAAAAAAAAAAAAAAAAAAAATAAAAATAATGTAATCGTATGGATTAAACATGAAAAGGGTAAATATAAAAAAAGATTTAAGAATGATAAAAATGAGGTTGTAATACTAAATAAACACATACACTAAGAAGGCGTCCGGGCAAAATTAAGAGGTGTGAAGCTCCATCAACTCCTCCCTCAAACCCAGTACCAACGTTGGGGACCTGGGACATCGCTGAGGATGTCCGTGCGTGCGATAACATTACAGTTTAAAAATAAAGCTCTAGGGAATCATCCTAACAAAACACAAATGTAAACATTTTATAGCCTAACAAAAAAAAGGAAACTAATTAATTTAAAGAAATGTAATTATATTTCTAACTTCTTGTATCAATATTTTGTCCTTGCTTAACGATGCCGATGGAAGATAGCGTATTATTTCTCATACAAGGCACCAGGACATGCATTGGTCCTAGGGACTTTGAAGCAGCCGGTATGATTTCCCTCAATCCCCTTCCTTTAGTGGCATGTGCAAACTAAGACTTTGAGCCTTGCAATTCAGATGACAAAGTCTAAAGCCCAGATCGGATCAATTTTATTTAGAATGGATATATATAACATAATTTGTGTCGAACCACTGATTAACAGAATTTGATATGGCTTATGTTTTTCCCCTCTTGTGTGTCTCAATATATAGGAGTCTATTTTTTTGCACGATACGTAGTTCATTTCGCAGACCTACTTATTGCAATACTTTATACATACGTAAAATACCTTAACCAAAATATATATTAAGAGTGAGAATGAGAGGCACGTTCAAGATAACGCCAAACCACACGAATGTAGTAAAAACCTTATCTGCTAGAACTATGGAGTAATTGGTACTGTTTATGGCCCATATATGCAAGTCTCTACGTGCCTTAGGTATGAAAAACAGTTAAGGGGACATATAAACATAAGTGTAAGATTAAAATAATGTGTATAAGTGATTTTTTTTGCTTGTTTAGGTGCCTAGATAAGACCCAATTCTGTGGGACTTTGATCAGTGAAGTCGTCCAAACTAAACAATTTACAAAAACAAACAAGATAGACCTATCCCTGGTTCTTTTTGGATACAAAGTCGTTATACTTTATATTATTATATATGTACCAAAAGCTCAATGACTTTCTGCAATACATTTTAAGCCCTATTAAAGGCGACATCATAGATAATATGTACTGCCGAAGCCGTGATGTTTTCACCTCAATATCTGCGAGTGAAAGATGATGTTTTAAGTTATAATGCCAAAGTATTTTTATTATTCACTCTTTTTTCTTTAAATCTATCCCGCTCAAGAAAACGATCCCCGTAGGTTACCTCCGCCGAAGGAGGTATTGTTACCTCCGCCGAAGGAGGTATTGTTTTCACTGGCGTTGTTTGTTGGTGGTTGTTAGTCAGAGGATAACTCAAAAAGTACTGAACGGATTCGATGAAACTTTGTGGAGTTGTTGGAAATGCAAAAGTAACAAGTGATTAAATTTTGGCATCTCTAAGTGCTTTTTTAATATGCAAAATGAGCAAAATACTAATAATAATAGTAATGAAATGGGTCTCTATTCAGGGAGTAGGAAAGAACAAACGCTAAAAAATATTCATTGACGTATTATTGTTCATATTCAGCTCAGGACTATGTTAACCCAGTGACGTAGCTTAAACTTCTTCCGTCTTCCCATCTCTGAGTGTTTTTTTAATATGCAAAATGAGCAAAATACTAAATGAAATGGGTCTCTATTCAGGGAGTAGGAAAGAACAAACGCTAAAAATATTCATTGACGTATTATTGTTCATATATCAGCTCAGGACTATGTTAACCAGTGACGTAGCTTAAACTTCTTCCGTCTTCCCATCTCTGAGGCTTTTTTACTATGCAAAATGAGCTAACAGAGAGGAAACAATTATTAGAGATAGAAAATCGGGCGTGTGAAAGGGAGAATGTTTGAATAGGAATGTTGTGGGGATCGGCGGAGGTACACACTCTCTGAGTGTATATATTTCTTTTTATTATTTTCTTTGCTCTCTCCTCACTCATTATTCACCAAACACACCTACTTATGTAGACATATATGATTGGATTGTAATTCTGTTAAGTGATTCATTAGGTGGGGATCGGCGGAGGTTTGCACTCTTTGAGTGTATATATGCCTTAGTTTTCACTGCGTTTGTTTGTTGGTTTGTTTGTCAGCAGGATAACCAAAAAGTACTGAACGGATTCGAATGAAACTTGTGGAGTTGTTGGAAATGCCAAAAGTAACAAGTGATTAAATTTGGCATCTCTAAGTGCTTTTTTAATATGCAAAATGAGCAAAATACTAATAATAATAATAATGAAATGGGGTCTCTATTCAGGGAGTAGGAAAGAACAAACGCTAAAAAATATTCATGACGTATTATTGTTCATATATCAGCCAGGACTATGTTAAACCCAGTGACGTAGCTTAAACTTCTCCGTCTTCCCATCTCTGAGTGCTTTTTTAATATGCAAAATGAGCAAAATACTAAATGAAATGGGGTCTCTATTCAGGGAGTAGGAAAGAACAAACGCTAAAAAAATATTCATTGACGTATTATTGTTCAGATATCAGCTCAGGACTATGTTAACCCAGTGACGTAGCTTAAACTTCTTCCGTCTCCCATCTCTGAGTGCTTTTTAATATGCAAAATGAGCAAAATACTAAATGAAATGGGGTCTCTATTCAGGGAGTAGGAAGAACAACGCTAAAAAATATTCATTGACGTATTATTGTTCATATATCAGCTCAGGACTAGTTAACCCAGTGACGTAGCTTAAACTTCTTCCGTCTTCCCATCTCTGAGTGCTTTTTTAATATGCAAAATGAGCTAACAGAGAGGAAACAATGATTAGAGATAGAAAATCGGGCGTGTGAAAGGGAGAATGTTTGAATAGGAATGTTGGGGATCGGCGGAGGTACACACTCTCTGAGTGTATATATTTCTTTTATTATTTTCTTTGCTCTCTCCTCACTCATTATTCACAAACACACCTACTTATGTAGACATATATGATTGGATTGTAATTCTGTTAAGTGATTCATTAGGTGGGATCGGTGGAGGTTTGCACTCTCTGAGGTATATATGCCTCTAGTTTTCACTGGCGTTGGTTTGTTGGTTTGTTTGTTTGTCAGCAGATAACTCAAAAGTACGGAACGGATTCGGATGAAACTTTGTGGAGTTGTAGGAAATGCCAAAAGAAACAAGTGATTAATTTTGGTATCTCTGAGTGCTTCTTTAAGATGCAAATGAGCTAAGTACTAATAAATATTTCAAGTTAGCCTACTCTGCCATTAGATGTCGCTGTGCTGTGCTCTCAAAGAGGAGAGCACAGCACAGCGACATCTATTGGCAAATGACAAAAAGACCAAGTGATTCATTTGATCGGCGGAGGTTTGCACTCTCTGAGTCCTCTAGTTTTCCTTTATATTGAGGGAATATTTTTTAAATTAGCATACTTTAAGCATCCGTCAGTCTATAAGCATTCTTTTTGTCTTAAAGACACATCAGCTGGTAAATTACATATTATGAACTTTTCTTGTCGTTACACTATACATATAATCTGTATGAAAATAAATTATCTTTATATATTTTTCATCATGCTTTTAAGTGAAGAAAACTACATGATCAAATGATCAAAGTCTCTATATAATGGATATAATTAAGCCTTTATTTCTTGACCATCAACAACAACAAGACACAAAATGCCTATAAAATTACCTTCATTTATATTATATATTATATTACAAAGCATAATTAATTTATTATAATCATGACAATATCTTTTCGAAGAAAATAGGATTTTGGACCTCCAGGATATCATAACAAAAAAGGATTATTAAATTATTCTATAGTGAGGCATTTTACTACATTAAGTAGATCCTTTTTCAAGGATTGATGGCTCAGCGAAAATATGATGATGAAAACGGACAAATTTAGTGATGGGTCACGAGCTTAAATTTACTACTCGAGCTTGGGCGAGTAGTAAGAAAAATTACTCGAGTATTATCGAGTTTTTACTCGTAACTCGGATAAAATTTAAAATTCGCAAAACTCGTTTCTTGTAAGAGCTCATTTTTATTTAATATATATGAAAAGAAGAAAATTTGATACTCCTAGGAATACTTGTATTTTTTAGATCCTCCTTTAACATCCTGATTGATATGAAATAATCATACATACGATATAGAAGTTCTATATACATAGTTCGGGATTTCTTGCTCATTTTAAAAAATGGGGTTTAAGTCCTTTATTTTGTAAAATTCTAAAATGTATCCCTCGTGCTCAGTTTTAATATAATTGATATTTTCTTAGGATTTACAGTTTTTTTATCTAGAAGTGATATTTTTCATAAATTACATGATATCAAAGTCTAAATTGGTATTCAGTTCTTCGAAACAAACTTCTGGTTCGTTGAAATACTTGTTCCATTATCATTGTATATTTTGAACAAAATTGTCTTGATTAAGACTAGTGGATCGAAAAAAATCCCCTCAAACACTAGATTGAGCTTTTTGAGATAATTAGTAACGTTTCCAAGTAATTTTTATGAGACTGAAGATTCTTCTTCACTGGATTGTTCCATTTGCAGTTGCTTGAAAAGAAAAAGATATTCCAAAAACATTATTATTATATATGCATATAAAAAGGGATAATTTTTTTTAATTCACAGCTCAAATATTTTATATTTATATAATTATATCAGGAAACGACCGGGTACCCGGCCCAGCTGTTTTTTGAACGTTCCGTCCCGGTGTCTAAAAATCAGCGGGCCGGGGCTTTAATATATTCGTTCCCTCGTCCTTCTGAATGTGAGGACTTTTTTTAAGAATTCTTAATATTTAAATAAATATTATTATTTTTTCTTCTAAAAAACGTCCTCACTTTCTTCTTTTTAATTTTTAAAAAATAATAGGAAAAATTCTTTTTTATGTTGTCTCTTTCAGATTTATAAAGGAACAAATATATTAAAGTCCCGGTCCGGATCCCGGCAAAAAAACGTATCCTGGTCATTTCCTGACTTTTAGATGATGTATTGTTTATATTTATTTTTATGAAGCTAGGATGATTAGTAAAGAAACAGTAAAATCTATTTAAAACAATAAAGTATAACATATTCATTACATAAAGTACCATAATAAGATCGTCTCATTACTAATTATTATTAAGAATCAATGCCTTTTGAAGCTCTTGATTGGTCCAGACATATTATTTGAAGGGACGAGTTTTTCGTTGAATAAGAAATCTACACGTGGGTAACGAGTTTTTCTCCGAGTAACGAGTTTTCCTCCGAGTAACGAGTAAAAGCTCGTCGATTTCATGCAAGAGTCGAGTATTTGAAGACTTATTTTACTTACTAAATAAAACTCGAGCATTAAAAAACGAGTTTTACTCGTGACCCATCACTAGACAAATTAGTTTACAAATAAACCTTTTAAATTTGCATTTTGAGCCTTTGATCCCTCGGTGACACACAACAAGTTGTTTTAAGGCAATGATGTTCCAGTTTGATTGTTTTTCGTGTTATACAAGTTTTATAAAATATTTTTTTATTGGTTATGTAAAACTAATACGAAATCCAGTGATTGGTCCTACGTAGGAGACCATCAAAAATTATTTTCATCAATGTCATACAGTATTTAAAAAATATGTAACAATATAGAAAGAAATATTACATGTTTAATTATGTAGATGCTACTCGATGTTGCCTGTTTTTTTAATATATCCACTTTGACATTTGTTATTTTTTTGACACATTTTAACTTCTCAATAGTTAATCTATATACATATAAGTAATTGCTTAGGAGAAAACCAATGAAACAAAGAAACGGTTGTTATAAGTATTTATCTATTTGGAAATGTATAAATTAATTTGCTAAATACGTAACAATAAAAGTTTGGTTGAAAAGTCATTGTACTTTGTACAAAAATAATTAAACAGTTTTATTAGTCCATATTTTTTATCCGGGAACCACTACTCAAAAATATTTCTTAGCAATCCAAAATCCTTGATATGAAATTTTGTCTTAATCTAATGCACAATTATCTTAAAATCTGAGTAAACGTGTTCTTCGAATAAACATTTGAAAAACAATTTTTCGGGAAACACAAAAGGATCCAAAATACAAATTTTCAACTAAAATTCTTACACAACCAATTTGTTCCATTTGTAACCTGACTATTTTAAGGGAACAGATTGGCAAATAAAATAATCATGGTGATAATAAATTTTCCTGTGGTGTCGACTAAAACACTCCACCACTTAAACACTCTTTGAATTCTTAAAATATTTTACTGAAACTTTCGTCAAGATCAAAAGAACTGTTTGAGAGATATAGTTAAACTGACGATCAGACGAACGAATTAAATGAATGTTTAGTTTTTTAGTATAAATACTGTTTAATTATATATATTGCTAAATTTTAGTTAGAGTATGAATATAATGACTATATTCTTTAAATCGTAATATTTCTTTTTAATAAAGTCATATATATATTAATATATTTCACTGCTTTTTATAATATTATCATAACTTTACTGCATTTTATAACATTCACTTGTCATATTCTTAATGCTTTTAAAGTTACTTTCTGCCCGAAAAAAATATAATAATTGAATATATTTTTAATTACATACCCTATCTGATAAACAATATGCTTATATATATATAATAGGTGTAGTAATAAGAAGTCCATTATTTTTGGCATTAAATTGAAGGTTTTATTTAGCATAGTTAGAATGATCTGATTTAGTTAAAATATGCACCGTTTTGTTCGATAACTTGTTGCCATTTTGAGGTAATTCATAATGCCTCTCTCATAGAAACCCTCGTCCCTATTGGCAAAAAAGTGGGACAGTCGATTTTCACAAGCTTCTCTTGAGGTGATTTTTCATCGGCAAAATTATTCGGCATAGACACGAACACGTAGTAATCACTTGGTGCCAGGTCCGGACTATAAGGTGGATGCATAAGAACTTCCCAACCAAGCTCCCGGAGCTTGTGGCGAGTCACTAACGATGTGTGTGACCTGGCGTTGTCCTGATGGAACACAATTCCTCTCCTATTGACCAAAGCTGGCCGCCTCTCGGCGATTGCTTCCTTCAGTGGTCCAATTATTGACAGTACAAGCCTGAATTAAGAGTTTGGCCGTAGGGGAGTAGCTCATAGTAGATGATTCCGAGCCAATCCCACCAAACACACAGCAAAGCCTTCCTGACCGTCAATCCTGGTTTGGCCACCGTTTGCGCCGGCTCACCCGGATTCGACCACGACTGTTTTTGCTTGACGTTGTCGTAAGTGACCCACTTTTCATCACCAGTAACCATCCGCTTTAGAAATGGATCGATTTTGTTGCGATTCAGCAGTGCTTCGCATATGGAAATTCGGTCTATGTGTTTTTTTTTGTGTCTCGATACATCGAGCTTCTTTTTGTATTCAGCCTTATTTAAGTGGTTCCAAACGGTTTTTTTCTGCAATGTTTAGCTCCTGGGCAATCGAAACAGTGCTTACATGACGGTCGGACTCGACGATTTCCATTATTTTATCGATATTTTCGACAATTGGCCTTCCAGAGCGTGGTGCATCTTTGACATCAAAATTACCAGAACGGAAAGAAACGAAGCCAAATTGCACGTGATTGGCTGTTACAGTATCAGGGCCATAAACACTATTCACATTTTCAGCCGCCTGGCTTGCTTTTTCGCCTTTATCGAAGAAAACTGTAAAATATGGCGTATTTTCTCTTTGCTGATATCCATCTTTGACGCGTGCTCAAACAATACTGAATCAAGCAACCATGGCTGAACAGTTTTTTAGTACAAAGTCTTATCTTTCCAACGCCATCTAGTGTAACCCAATTGAACTTATACAACGCGAGATACAGATTACTAAATCCATCTATTGGAAAAATAATGGATTTTTTTTTCTACACCTCTTATATATATATATATATATATATATATATATATATCTATATATATATATATATATATATATATATATATATATAGATAGATAGATAGATATTTAGGGTTAAGCCTGTTTTTTGTGGTCACTCAAGGAAATCCGAAAAGTGACGGTTAGAGATAGTGGTTGCTATAGACAGGTGTTTTCTAACACAGGTTTCACACAATGTAAATATAAACTTCTATTGCACATATACAAAAGTAATAATATCATCATAGTTTTAAAAAAGTGAGCAAAGTGTCATTAAGAAAATAAACTTTATTTTTAATATAAAACTAATGTTTCATTTAAAATTAACAATAACGTTAAATCAATAAAACTTAACATGGAATTAGTGTCGTGCTGGAAAGCATATCTGGACTAAAGATTATTTGAAATACGATTTGTATTATTATTATTTAATAATTTATATTTTATTATTTCCTGTGCTGAGGAGAATGTATAAAATAATTTTAAATTTTTGATATTGTTATTTATATTTTCTTTAAAAGTGCTTAAATGTATATAATAAAAGAAACATATTTTTTTCAAATTTTCCTGGTGTTTGGTTTTTGCACCGATGCTATAACTGATTATGAAAAAGCGACAAACATTCTTCTAATATTCCCTTTTAAAAACATATCATTCATTCAATTATTAAAGTCTCAACTGAATGTCTTGTAATGCATATCTATTTCATAATGTTTGACTACATAAAGCTACATGAATATATTCAGGAGTATAATCCTCACGATATTTACTTCAGGATTACGTCAACGAATCAACATGTTGAAATAATCATAATATCTTTTTATATTTATCGACAAACATATTTATTGGAGCTTAATTCTTTAAATAAAGGGTAGAGAAAAATGACTATTTAGCAAAGTTTTTAGCAAATTAAGAAATATTTGGGATTGTTTGAGTCAGACTAAAAAGTTGCCTTCATAAATTGAATAATTTTATAGGCAAAGGGTTATTTAAAAAGTAATAATTCAAGTCATAAATTAAGGTGCTTTTTACAGTAGTTTATCTCACCCATAAGCATCAATTGTCAGATGCATCCCATAATTTCTTTTTTTCCTAGGTTTCCAATGATGTTCCATTTCTCCACAGATATGAGTAATCAAAATAAAAATTCTTTATTTTCATAGGTTTGAACAGTTTTTTACAAAGTTAATATTAATAGATAAGTCAGTTTTAATCATTTGTAAATGGTAACGATTTAGGCCCATGAGAGAAGACATTGAATGTTCTTATCCTAAATTGGTATTCACACCTCAACAGTAGTCGATATATATATATATATATATATATATATATATATATATATATATATATATATATATATATGTATATATATGTATGTGTGTGTATATATATGTATATATAACATGTAAGTTGTGAATTGAAAGAATAAATAAATATAGAAAGAACACAACTAGAGCATATATACACTCAGAGAGTGCAAACCTCCGCCGTCACGGGGTCCTTATGAGCCTTCCGAGGCGGATTTTTTCACGACTGGGGCGGCGTAGAGGGACGGGGGAGGGCTCCCCTCGACGGAAATTCCGAGAGGAAGACGCTCCCGGCACCCGATTTCACAGCACTGCGACATCTATTGGCAGAGTAGGCTAACTTGAAATATTTATTAGTATTTAGCTCGTTTTGCATCTTATTCTGCACTCAGAGATGCCAAAATTTACTTGTTCCTTTTGGCATTCCAACAACTCCACAAAGTTTCATCCAAATCCGTTCGGTACCTTTTTGAGTTATCCTGCTGACAAACAAACCAACAAACTAACAAACCAACAAACCAACGCCAGTGAAAACAATACCTCCTTCGGCGGAGGTAATAAATCCTTCTATGAAGAAATATGAATATTTTCATGTATTTTGTCACCGCCCTGTGATGTTCACATTTTAAGGGAGAGCGTGTTCAAAGCTCAGTGTTGAAGTTGGCAGGTTCGACTCTCGAGAGGGGAAAAGCCTTAATTGATCAACATCATTGAAATGATTTTAGGTTCCATTGAGATTTGATTACAAATTGTTCATTCATAGTCTCACAGATGAACCTGCAACTCAACCAAGCCTTATAATAAAATAAAAGTCATATGAATTAATTTTATAACTCGAAAACAAGTATTTGAATTTGTACAAAGGAGATGACTGCGCCTATAATTAAGTGGGGTGAACAAACAAACATTTTTTATAACTACTAAAATCAGCGGCTTTCCTAATTATAAGGCACGAAGAACTAATCAAACAGTCATAACTATAGTAAAGAAAAAGATCACCCCTCTGCTAAGGAAATCTTATCATAAGTGTGTCAATATATAAATCTAAATGTCACATTAGAGCACTATAATTATATAGTATTTCTCACAATCCTACTCTTGAGGTGACATGACACGTTAATTATTCTTCGGTCCTGGCAAAATATGAGGCTTTGGACCCCTTAAGATCCCCTCTATCATCGATGAAAAGTGGAGGATATTGTCTGGTCGATGTAGTGTATCGGGGGTCGGTAAACAATGGCCCTCGTCAAATTGGTCTATCCATCTGGCCTACGAGATGGCGTTCATCAAAAACATTCCACTTTTTTCTTTTTTTTAAAGAAGAGAAAAACCTACCGCAATCCCATCCATTCTCCGATAATTTATTCATGGATGCCATATTTGTTTCATCTTATAAAGTGTCAGATACAATTTTATTTGACATTCCATAAAAACTAAAGACGAAATCTATTTTGCAATCTATCACTTCCCACTATTAAGTGCTCTCATTGGATCGAAGCCCTCGAAGAAGAACCACTAACATGGCAAGACTTGCGACCTATTATAATGTCCGTCTCAGTTATGGTTTTGCTGTGGCGCCCAATGGGAAGAAATCGCACGATTTTGCATTCCAAGTGGCCTAAATTGTTAATTACTTTTTTGTTTGGGATTTCTGGAAACATGTCCTAGCTACAGGAAAAGTTAAAATAAAAAAGAGAACACACTCTATATAGAGTAAAATTATTATTATATAAAATAACATTTATATACATTCCCACAATGTGCAATGGCAGACCATTGTCGAATAATCAATTTAACACTCGAGGAGTCAACATTAATATCAGGGAATTTTTCAGGGGAAATATCGACCTGTCGTTCGAAGACTTGAGCTCTTTGCTATGCAACGTCAAATTTAACCAAAGGGCTAGTAGCTGAGAAGACTACCCGGATGAGGGTTTCTGATCTAGTTTATGTTTGTTAATCTTTTTTCTCTTCTTTTAATATCTCGAAGTTTACATTCTCAGAATATATTTGAGGGCCTTCAATTCAATTATATACCTCTCGATTGAATTTCCCTATCAGTTCCTTTTTTCAAATATTGAAATTCCAATAAGGACTTCATGAACCATTTTCTCATGAATATCCACCCATATTCATAATTTATATTCTGAATTAGAACATCTCCAAGAACTGCACTTAACATGAGTCAACATTTCACATTTTATTTTTTCCTGTATTTCCGATCTGGAATAATGTCGAAATGGTTGCGTATAAAATACATAAGAATATATTTTTATCTTAATTTAGTACAACAACAAAATAACAATCACAATCAAATAAACAAAACAATGTCACAACGGTAGATTTATGTTTATAAAAATATAGAATTCACATTATATTTAATGAAACATCACGTTGAATAAAACGATTAAACAGACATTAAAATGCAAATAGCTAATAAATTTCAATAACTTTTTAATGATCTTAAACGGCTGTGAGACTTCGTGGAAAATACTTGATTTATCTCGAAGCGAGAGTCCCGAGTTGTTGGTTTCGGAATGGATTTTGAGGATGGGGGATTCATATCTGGCGGCGGCAGCTGCTAGGAAATATTATTTTATGATATTTAAGAGGTTTCTCATTACCTTGATTGGGTCCTTTTTGCAATTTTGTTATAGTTTAAATTGTAATGATTGGTGGACATATAAATTAGTCTAATTATGAGGGAATTGAGGAAAAAAACTTGATGAAGACTATTATGTACTTTGGTTTAAATTTATATTTACCGTTTGCCTGATAATGAATTTTTTAAGGGGCGATTTAATACCAGTATGTTTTTTCTATAAAAAGTGATAGTTGGTATTTTCTCCAATATATATATATATATATAAGTTACATCGTCTTCTATAACATATTTATTCTTGAAAAGAAAAAAGCTCGTTCTCATCCTTTAGATTAAATGAACTTATATTATAACATAAACTTATATATAATCGCCTTATAATATAATCCACAATATTTCAAATTAAATATGAAAAAATAAGCATATAGGAAACTATAGCAGCCAAAACTCGCTGAATCTGATAGTTTGTAAAATTACCTTCGGATCCGATATATCGGTCGACCTCTACTCATTCAAAGCACAGTAGTACTATGTTGAGACCCAGACAATGCCGTGGGATGGGGTCCATTTAATTTCAACAATTTATTGATGTCCAGACTAAAGAAGAAAAAAAACCTTATTTATATTGTCACTTTATGACATCATAATTTATCATGGATGATTATAAAGAAAGTTCAGCGTGCCTTCCATAATTGGTCATAAAGCTCTTCATCATAATACATGATATAAAAAATAATACATTCATACCAAATACGTTTAATATGAAGTAATGTTAGTCAGACAAGAAAATGGATCATAGTATAGTATTTATAAAAATATATTAAAAATATAATACTCTAATAAACATGAAAGAATATATATATACTATTACCTAGCTATACAATATATAATATATATATATATATATATATATATTATGCAATATAATTAAGAATAAAACTAAGTAACGTACTTTTGTTTGTATCGGACAAAGAGATTTTATTTTGAATTATTTTCCTTAAAAGTACACATAAGTATCGTATAGAAGATTCTCGAGGATTGAAACAATTATCGGGCATATTAGTCCTCTTTAAAGGATATTTCATAATAATGGTCATTATCAGTAAAGATTAGGAGCTTAATTTGAAAGATATATTATCCAGTAATGTTTGTAAGATAGGTCATAATTTTTTTTTTTGGCGATATATCTTTTGTCTTCAGAAAAAGTGACCCACGTATGACCTACTCTCTAACTAGAGAAATTCGCAAAATAATAAAATTTGCAAATTCTTATTTTGAAATTAAGCTGGTATAGTTGTCCACCTGATTCACAACTATCTCAGGCATGTTGAAATTAACCCCTGTGTCCCTGATGTGGACAACAGAATGAAGAACCTCTTCATATGCTTCATCAATGTCTATAATTCATAATTGACAGGACACAATTTTGTGCACTCAACAGCATTTTCAGAATCATTCATAGCCTCCAGTCTCTCCACTTCCTTAACGAATACGGGCGTCGGAATCTAGATGAAGAGTGCACCATCCCTTGACAAACGGGCTGAAGTAGGAGACATCGATATTATAACCCCGAAATATTGTACAGAGCATCTCGATTCCCTGGGTTGCAGAAAAAGTTTTAATTGAGAAAGTGTTTGGCTCAACAAATTATTTCATAAATTTTTACATACCTTACATATTTTACCTTCTATAGTAAGGCCTTTATCTCTTTTAGAAGGAAGGTTACCTCTTCTCACGATGATTTTTACCCAAAAATTGAATGGAGGGCTACAGTTTCTTTAGATCCAGTATACACGTGCTTGGCATATATTGATTAATACCCATATAGAAGAGTTTTATCTCTGAACAGCATCAGTTCATAGAGATCTATGGAATGGAATCCCATCTTTTACTGTCTCTTCAACCATTGATGTGATTCGCCAAAATTGGCATAAGAAATTTTACCTTAAAAAAATTCCGCCCTAAAGAATTGGATCTTGTCGCACTAAAAAAATCATATTATGTCATTACTTGATTTGAAGGGCGCTAGTTTAATTATTATTTATTTTTTTATTAATTATTTAATATCAAGTTCCACAACCTTCGCATTAGAAAAAGTCAATGGAGGACAACTACAAAAGATTGTAGAAATATGTAATAGGTTCATTGCAAAGTTAAACCTAACATTTTCTTGGAAAAAAATAATGTCTTCCAAGAAAAAGATAAGGATCCCAAGAAATTAATGGCGAAGTTGCAAATGTCGCCAGGCTATACATATATTCTTCAATGGTCTATGCAAGGATTGCAGAAAATTATTCAACACTGTTATTAATGCTTTTACTGTCTGCCAAGGTGTTCACTTCTTAAGGAAAGCAATTACCTACTACTGGCCTACATAGGTAGGTGGAAAGTTTATTACGCGGGAACCCGTCCAAGGGAATAATTTTGGGCAATTCTTATTTCATCAGCATGAAGATTCTCGGCCTTTGGCATCAAAACTCTAAATTTGGATTGCTCATCGTGGGAAAATGCGGGAAATAATATCAAATATGATCTCTCAAGAGAATACAAGGCATTTGAACGCTGGCCTTTTGGAGTACATAAAACTTTTTGAAAAGATAAATATTCTAAGTAAATTGATTATTATCATAATAAGTTTTGTTGTTAAGAAATTTTATGTACTGTTTATAATATTATCAAAAAATACGTTGTTTATGTATTTATATGATTTAATTGTGTTTGTTCATATATATATATATATATATATTATATATATTTATTCCACAGTTCATAAAAATATATACAAGCACAAAAAAGATATATATATAAAATGATGCTTATGTGTAAAAACATAATTAAACATTTTAGTTTAAAATTTGAACATCAAATATGAACAAACACTAAAAGACAACTATAATAAAATAACTCGACAAAATAAAACAAAACTTATATAAACGATAAACCTTTCTATTTTAAATCCTTGAATTGGCGTAAAAGTTTTTAATAATTTTTCCAAAAGGCAGGGAACACGAGGGAAGTAACGAATTACATCAGCTGCCCAACTCCACTTTCCATCGGTGACAGAGGGGATCTGGAGGTCTAACGCCGCGGGAAAGTCGTACTATGTTCCCCCCTAAATTGATTTTCTTTCTTTTTAAAGCTTTAATGTATGAACTATGAAATAATGATCCAAGCCACTTATCTTCGTTCATGATTGCCTTTTCGGCAAAAATGGGGGAGGAGAATGCTTTATACAGCACCAAAGGAATAACCTTTGAGTTGTACAAATCAATTCTCTTTTGTAGGTTGAAGAACCTCCACATTTTGGTTCTTTGAAGAACGAGACGATTTTAGCTGTTCCAGTTCCTTTTGTCAATACCCCATCTATTCCAATGAATGCCCAAAATATCTACTCTCGACTTCACTAAACAAGAGTGAATCCTAAGATCCTGAGATGCAAACCAAGAACCAATGGGGAGAATTGCCGTTTTAGCTCTGTTAACTGAAAGTCCAGAGATTTTTTGGAACTTAGTGAATTTTTTTTAAATAATTTCAATTATTTTCACAAGTTGAGACTCAGAGTTGGCTTCTACTGAAACGGTAATATCATCAGCATAAATATCCAAAGATGAGGCGAACCCTCGATATTAATGCCAATGCCTCCAAAAAAATTCAAAGGTTTCTGGGCGAACTCTTCAATTGCTGCAATGAATAGCAAAGGAGCCGATGGACAGCCCTGCCTACAATTGTTATCGGACTACTTTCAAGGCCGTCCAAGGACAGAGATAAGGAACCATTAAGTAATAGCGCTCGCACGGGATTGAAGAACTTTCGAGGCAAAAGTCTCCGTACTGCTCTCAGGACATGGCTGTGATATATCGAGTCAAGCGCTTTTGAAAAGTGTACAGCAATAATCGCTGCGAATTTACCTCTCTTTTTTGTAGAATCAATGCAGGCTTGGGCATTACGGGAAATATCATAGATTTGGCGATCCTTGAGAAAACCCTTTTGATGAAACCCATTTTTTTATTTAGAATTGTCTGCATCTGTTGAGCAAGGACGCCTGATAAACACGGTATATTTGATTTAAAATCGTGATAGGCCTCCAATGGCTAAAGTTCGTTCCATCTCCCTTTTTAGGTACCAAGACGATTCGTCCTTTGTTCAAAGAAGACGGTAGCCTAGGTTTTTCTTCCATTTGTGCACCAATTTCTAGAAGAAAAGGAACTATTTGCTGTGGAGAAACCGAGAATACTTCACTTATGACTCCATCCAGGCCACAAGCCTTGTTCTATCTCATGGGTAAATATATGCTGATGACTATTTTTACGTGGAAGTGGACCATCACTGTTTTTGTTGAATTTTTTTGTTGAAATAAAATGAATGAATCCATTTATTTTATAAATAAAGATAAATATAATATTCATAGTTCAACTTGTAAGTAATTCACTTCATATTTTTAAAAAATACTTGTCACATTATATGTAATTGATTTTTGGCTTTAAGATTCTATTCATCTATTGGTATTTTTATCGCCAATGTTTCTTCATCAAACATGTTTCTGACACAGTAAAATGATATATCATGAAAACTCGTGAACACATTTAGTACATTTTCCCCCCTGTATTTCAGTTCAGTAGTTGCGTATAAAATACATAAGAAGACATAACTACAATTAAAATTGGTGCATCAGAAAATAATTGATACTCTCATCACAAGCAGACTCTTTGGGAATTGCGTATAATGTGATTATGATGCATGCATACCGGATATAAGAATGGAAATTGCAACACTTGCCAAATATGTTGTTTGCACTTCTCTTTGTCCATCAAATATAATTTTTTAGAGACATCTATTTAACCAAAACAAGTTCTCAAGTATCTCTCGTAACCTCGACCCTCGAAGTGTGGCAATTCCTCTACCGCAACCCTTATGCATAAAACCAAATGAAAACTGATCCAATTACCATATACTATGTCCACTTGATTCCCAGAATAGGAAACAAAATATTAATATCGACAGCATTTAGTGGTAGAGTCCATAAGCCACTAAAATTAACTCTTCCCCCCATCCCTATACACCAACAAAAATGACAATAACTCCTCAACATGGAAATCCAACCCACTAGCGCCATCTATCCACCGTATTAGAATATAACAAATTTTTTATCTTAAAACGAAATATATTTCAAATTGACCAACGAGTCCGTCAACAAAACAAAGATAAATCATATTATTAATAATTAATATAATAATATATATATTCAATATGTCAACAGTAAAAAGGGATATATTTATTTTAGATATATAGATACATATATCTTCATTGGCTTAAGTCTATTCCACCCATTGGAAGAGTATGAAGAGTTTAAAGCTAAGGGGGGGGGGGGGGTAAGTAGATGGTATTAAACCCCCTGTCTTCCGTTCGTCCTTTTTTCATCTAAGCAACAAATAAGTAATGTAAATACATATAATATTTAGTAACAAACAATTATGTAGGTTTTGTAGCTTCTTTGCTCTAGTTGTGAGGATGCATGTAGTAGGTTGCGTGTTACAGCCTCTCTGTAAGAAACCACACGCAATATAATGTTGATGGATGAGAAGAGGCATATTAGAGTGTCTTTGTGCTTATGGGTTTAATAGAGGGAGGAAGGGAGTGATTATCCTATTAATTAAACAGAAACAATAGTCATAAATACATACATATATTTGGGTAATTTAAAGTGTCGATAATTCGTCATAATACGTCCTCCGTTGTTGCAAGTCCTGGAACTTTTTTTATATTCCCTTCTTCCCCTCAAAAAGAAAAAATTCTTGCTCTGGACACCAAAGACATTATTTAGTTATATTTGTAAGTGAATGAAATGACTGGTGATTTAAAAGACTAATTAATAAATAAATAAAATGTTCATAGAAATATATATATAAATATTTAGAGAGAGAAAGATTTCTTTTGGATCTTTTTCTTCAGATTGTTAATGAAATTTGGATTCAATTATCGAGGAAAATAAAGAAAACGAGAGGTTTGGGGATTTAGTAGTCCAGGAGTCCATAGAGTTTCTGGGGTTCCTCGAAGGATCGCTTGGAAGATGATCTTGTCTGAAAAAAAAAATAGATGAATTTATAGTTATGTTACATCGGCAGTATGTAAGTACAAGTCTAGACAGCGTACGTCTTTATTATTCTCATCAAAGAAACGACGAGAATTAATAACATTATTTTTTGCTTATTTTTAAATGTAACAATACTACAGCATCAATTATTTTTTTACTGAAACAAAATTAATCACATTCTTGTGAAAATAATTATGTTTTGATATGTCGAAGTCGTTCTTTCCTGTTTTTTATATAGTGGATTGGGATTTTAATACAGACAATTACAAGAAATAAGAATGAAAGAGGTTTCGTTGGTTTTTGTCAATAGAAATCCTGTGATTGATGTTGCTTCGAAAATCTCCCGAATTATCCAGTCAAAATTTAAGCCTTTTAATGATTTAATGAATATAAGTCTGAAGATGTGTGGGTTCGTACCACTAGTCCGCGAATTAGTGGCCCCTCACATAAAGGATTTTGCCGGCCAAAAGTTATAAAATTGAAATTTATTTAGTTTTTTTTGCCTATTTGTTTGACAGAATCGCATCCAATTGGATGTAAATAATCATTATAGCATTGAAATTATTCATTCGAACCTAGGGTCTTACCAATGAGGTACACCAAAACTGGCTTCCCCCTCTCGAGATTCAAACCTGCGCCCTAAACATTGAGAGCTGAGCTATCACACACTCTTATTAGTACGTTTTACGTATATGTACTTTTTTGTAGACAGTCATTTTTAACTACAATATATTATGCTTTTGCATTAAAGTAAATTATATTTTAATTAATTAATTATTTTTACTTTACCCCCTCCAAAAAGTTACAAAACTATTTTTTTGTGTCGGTCAAATTGCTGTGGAATATCACAAGACAGATCTTACCGTGCGACGTGGCTCCATAAAACAATTTGGTTCGCAGTCCGCTGAATCCATTTGGTTCCTTTTTCTCAATCGCATTTGAGAGATTCGCTTCCTGAGGCGTAGCATGGATACATTCGAATGGAGATTTCGAAGGTTCTTCTTAAGTCTGTATAAAGAACGATTTATAAACAATGTAATAACTAATTCGTTAAATAGTAAGGCCTTCATATAATTAAGCATTTTGGTTTGAGGGTAGGATCCCATAATAGGAATTGAGGTCGAGTCTTGGATCCGAAGAAATCGATCTTAGCCCGAGAAAACAACTTTAACTATGTTTTTTACTCATTTTACTTCAAAAATCCTCAGAATTTAATTATGGGTCTTCATAATTATAAATGCATTGGTTGTACTATTATTATTAATGCCCACCAATTTTGTACATTTGTATTTTTTAATTCTAATTTCCAAACTTCTTGATAGTTACCTCATCATTGACATTCTCTTTTCCACTGGGGCTGAGGCTTTCTTCAGACGAAACATGGATACAGGGATCTCTCGGCTCTTTCGGGGGCTAAATATTGATCCTGAGAGGCCAAAGAAGCTGGAGTCTAAATGTCCGCCATCACCTCGACGCTCTCGTGGAAAGTCATCTATGGGCTCATTGGGATCCAAATATAAGCTTTGAGGGCTGGGAAGCTGAAGCTACAAAATATGAAAGCAATGTTAAAATAAGTATTGAGCATTTTATATATATTTTTGCACATAAGTTACAACTTTATTTAAAATACACTATGAACATTTATATAATATATTTTGGCTCCGAGTTATATATGTACAATAACATACTCGTATTACCAAAAATATGGACAAAATCTTTAAGTTACGATAATTCGATGTATCTACATTTATATATACATATATATATATATATATATATATATATATATATATATATATATATATATTGATATAATTTCAGTCAGATTGACGCTATGCAATTTTTTATATATACACTCTTTTAACTCTTAAGAATGTACCAATACGGATATTGAAATAAATATTCATTTTATGAAAACATAGATATTAATAAGATACTTAATTATTAATGAGATAATTAATGGCTTACCAAAAGTTGATATTCTATAATAAATGTTTAAATTCAACACAAAAATAGATGAATACGATTTAAAGGTTGTTTCCTTTATACAAAGGAAATCGAATTCAATTTCATTTTTGTACGTTTGACACACGATTATTTCAACAACAAAAAATTTGATCACATAAAGGCTGACCCAATTTGTCTTCAATGATCCAAATAGAAGGTGACTTATTCTATTTTGATTGTTTTGAAAGACATACGTCAAGGAGAATTGTTTTTCATGGCAAAATATTTATTGAAATATTTACACGTTTTCGTGCAGTAGGATTTTTATATATATTTTTTTTAATTCTTGGAAAAGCTGCTTAAAATGTTTGACCATAATAAATTACACATTTTTTGGTATATATACTATATGATTAAAATAAACCTTATTCAGATATATTATTCCATAGCCGTTCGACTATTTGTTTTGTGACAGTCGAATTCAAATATACCGTGTCACATATATTGAATAGGCGCTTAACCTAGTTTTATATAAGAAGTGACTTCTTGATTTGTTCTATCCTCGTTTCCCAACAAAGATGTGAAAGAACACTCTAAAACGATATATGTTTTAATCATCTGACACAGAGTTATACAACAGAAGAATACTTACAAAATATATCCTTATATGTAGAAAAATAATTTCAAATAATTATAAACGTGTTCTTATCTTAAAGTTTCTTTTAAAAAAAACATTCCAATGTTCCTTTGATTCATTTAATTACATTTTTAAATTTGAAGAAATTACTGTAATTTGTTTGTATACGCTGGATTTTATATCATCGTTCATTTTTGAAGTCATATCTATAAGGTGACTTTAAAAATTTTATGTATTAATTTTATATGTGTAACAATTCAAATCAATATAGTTCCTTTAAACAAAGTCCATATTGAACATTGCATGAATATTTTTTTTAATAATGCAATAATAAATAATATTTTTGCTTGCTTTTTTATACTATATTTTACCAATGTTTAATACCTGATGATCATATAGCTAGATTTTTATTGATGTATTTATTTAAGACATGATATTAATTGAATACGTAAAATGTTGAGGTAAATTAAAGAAATATATGAATGCAATTCGGTCAAAAAAAGTCTCATTATTTGGGTTTTAACCAATATAATTGTGAGTAGAATGTGGGATTTTGTTTGTCTTAGACATTAAAATAGAGACACCAAAAAGTTTTAATCAATCATGTACATTGTCAATTAAATTATATATAATAAAGTGTCTTGGATTTAATCATAAGTAAATATATAATTTCTATGAATCATATATTTTTTGAATATTATATAGAAATCAATTGAGGATATTATTTTTATAATTATGCAAGAACACACATAATTAAAGTCTTAATAAAATGATAATGAGTGCATCATAATTGAAAAATAATAATAAGTTTATAGATTATAAATAATTAAAGCATTCAGTGGAATTTTAATTAGTTATATAATTTAAAATATTCACAGTATATTTATAGGTACTGCAAACTATTTACACTTTTTCAATGATTTAATATTTGTTTAACTGTAATAAATGATTTAGTCATCTATATTATTAAAAAACTCAAATATCTCTATGTATGAATTTCTTATCACTAATAAATTAGTTTTCATGATAAATAATACGAATATATATATATATATATATATATATTTGCTTCAATAACACAGCGCATCTATAAATATATTTATTGAACTAATAAATAAACATATATTTCATCTGATAATATGAGTTGCAAGGGTTTTATTTCAGTAATAAGTCAGATGTTAACTTTAATTCTATGATCTAATAACAAGTCTTCAATAAAATCAGAGTAAAAGTTTTTAAGTATCATCTAAATGTGTCCAATCAATTAAGAAGCAAATATCTAAATATTTATTCTTTTAACGAAGGGGTACGTTTGAATAATAAATAAGCTCAAATGGGTGAGAGAATTTGTGAAGCCCACCGATTGGACCCAACTGAACAGAACTTAATCCAGTGTCAGCCAATAGAAAATCTTTATAACTGCATACAATTTGAACCAAAAAATATTCTGTAAAAGCAACATATCGATTTTTTTAAATTCAGGAATGATTATTGAATAAAAACATTTTAATTATAGGAACATTAATATTAAAGTCCAGGTATATTTAAATACATAATATGTTTATATTGTTCGCTTGCCGGACTGACGTCATTAAAAATCACCGGCATGCAAAGAGAATAATATGTCAATATGTTTTTTTTATAAAAATATTTACTCCATGAAGATCTAAAATAAACATATCTCGGAAAGTTACATTTGATTATGATATATATATATATAAAGTTTTAGTTCTGGTTCTATCAACTCTGTTTTGTTTTAAACAAAACTTAACCAAAGCAATTGATAAACAGATATACAATCTACAATCTATGGGGTTTTTTAAACTGTGATGTATTTCAAAATCCAGATAATTTTAGTCGATGAATTGAACAATAGTAAAGCAAAAAGTATTAAATCGATTAATTTTAAAGTCTTTTTAATGGTATTTTTTATGTTTTACAAAGAAAAATGTGCATAAAATTTATTTTTTTATCCATATTTTTTTTTATTTTTTAGCATTAACTTTGACTTTTTTATCTTAAATAACCCCCCTCAATAATAATATATTTTATACAATAATAAACTGGTATATTTTCAATCCCTATTCATAGTTTAGTATTCAAGACCCTTCCTTCATAAATGACAACAATTATTGTATACAACGTCTTTAAAGCCTTAATACATTTTACTAGGTGAGCAAAGATGATTAATTCTAAAGACTATTCATTAGAAAGAATTAATATTAAACTATGTGCTATATGTAATATTTGAAGCATGTATTTATTCTTCAAAAATTACGAACAAAAGATCACAAATTCAATCTATCTAATAAACTACAGATTAAAAGGGAAAATATTCATAAAAGTTATTATATATTTATTAATGCTCCGTGTAGCAATAACTGACATATCTTATTTTTTTTGTACCGACGTACAACAAACTTTATTTCTGTGTCAATTCACCTCAAACAATTATAATTATATATACACACGTATGTATATAAAAATTACAATATAAAACCAAAGACATCATTACATTAATCATTGAGAAGAATTTTTTATAATGTTTTCTGTACATGTTAACATATTATGTGGGAGGGGGATTTTAGAGCACTTAAATTTATAAAGAATACTAAAAAATTTGTAATCATAAAATTATTTTCATTTGATAAGAACCAACATATATAAAAGCAAAGTTATTTTTATTAAAATAATATCATACTTTTGTTGTACAAATTCTGAAATTGCATCCCTGTATCTTTTGGTGACAACACATTCGGCTAAAAAGTGAAACACAGTTTCTCTGGAGCTTGAGCAAAAGAAACAGAGTCTGTCCTCACTAGTTTTTCCATGAATACTTCCAATTTTCAGCGTGTTTGTAAGAATTTTGTATTTAAACCAGTATATTGTAAAATCAAAAAGGTTATTTTCCAATGTTTTTAAAATCTTAACATTGGTTGCGGATTCATTAAAATTTTCTTTTTTTCGTTGTAATTACCGTAAGTACTGTTGTTTCGTGTTTTCGTCTATTTGTATTATGCGAATATCTTTGTTTATTAGGCTTTTTAAGAAATTAAACAGATAATCCCTTGGTCCTATCTTTCTGTTTTTAATGATTATGTTCTTTTTAATTTTCCTCCTCTCTAACTCTTCGGTAAAAGATTCTTTAATATCTATGTTAAAAATTTCTCCAATAAAATCCAGTTTCTTCTTGATGGCCATGCCGCTTATAAATTTATATCAATGATTATTTTTTGTTGGCTCTGGCCATTCTATAGTTGGCAGGATTTTCGAACATATTTCGTAGCTAAGATCCGAAATAGAATTCCAAAAAGGGTGTAGCGACTTTAAACAATTGATAATATTCATGGGGCCTTCGCTTCTGACTTTATCCCAGATTATTATGTAAGACCGTGTTATTTTATTCCAGGAAGCTTCTCCGCCGACTAATTTTGAGAACCAAGAAAACAATAGGGTTTTCCACATTCTTCTTATAGGGATTAGACCTAATCCGCTATACTTTTGGGCAGGAGATCCGTTTCCATGTAATATTTTTTTGTTCGGCCACCTTGAGAAAATTTGCACAAATTTTATCAAATTGGTCCGTACTTTTCTCATCAAAGGCAGTCACTCTCATCAGGTGCACTACTCTGGGAAGGACAAGAGAGTTCCAAATTTGTATTCTAGCGGGAAGGTTTTTCCCCACTAGAAAATTATATCTGGAAGAACTTTTCCGAACTTTTTCTTCAATTTCTTTGAGGTTGTCAGGAGTATATTCTCTTTCCATGGCTATCGTGGTACCCAGTATTTTGACTTCTTATACATTCTGCACAGGCACATCAGATTGGTCATATTCTAGATTGGTAATCACTTTGGTTTTCGTCATGTTCATTGCTAGGCCAGAACACTTTTTGAATTCTTCGAGAATCTGGAGTGTGGTGTCGATTGATCTCTTCACCACCTCCTTGTCTCCAGAGTATATGACTGATATATCGTCCGCGAATGCTTCAACTTTATTTTCAAAATGTCCTACTTTTACACCCTTTACCATTTCGTTCGTGTTAATTTCTCTAATTAAATTATCAATAGCTAGGATGAATAGACTAGACGACAAAGGGTCTCCCTAACTACATCCTCTCTTCACTGTGAAGCCTTCATCATACCTTGAATATTTTGTGTGAATATTCCAGAGGCACAGAGAGACCATTCTTGTTAACTTTCCTCCAAAACCATGTGTTTTAAACTATTTACTAGAAATT
This sequence comes from Caligus rogercresseyi, assembly GCA_013387185.1. Classification (NCBI taxonomy): domain Eukaryota; kingdom Metazoa; phylum Arthropoda; class Copepoda; order Siphonostomatoida; family Caligidae; genus Caligus; species Caligus rogercresseyi. Next base: position 17,789,456 of record CP045895.1, on the reverse strand, counting down.
CCCGCGTGACGCTATCATAGGCTTTTTTTGAAATCGATGGACAATAATCCCAGTCTTCTGTCCGGTCTTTTTCCGATTTCCACCGAGTCCATTATACCTCGAATGTCATTTTCCATATACCTTCCGCCCACGAATCCTTTCTGGGATGGGTGAATGATGTTGGATAATACATGCTTTATTCTTTTGCTAAGTATGCCGCTGTATATTTTATAGCAACTATTGAGCATAGTTAAAGGCATCAAATTTTGGATATGTCTCGGGTCTTTTCCACTCTTGGGAATGAGTGTCAAAATTCCAAATGTTATAATATGTTTATCGAAAGTGCCTTGAGATATTGCTTCACTATAAACTTCTTTCAAAACGGACTTAAAAAATCAATGTATTTCTTATAAAATTCCATAGGAAATCCATCAGGTCCCGGTGCCTTTTTGTTATAAAAATGTATAAAATTCCTAATCTCTTCTTCAGAAATTTCTTGTTCGGTTGTTGCTATGGTTGTCGGTAATACTTGTGGAATGTCTTCTCTGCTTGATCCGAATGACTTTTGAACAGACACTTTACAGAGGTCATCAACTGTTTCACAATCACATGTTTAACAGGCATTTTCCTTCGTTTCTTTACATCCAGGGCATTAGAAGATTCGTTGTAGAATTTGTTATTTCGTTACAAATATCTCTTTGCTTGTCAAACTTTTTTCCTTCATCATTAAGTAATATCTTGATACTCTTCTTCGACGTCCAGTTTCCCTCAGCCGCCCTTATATTTTTAAAAATAGTTTGCTCTCTGGGGATTTTATTTAGGCCAGTCCGAATAAGACTTCCTTCACACAAAACGTTGTATATTTCTTTTTCTTCGTCTATGTGGGTATTAAAGTGTATTTTCTGGAAAAAGAGAATCACACTTGAGCATTTCCTGCTTCTCTTCTCGACTCTTCTTGGTCCCCAATTTAATATATTCCCTCCTACAACAGTCCTGTAGTAGTTTGAGGGCATGGGCTGCTATTTTTAACATTGAATCGGAGTTTAAAAATTATTTCCGAAATTATTTATTTAATTCTTTCATCCGTCTCAATATCTTCCAAAAGCCGGACATTTAATTTCCAATATTTTTTTCGTGTTTTTTGGAAAGTTTATGCTAATTTTTATTGGTTTATTATCTGATCAATTTGGTACCAAACTATTATATTTCTCTATATAAGGAGCCAAACATGCCGATAAAAATATATAGTCAAGTCTTGCGCTTTTAACTATATTTAACTTGCATTTAACACAATATGTATGATCAGGTCGTTCATTTATTCTTGTGGCAGGATCGATTAAACCTCTTCTTTCCATAATCTCTTTGAACTGCAAGCTGCTTGTTTATTATTTTCGTTAATGTAGTTTTTTGTGTCCCTCGCTTGTAAAAATAACTGAAATATCTTATTATTATTATTGTAATCATAATCATTATCAATGCAACAATCTCCGTCTGACTTCTGAAAATCCGGTGAAGAGCCATCGTAATGCATTTCAAGTCATATGAAATGACACAATACACAATAAAGGAAGAATTGATCTCATCTCTAGAGAAACTTAAGGAATTTCAATGGAAATCTGTCAATCAGTTGGAAGCAAAGCTGTGATGTCAGAAATGTACAGGGCTCACAGGAGCATCATTGATTCAACGAATTATTAAAAAACCAAGGCACAAGGCAAGGAAGGAAAACTTTGACGATCTTCATTTTGTCTCTCTCTAAACTATCGAAAGGCCAGTCAGAACCCTACAAGGAACAAATACTCAATATTCGGGCTATACGAGAAGAAATCAGATGTGCTACAAGTAATTTACCAGCCTTTTCAAACACTCTTTGATGGTCGATTCAGGCTTGTGGGTTATCGTTCAAAATGCTATTCGTTCATCGTTCAAAAAATCGTTCATGAACGATGAACGAATTCGAAAAAAGTGAACGATGAACGGCAAAAAATTAACTTTAATCGTTCATCGTTCACTTTAATAACTATGATATATAAACATACAAGTTTATTCATGTAAAATAAATTCCGCGTATTCCCGTTTAATCTTGTTCACGTTGAGATCAATTATTTTGCTAAGCAGATGTGGCATCAAGAGTATGATTGCAGTCATAGAGATACTACCATATAGAAGAGTGACTACTTCCCTGCTAGCTTGCCTGAGAGCGCGCGAGCAAATGGTCTTTTTTTGCAACGAGCTATCTGCCTGAATTCAAAATACGTCTTTTCAATTCAGAGCAAATAGAAAAAGGGCGAAAATATTTGCTGGAAGAGGTAACTTCCATGGACGATGGGTTGGATTCGCCTGAAATGAATCGTCAAAAGGTAATAGTTCATTTTTTTGTTCGGAACCATCATCCGAAGAAACACCTGATGATGAGGTTAATAGATTTTTAGCTGACAGGTCACGAAATTTGGAAACTGTTTTGGCCTATAAAAAATAACGAACGTTTAAAAAAAATTTAATACCATTACTCCAACCTCGCACCGGCTGAACGACTATTCAGCCGGGGTAAATAATTTTAAGAGACAATAGGATGAAAATGTCTGACCAACATTTCGAAGAACAACTTTTACTCTGTGTTAATAAGAAAGTTTAATTTTGTATAATATTTATGTAAATGTGTCATATTTTAAATATATATAGTAGTTTATATATGTAGTAAAATGTATGATAAATATTGATATATTTATTAAACTTGTGTTTTATTATTGTTTTCTTTTTTGTCAACAGACTATGATCATTCGCTGGTATATCATTGACAAGACTGCATAATTTAATATTGACACCTTACATAACAACGCAGTCGTAAGTAAAATAAAAATGACAAAACAGAGACAAAATAAACGTCCCTTATATATATATGAACATATATATATCACTAGTAAACACAATAATATGAAAAGACAGAGGGAAGGCAATTCGAATGAAACCCCTCCTTCTAAAAGACAGCAAAAGCAGGAGGCTTTGCAATCAGAAGCTCCTAATACAAAACCGAAAAAAAGGTTTTTTTATGCAGAAAATTGCTAAAGAAGCCACAGAGATTGTCATCGTCAGGAAAAATGGTGACCATATTTCCATGATCGACTGGAACAGAACAATAAAAGTACTTGACACCGACTATTTTGGTCGATTGAGCGGGACAGCTGGGCAATTCGTGCCCTGCTACGAAGGCCGTCGCTATACAAATCAACAAGCAGTGATTTATTTAAGTGACAAAACCTCAAGCCAGCACGTCCGAAAAGTTATTTCGGAAAAGACACCTCTCTTGCCAGTCTCATGGGAAGAACTGGAGAAAATTAAAGAGGAAAAAAATTGTAAGACCCTTACTGGCTTCATAAGAGGAGTCACAGGGGACATGGTTGATGAAATACTCGCCAAGGTCATTGCATATCAATGCAATGTTAATAAGATCCGAGGCAAAGTTGATGTCATCAAATCTGACATCACACAGCTCGGAAAAGTGATATATATTAAAGTTAACAAAGAGGCATTTGAAAGCCTAAAATCAATAAACTTTACAATAAATATTGCTTCCGCTGGTAAAGTTCGCTTTCAAGACCCTCGGAAAGCACCGACTATCCAGAAAGCGGAAGAAGAACATGAGGAAGACATGTCCGTAAAAGACCCGAACCACGAGGAAACAGTGGTTAAATAAACTACAAAAACCCTCAACTAAAAACGTCGAGATTGTCAACGTCATTCAACCGAAGACCCAGCAAATGACCAAGCTTAGTGGAGATACTACTGAGGACTGCGCCACAGATGAATGGGCAAACAACATGAAATTTTCCAAGGAGCTACTCAAGTGCCAGTTGGCTCCGGGGAATATCCTTCAAATCAATTTACAGACGATTATTTAAAAACTAACACCATAAGAAAAAATCCAAGCCAAGGAAACAATCTACAATAGATATGTTTTTCAACAGGGGTTGCTGATGACCTAAAGAAGAAAAACAAAAAGTTATAATAATTCATCAGCTTATAAGTTCATTTTATCTATATATTTTATGTTTATTTCAGTTGCTTGAATATTTAGGAAGGTGATCCACATTACTGTAGTAACACAGATACCCCATTGTGTGGTCGTGTTCTTTACTTTGTATTTATATATAATTATGTGTACATCTATTGTAATACTTACAGTAATAAACTTTTAACTAACTAAATATATATATATATATATAATACCAATATTATCCCTTCTATGGTGTTGGGACGGTCCGTGGGACCCGTTTTATTTCTATTATAACGAAAAAGGAATGTAATGCATAAATATGATATAACACTGGGCAAATATTAAGCAAAATTACTGCTATAATGTATGACGTTGGGAATAACTTAGCATTTTTTGAGTATTTTAACATAAAACTGTTGGATTGTGTTGATTGGAAAGCCTTAAAATGGATTGCAGTATCACCCAGATCCAAGAACACTGGCTGAATTACAAAAATGTAAACACCAATCAAGATTTAAGCTCTATAATTTTAGTTGCTGTACCATTGTTGTCTCAATGAGAATATTATCGAAGAGAAGACCAATATAGTGACTTAATTTAGTCCTAAATATACCTTTATTTAGGATGTATCATAAAAATGAGCCAAGCCATGAAAAAGTCTGAATTTCCATCTTATTCAGAAAACACCTATAAATTGGAAAATATAATATCCTTCGACTGCAAATACGTCGTAACAGGGGTTGAGTTGTTCGAACGTCTTCGCTCAATCTCTTTATCACCCGTTCCTCATGCCTCTCCAACTCGTCATTCTGAAACAAATGTTTCAAACTTCCGAAACCAAACCAATTACAGATATTTTTTTAAACTTATATTACAGATATGGGTTGTAAGGGCTTTCTTTGATCAGTTCCACTTCCCTTAAACTACCGTGTTCATCGGAAGCCTTGGTAATCCTTTAGATGGACTTTTATATTCCAACATCTTCCTTGAGTATTTTGGAGACAGTTGTATGTAGATGGGGAACCTCTGCAGCCACCTCCCGATTTCTCATTCACGTTTGTCTAGACGCTCCACCTGGCTGTAGGTGCTTTTTTTTATCGGTTCCATGTCCCTTTAGCATTTTTGATAATTCTAGTAGGCTCATTCTTTAATTTACAGGCAAATTATGGATATAAAATTATTGATAGTGAAGTACTTTTATATGAATCTAATATGGAAGTAAATATATAATTTACTATATATATATATATATAATATATATTTATATATATTCATATATAACATATATATATTATATATATCTATATATATATATATTAATATATATAATTATCTTATAATATAATACATATATATTTTGGATATTTGAAATGTGCACATCAGATATTAACCAACATTGTAGGCATGAAACAAAACCTTGTAATATTGCACATTAACATTTAATTAATAAGTAATTCACTTGAGAGCAATCATGAATAATCCACATACTAAAAATATAACAATTGACTAGTGATCAATTTAATCACTTGTTCTTTTGGCATTTCCAACAACTCCACAAAGTTTTATCCGAATCCCTTTTGTACTTTTTGAGTTATCCTGCTGACAAACCAACCAACAAACCAACGCCAGTGAAAACAATACCTCCTTCGGCGGAGGTAATGACAAGACATCTCCATATGACAATAGCTCTCCATTTTAAGCATTCGCTAGTGAAGAAGCTTAAAAGTGGAGGACGTCATAGTGTGTATCCATTATTAATTACAAGCAATCATGATTATATTGCTACTTGTATCAAATATGTCTTAAGCTTATGACGTCAGAATGCAGTATAAGAATAATGCATATATATATCAAGTTTTCATATTTTAATACAAAAGGGAAAGCTGGATTTGTCTATATTTCAAGAACAATGTTTTTTTCAGGCTTTAAATTTGAATTTTCATATACATCAAATATATGATGACATTTAAACTTGTTCATTGAGCCAAAGCGGAATTGTGGAATGCACAAATAAGCTCAAAATGCATTATTTACAATCAATTGTTGATCCTTTTTCAATGCAGTTAGGTATATGTAGCTTTATAGATTGTTTAATCGTGTAAAGTCAATAAATTTTAATTCAAAGTTTACAGATTGGATTCATGCAAATGAATCGACAGAAAGGGTTTTTATTACTTTGATCATTTTTCTAACGTCAGAAGGAATTGAGGTCTATAAGATGAAGACTAACCTCAACTTGAACATCAGTCGAGTATAATGCAATACTTTAATTGGTTAAATATCTTTCAAGGGGAAGAGCAAATATATTTTATGCATTTCCACTTTGTTAAAAAAGATTCTTAACTCAATACAAACAATAGTGTATAAAAAAGTAATAACTCAAACTCAAGTAGATTTCATACGCTGGCGCTTATTCAGAATCAGCCTTCATCAAATAGATTCCTAAAAACCTCAACATTGAAATTTAATAACTAAGTTATTTAACCACTGTTTTGGTTCATATGAAAAAGGCTGGTAAAATAAGCAAATGAATTAAATATTGAACATCATCATAATAATAAATATAGAACAATCGCTGTCTCATCCCAAGGGAATCTATAAGAAATCTCCGTGCCCACCATTTTGAGTCTTAAGATATTATAAGAAACTGCTTGAGAAAAAATAAAGTGAATTAAAAATTCATATATATATATATATATATATATATATATATATAATATATATATATATATATATATATATTATATATATATATATATGTGTGTGTGTGTGTGTGTGTGTCATGGATAATTTATTCAAATAACACTCGTTTCCAAAAACTATGGTACGCGTACCCCTAGGGGTACGTAACGTATGGTAGGGGGTAGTTAGGATGATTTTGAAAATATAAAATGGCAAAGTATAGATTTAACTTTATATTAAAAAATCTCTGCCTATCAGTTCTTACGCAATCATGTAATCAGAGTTATAGAGAAACAGAGTTGCGACGCTTTGAATAGACCCCTGTGTTAAAAAATCACAGCCATTTCGAATGCTATTTCTGGGTATTTTGCGAAGCAAAGGTCCAAACACTACCGTTTCTATACTAGAACTTTATTCACTTATATCGCAGCGCATCCAGCAGTTCCAGCGGTAATTTGCTGAAATGTCGACCCTTTTACAAAAGTAAACCGCCTTTGTGACGGTTGCAGAGACCTTATGGTCTTATTTTGTAGATGCACATTGTAATTATATATAATTGTGCTATCTCAGTTATTACAACTAATTTCCAGACAAGCAAGTAGCCAGGGTGACTTCGCGATTTTGAAGATAGCAAGCAAAGAGTTCCGTAGATGAGCATGTTAAAATTTCGAAATGTCTTGGAATATGTTAGGTGGGATGGAAATGAAATACTCCAAGGTATACGTGATGTCAAAAAGTTTGTGAAGCACTGAAATAACATATTTAAACGAAACTCCAACCTTCAAAGGTTCAAGCAAAAAGGTGGATTCCTTAAAACAAAGAGTAGGATTGTTAATTGTTTTATTAAACTTCAAACAAAATGAGGGCGCTAATTGTCTTCAACGAATTTTTTAAAGTGAATAAGAAGAATATTTTTCTGTGTTTTTGTTGTTTAATAAAGTGTTTTTTTTCTTGAACAAAGAGATTTTCATTTTATAGCAACAAACAAAAACATGAATACAAAGATATTTTAAAGAACTTTTGAGTATAAATAAAAGGTATTTAATTACTTTTGATATTTTAAAACCATTTAAACGCTTTGTTTTAGTATTTTCTTGTTTCATTTATGTATACAATCTTATTTTCATGATAAAAATATTATGTTGTCATAACACAGGATATTTAATATACAATTGGAGTCTGTAAGTAAATTACGTCATCAAAAATAAATATGTTTTTTTATTTCGTCAAATGAATTATATTTAAGTCAAAAAAAATGTGAACGAATTGAGGTCGAGCTTTTTTTTGGTACCTCAGAACAACAGTTTATTTCCATCAAATTGGTTACATTATATTTTTTTACATCATTACATTAACATATTAAAAAATCACTAAAATTCTTAGCAATATTATCTGAAGGTACTAATCTTGAAGAACGAGCCATTCATTTTGAAGGCAAATTGAGTGACTATATTAGGCATCCTTTATAAAACACTTTAACCATACTTTTATTATTATTAAAGCTCAGGAAACCAAACCAATTCTGCAAATCCTAAGAATTAAGACAGGAGGTTAGACTAAGACATAATGGTATAAAAACATAGATAACTATTACTCAGAGAAATTCGTGAGTGTGTCCAAAAAATAAACAGATATATATATATATATATATATATACACGGGTGTGTGTTTCAATCAAAGACGGAAATGTAAATCACTCAACCCTTCAATTATGAATTAATCTGTGTTGGCTGTTGATTTATATTTCTCTGTTATTGAAGAGAACAAGCTCCCCATAGTCCTGATAAGATGTTTCATTAATCTTCTGTCAAGAATAGTATTCACGAATGAGACTTACTCGTCAATGAATGGTAATAACTAAGAAATAATCCTTCTATATTGTAGCTCTATTTTGAGCTGCCCTTTAAAAAAACATTATGTTACTAATATTATTTGGTGTTGTTTCATTGGAGCTAACAAATACCACGATACTCCTTAGTCTGCTATATTATCTGTGGACACTACATTTATATTGAATCTCATAACTCTTCAGATAATTTTAAAATGGGGAAAAAAGAACATAACTTCACTTACGATATATTTTTCAAATCCCTTTCTCTCAACTCTCCAAGCATCCATTAAATTTAATCAATTGTAAAAAGTATGATTCAAAACTATGTAATCAAAGAGAATATATACTGAAATTAAGTTTCATAAAAAATGAATAATTTCCGAAAAACTATACGTTTTATGTTGAATAAAAACTTGGGTGATTTGAAATTAAGATCTCTTTAGTTGAGGGTACTAAAATAAATAATATTCCTTAGAAGCACTTTTGTATGAAAGAGTAAAACTCTAATTGCGTAAATTGAATGGCTCTGTCGAGTTGGAGGACTGCATGAATGTGCATTAGGGTTGTTCTTATTTTTCAAATGTTTGAAATGTTGCAACTTTGAGCATTTTCTGTTTCTTGGTGATAAAAGAAGACGACATACAAAGTTTAAACAAAATCGGTCAACATTACGAGGTCGCACAACGAGGTCAAAGTTTTAAAAATTTAGTAAAAATATAGTTTTCCGCAAATTTCTTCAAATGGTGGACGTTACAGACTTCAATATAATTATTAATTTAAAGGAAATCTAATTTACTACCAGACGTATGTTTGATGTTTTTTAATAAAACAAAGTTTTCAGTAATACGTACTCTCCCCCAAAAATTGATCTTTTGATATGAGAATATACGATTACCATCTGGTAACTCTGTTAGTGTTACCTGATAGAAAGAGAAGGGAGGGAGTATTTTGCCTCACTTCTCTCCTTCTTTTTTTCTTCCTATCCAGGTTACACTAACTGCCGTTACCAAATGGTAATCGTATATTCTCATATCAAAGATCAATTTTTGGGGGAGAGTACGTATTTGCTTATATCTCTTAAAGTATAGCGATTTTTAGAACACAAATATATCAAATGAAAGCTTGGTTAACCAGCTTTATATTTTGGTATACTAATCATGTCAATTTAATAAGTAGAGAGTTATATCCATATTAAAAAAGCCTATTTCGCGTACAAAATGACGCATATAATGGATTATGTATGCGTCAGAGATAAAGTAAAATTTTGAGAGGATACCTTGACGCAAATCTAAGAAACAATTATTATTTATTTTTTTCATAATCGATTTCTTATAGGTCAATACAGGCTCTGAATCATATGATGTAAACTCAGATTGTACTGAATTCTGAATTGATAAATGCAACCAAGGTCATTTTTGGATTTATCATCTAAAGTTTTACTAAACTTAAAAGTACTATTTTACTCTGAAGCGAACAAGTCATCTTCTACAGGCGAGTGAAGTTAATTGATACAAAAAAGCTATGAAATAAGCTAACAATACACACTCCTTTTTTGCTTTGTTTTTACTGAAAACTTTGTTTTATTAAAAACATCAAACATACGTCTGGTAGTAAATTAGATTTCCTTTAAATTAATAATTATTATTGAAGTCTGTAACGTCCACCATTTTGAAGAAATTGCGGAAAACTATATTTTTACTAAATTTTAAAACTTTGACCTCGTTGCGCGACCTCGTAATGTTGACCGATTTTGTTCAAACTTTGTATGTCGTCTTCTTTTATCACCAAGAAACAGAAAATGCTCAAAGTCGCTAACATTTCAAACATTTGAAAAATAAGAACAACCCTAATGTACATACACCATTCAAGTAGCAATCCATAATTGTAAAATGTATTATTTGCACCCTTACCAAAACTATAGAATTGCTTGCTGAATGACCATTGCTTATTCATGTAAAGTGTAATTTCATAAAAATAATATATATATATATATCTATATCTAGATTATTCCAACCGTTACATATGACTTGCAATTATTTTGAATAATATTGACATGTTAATTGTATTTTTCAATGGTTAAAATATATAGAGAGAGTGTTTAAAAAATGTAGTTAAATGAAAGAAAGTATTCTAAAGACAGATATAATGGGCTTAATATTTTCATTAAAATAGTAAGAGGTTTTTTCTCAAACGACCAGAGTGAGTTCCATTCCCGGTTGGAAGACTGGCCCTACTTTAATTACTCTAGTTTCAGGCATAGTTCCTCAATGGAGGTTGTGAAGGTGTATATCTTTGCAAACCCTTCCCTCCAAATCGTCCTATATCTCATAGTCAAAGGGGCCATTATCGGGGAGAAAGAGGGCAACTCCCTCGCAGCTATTTTTTTAATATCTGTGTGTATGAGGGGAGGAGAGGGAGGGGGGTGCACAATACTCAGCTGCCCTCCGGGTAGATAGTGTTCAACCATGACTTGATGATATTACGTAAGACCTCTTTTGTACAATGGAGGGTCATAGACGTGCCATCATAGGCCGAAACGACATTTTTAAATACAGAGTCAGGGAGATCTGCAGTTAGCAGGATGGTCCCAACAAAGGTCCATGAACTGAGCCTTGCCTGACTCGGACCTCTCTTGGACAAAACACCACTTTGTTCCTATTGACATGCTGGGTTCCCCCTGACAAAAAGCTTCTCATAAGATCTCGAGCCTTGCCATCCAACCATCTCCGTTTCCCGACAAGAGTAGCAGCATTGTAGTCGAAAGCCGTCAGTCCAACCTTCTTATCTTTGTTAAGGGATTGTAGACTACAGATAAGAATTTGATCAAGGTTGTGTCTATACCACTGCTATCCCAGAAGTCATGATACTCTGGGAGTATAGTTTGGTATCTTTCAACTTGAGGGCCAATTGATTATAAAAGACACGTTCAGCGAGTTTTGACCTAGCACAGAGACTTTACTGTAGCAAGATATGATATGGCGATGCTCGCCCATTTTCAGCACAGGGACTACAATAGCATCCTTCCGTTGCAGATGCCAGTTACCCGTTCGAAGATGCGGTTGATAAGATGCACGAGAGAGATATCCAGCGAATCCCAGGCAGTATCAACACCGACGACGTCTTTGGGCTCTAGTTTGGCAAGGACACGCTTCGCTAGGGCAGTGCCGGCACAACAGAAGCTAAAATGGACTTTGTGTTGTCTACCTTGGATTTTTAGCCCTTCCTCTGGGTAAAAAACGTTGCAGTTATTAGTGGCTGTTTCATATGATTGACTCCCTGCTGTCACATTCCTTAGCATTACTGATGACACCGGCAGCAATTTATGAAGCTGTTGATCGTCCTCCTTTCTTGATCATGTCAACGTTGAACAGAACAAAGTTTCGTCGGACCATTATGAGTTCCTTGTTTCGGAAGGAAGATGCTCGGCAAGATCCCTTGCTTTCCTTGTGTATTTATATACATATATACACACACACACACATATATATATATATATATATATATATATATATATATATATATATATATATATATATATATATATATATATATATATATATATATATTATATATATAATATATATATATATATATATAAAAGTATTCAAAGTATTTTCTCTTTTGATAGATTTAATGAAGCTGATATATTGAAGTAAACATTGTTAGGTCAATTCTATTACGTTTGATTATTTGAAACTGAGCTTTTTCATTTCAATTTTGATAATCTCGAAATACATGTACAAATAAATAACATAATTAGACTTTAAAATTTATTCCCCAGTTATAAAAATCAATTTTAATTTGACAACAGTATAGTTTTGTTGTAGTTTTTGGATTTTTTGACAAATCAAATAATCTTCTGAACTTTAATTATTATTATTTTATGTTCATTTATAAATAGATCTACGTCCTAGAAAGTTTTCGAACTTTTTCAAACTTAACAATAATGGGATCTTGTTTTATTTTTTGCAGATGCTTCAAATTTAGCAATTGTTTTAATTATTAGATATATTTGTTGTATTTGAGGCTATATGTTTCATGAAATTAATAAAAGTTTTAATGATTATTTCATTGGAAACATTAAGATACAGTAGACTTGAGGAATCAATTTTTTGGACGTGATGTCACGTTAATACCAAAGTCTAGTCCTTTTCGAAAAATTGTCAACTGGATGAACCCACTCTGATAAAGTAAAAATTAAAGTGGTTCTGACCTTTTTTAGTCCAGTGGCCTTATAATAGCTGTAACATTCAAATGCACGCAGTCACTTTATAATTCAATCGTCTCATAATTCTAAGAATCTTTACATAACTTGTTTCACTATTTTGATAAATAATCAACTTGACTTTTTTGCCATACTAAAAATCAAGGTCGAATCTGACTTTGTGGCAAACAAAGGTTGTCGAAAAAAATGGCACTAATTTATATAAAAACAATTTTGTAATCCACAATTAATCAACCAATAATTATACTGGGGCTGTGTTCGTTTCGGCTACATTTATAAATATTAAACTTTAGGTCATTTATGCACGATTTGTACGTACACCCTGTATTTTTTATGCGTGAACTTGTTGCCATGAAAGTATTACTTTTTAAAAAATTACTTATACACGTATTATCACACGGAATATCTAAGGAAATTAATAGGGGAATGCGATAGGCTCATGCAACTATTTTTTTCAAAGAGTATATAAATTGATTGTATCGCATTCATACTTTCTAAAGCGTGTTGATCGGGTATACTTGCGATTGCATATGAAGTCATGTATGGTACATGTTGAAAACTAGTAATCATAAAATTATAGAATACTAGAAATACAAATTTTATTATATATATATCTAGACTTGTTGACGTTCGCAAAAAATTGTCGTTCGTTTTTCTGAAAAAATTGACGACGTTTTTTTAGAAAGGAAATTCTTCCCATGAAAAAAAAATCAAAAATCTTTGTCTTTTTTTGCGCCAAAAACGAACGATACAAACTTAGTATAATCGTTTGTCGAACGACGAACGATTACAAAGGAACGACAATCAACAGTCTTATATATATATATATCTTTTTAAATGTGTTTTTTAAAATTCAAATTGCACTTCTATCAGTACAAAAAAGTGATAGAAAAATGACATTTGTTCCTATGTTTGTGTGGTATGTTCGGAATATCATTTTATTATTTAGATGATAAAATAACATTATCTTTTGTTTTGACACACAGTTCAAATATTATCGAAGACTATAATGCTTTTATCTTTTGGTCTAAATCAACCAATATTTCAATAAAAGAAACACTTTGCATCAAATTACCACAATAAAATTAAAATATTTTGAAGAAAGCAATCACTCAATATGTACAACTATTGTAAGTTTTATTAATGCTTTATATAGAAAATATGATCAAATAGACACATGGCACCAACATGAGAGTCTTAAATCTAATATATTTTGAGGTCGCATTGGAACAATAGAATTGTTAAAATAAAGTTTAAATATTTCTCAAATTCATTATTAATTCTCTTAGAGGTATATGAAAAATACTTTTTACAGAATATATTTCAATCTCGAATCTTTACTATAGAAGCCAAGTATAAAGAAAAAGCAGATACTTATTAGTGATACGTTCTCACAAATCAGTAATAACTTCAACAGAATAGACAAGTGTTTCATATATCCAAATAGCAATTACATAATTTGCCAAAATACAATATTTGGCAATTTACATTTGTTTATTAATCAATAAATATTTTTAAAAGAACATAATTTTACTATCAAATCCTTACAAATATTTCCAAAAATAGTTAATAAACATTGACCATATGTCATCAATCAATCAGTAATTGATAACTGATATATTCTCATAAATTAGTTAATACCTTCAACAGAATAAACTTGAAGGAATATACATAATAATACAATGAAGTATTTACAAAAAAAGAAAATATGCATTCTTTCATACATCAATAAATACATTATCTTAAATAAGCTTTAGTATAAATTAGGCATAGTTCAAGTATTTCCAACAAACAAACATATATTGTAAATTTGCCTTCTCTATAAATCAATTATATTTTTTGAATATACTTTGAATATGGAATCATTAGAAAGCAATTGAATAATTTTTTTAAAACATTTATTGATTAGATATTGTCATTCCCACATAAATCAAAGACGAAATAAAATTGTAAGGACAGAGCGTTACAGTAACATTCAAGTTTTTATTTACTAACAGTTCTTTCATATTTAACTTTTCTCATAAATCAATGAGTATCTTAAATAAAATAAACTTTTAACGTCGATTTCGTTTTCAATAAGGTTGAAGTATATTTTTGAATAATGAAAAATCAAGACCCAAAAGTGATACATCTTCTTTGAGTGACTCCCAACAACGAATTTAAAAAAATACATATCAAGTCATCCTACTTACATCATTTGACTCTCGGTCTTCGAAGCCTTGAGATCCCTTCAGGATTAATAGACAACCCAGGAGAAAAGATGAGCTGAAGAAAGAGCCAAGTGACATTCTGACAGTCAACTACTGAGTCCCGACAAGAAAAACCTTTCGATTCTCTTATAACCTTAAAAAAGACTTTTTTTCTTGTATTCTTCTCCTCTATTTATAAGATCAATTTTCGCTCGTAAAAGGTTGGCTTTTGTGCCTCCCTTTTTTGCTCCCTTTGCCTCGGCTCAGTCTTCTTGGTATTGTTTTCTTGCTGTTTTTTACTCTGTTATATGAAGAACAGGTAACCCGCGCTATTTATTTTGAAAGTCAATAGAGGCGGAAAAGGCATAACACTGTGTAGAGGAAAAGGAAAGAAGAAGGGGCAACGACGGAGAAATTAGAAACACCGATTTAAGAGGGTTTTTTAATGCAATAAATATATTTACAATAACCACATTGATATGATTTTTTTTAAACTTTGACGTCACTAATTTGAGGTAAAATTAAATATCCTCGATTTAACAGCCACTTAGTCTAACTACAAGTTTAATTCAATGGGTTGATTGATGCCAGGAAAAAATGCAGTGACGTCACTTAGGAGTAGTGCCTGATTAATACATCAGTTTTTCACAGCTGAATTTCGTTCTTAAGTGGTTGGCAAAATATATAAATACGATAAAAACGGTATAGAAAGACAAGATCATGTATAAGGTATGGGATTTTGACTTATAAATTTTATAAATGTATTTTTTTTTTCGGTCACGAAGTTTTATTCAATATTTGTAACAAACAATACATTATAATACAAACTACACTAAAATACAAATAAATATATATAAAATGTATTTTTAAGCTTAAACATAGGTTATTTCCGAATTTTTATTTTTCAAGTTTATTCTGTGAAATCTGAAACACATTTTTTTAAATATATGCTATGATGATGATATATCTTTGAAAAATATAATCTATAACAACATTTTTCCTCATCATTATTAGACCTTAATTAATTAGTTTTAAGAGACCAAATTATTCAATTACTGCGTAATACAAAAATAATAATTTTAGTTGTTGAAATTGGTTCCAGGTACCTTAATCTTATATGAACAATCATAAACTAATATATATGTATATATATATATAATATACCCGAAGTGCATTCAAAAATATTTCTTTTAATTTACCTCAACATTTTATGCATTTAATTATAATCATGTCTTAAATAACACATCATAAAAATCTAGTTATATAATCATCAGGTATTAAAAATTTGGTAAAATATTAGTATTAAAAAGGCAACCAAAAAAACTTATTGTTGCATTATTACAAAAAATATTCTTGCAATGTTCAGTATGGACTTTGTTTAACAGAACTATATGGATTTTGAATTGTCACACCTAATAAATTGATACATAAAAATTTAAGTCACCCCATAGATATGACTTCAAAAAATGAACGATGATATAAAATCCAGCCTATACATACAAATTAAAGTAATTTCGTCAAATTTAAAAATGTAGTTAAAGGAATCAAAGAACATTGGAATATTTTTTAAGAAGAACTTCAAGATAAGACACTTTATAATTATTTGAAATTATTTTTTTATAAAAAGGATATATTGTATTTTTACATATAAGGATATATTCTTCTGTTGTATAACTCTTTGTCAGATCATTAACACATATATCGTTTTAGAGTGTTCTTTCACATCTTTGTTGGAAATGAGGATAAAACAAATTCAAGAATTCACTTTCTATATATAATATATATATATATATATATATATATATATTATATATATTATATATATATATATATATATATATATATATATATATGCCTGCCACGTTTTTTGGTTTATCGATTTGATTTTTTGCTTCAATCGATTTTCTGCTGCGTAGTGATGATTTCGAAGGTTTCATTTTTTGGACTGCACAAGCCACTTAAAGTTTCAAAAAGATCGCTTTTGGATTAAAAATGCGATTTTTCAAGTGGCTTCTGCTGTCTGAGTTTTATTGATATCGAATAAAAAAACTTATAAGGATTGCTTGAAGTCCTCATCTTTCAAGAAAAATGAGGGGCAAACAAGCAAATAAATGTTTCTATGGTTTTTGCCCATTAAGCGGGCCTCTTTTGTCCAAAAAAGCTTTTTTTTTTTTGGCTAATATTGTACGTATTTTAATGTTAAATTTTCCTGATCCTTATAATTATTTTTTTATTTGTTTTTAATATAGTAAGATAACCTAATATGTAGCACGTAAATGTTATTACTTATTTTTATTTACTTAAAAAATTGTAAAAAGCTGTATCCACTAATAAACGGTCATAATAGATTAAGATGAAAAGTTTAATCCAGTCACACAAAAAATTGAAACATCGAAACACAGAATCAAAATATCAATCGAGAAAGTTTTCAGAAGATGCACTTCCAAAGTTTTGTAATTAGTATAACAAAATACAGATATTTTCATTGCACATGGATGAAAATAACATACAGAAACAAGCGGGCGATATTTATTTCTTGCCGATCAATGGGCTCTAGCCTCTTCAGTATGGGCTAAATGGATAGCGATACATGAAGTCAGTGAATAGATTATAACAAAACTATCAAATAACTAGAGGCATGTATACACTCAGAGAGTGTAAACCTCCGCCGTCACGGGGTCCTTATGAGCCTTCCGAGGCGGATTTTTCACGACTGGGGCGGCGTAGAGGGACGGGGTTGGTTCCCCTAGACGGAATTCTAAGAGAAGACGCTCCCCCCACCCAATTTCACAGCACAGCATCTATTGGCATAGTAGGCCTAACTTGAAATATTTATTAGTATTTAGCTCATTTGTATCTTAAAGAAGCACTCAGAGATGCCAAAATTGAATCACTTGTTCCTTGTGGCATTTCCAACAACTCCACAAAGTTTCATCCGAATCCGTTCAGAACTTTTTGAATTATCATGTGGCAAACAAACCAACCAAAAACCAACGCCAGTGAAAACAATACCTCCTTCGGCGGAGGTAATTAATAGGAATATGCTCCCTCATGTTACTCAATCGGAGAGTCCCCTGCCAACTATAGCAATTGTTTGAATACTTTGACATTAAGAAAAAAATTGCTGGACTTGTACACACCATCTTTAAATACTGGGAATGAAAGCGGAGTAAATGGTAGGTCAAACATATTCTTAAAGCGATCCTTGATACTTCTGGCTGGTAGACATCATGTATATGAGTGTCATATCAAAAATGGTCAAAGTGATAATGGATCATGACTGGCTCCAAAATGACGTATTTAAGAGAATATTCAAATTTCAAAACATTGACATGAACCCTTTTAAACTTTTTTTAAATTATGGACTAAATCTTCAATATGATCAAGCAGCAGATAAAATATTAAAAGCTTTGAAAAAATACTATAGAAAATAAAATGCATAGAGGAGACTATAGAAAATTGGCAACCTCTGTATATTTTATATGTCTCCAAATTTAAAACACTGCACATAAAGCTCTCTGCACCATGTTCGGTTTATGTAGAAGGCCATTACATAACTTGAGATTCTTGGCCGATTAGCATCCTTAATTTTTACGTTAGCCTTACGTGGGAGTAAAATAAATTTCCAAAATTATTATTTATTCTATGCCAGATGTTTTTTGACAACTCAACAAAGTACGTCTTCACCAAAAAGAGATTTAGAAGCTGTTTGTGAAATGAAGCTTTATTAACACAGCAATCCATCTCTTTCCCAAAATGTTGAAGAGTACCAAACTTGGTATTTACACAAAAGTAAAATTCATTTAAGTCATGGAAACGAAGCCTACAGAACAAGAAAGGATGAACATTCCAAAGTCAAATACTATAAGAATAAATAAAGATACTTTGTAACCAGATATAACATACGAAACTATTGCAAAAAAATATTTATTATGTTGATCAGCAGACAGTTTATCCTAATTTGTGACAGGCTGTTTTTTATTATATTAAGTCATAGCGAATTTTAATAAGATAATTTTCTTGTTCTCTAAAAGTGGTTAAATCCTGAATTATCGATTATTTAATATTGGAAATTGACTGCCGATTCATTAAAGAAGCACAGTTGATTGATTTTTAATATAAAATAAGGACTTATTTTTATTTTCAATTTATTCCATTCACCAATCACATTTTAAAAAAATTACTCCTTTAAAAGTCAGGTACATTTTATGCTCAATCATATATTCTCAATCATGACTATTAATAAAAATTTAAGGAAAGTAATATATATACCTATAGATATATATATATATATATATATAATATATATATATATATATATATATATAATATATATATATATATATATTATATATATATATATATATAATATAATATATCTATATATATAGATATTATATATATATAATATATATATATTCTATATGTATATATATATGAGAAATATACCATTACCATCTGGTAACCCTGTTAGTATACCTGGATACGAGAAAGAGAAGGGAGGAGTATTTTGTCCGCCCTCCTCTCCTTCTTTTTTTTCTTCCTATCCAGGTTACACTAACTGCCGTTACCAATGGTAATCGTACTTCTCATATCAAAAGATCCATTTTTGGGGGAGTACGTATTTGCTTTATCTCTTAAATATAGCGATTTTTAGAACACAAATATATAAATGAAAGCTTTGTTTCCAGCTTTAATATTTTGGTATACTAAATCATGTCAATTTAATAAGTAGAGAGTTATAGCACATTAAAAAAAAGCTATCTCTTGTACAAAATGACGCATATATGGATTATGTATGCGTTTCAAGATAAAGTAAAATTTTGAGAAGGATAACTTGACGCAATCTAAGAAACAATTATTATTTATTTTTTGTCATAATCGTTTCTTATAGGTCAATACAGGCTCTGAATCATATAATGTAAACTCAGATTGTACTGAATTCTGAATTGATAGAATGCAACTAAGTTCATTTTGGATTTATCATCTAAGTTCTTACTAAACTTAAAAGTACTATTTTACTCTGAAGCGAACAAGTCATCTTCTACAGGCGTGAAGTGAATTGATACAACAAAGCTATGAAATTAAGCTACAATACTCCACTCATCCCTTTCTTGCTTTTGTTTTTACTGAAAACTTTGTTTTATTAAAAACATCAACCATACGTCTGGTAGTAAATAGATTTCCTTTAAATTAATCAATAATTATTGAAGTCTGTAACGCCACCATTTTGAAGAAATTTGCAGAAAACTATATTTTTTACTAATATTTTTAAAATTTGAGCTCGTTGAGCCCGTCGTAATGTTGACCGATTTTGTTTCAAACTTTGTATGTCGTCTTCTTTTATCCCCAAGAAACAGAACATGCTCAAAGTCCGTAACATTTCAAAATTTGAAAAATAAGAACAACTCCTATATATATTATATTTATATATAAATGGTTTGATTGAACAAAAGGAATAATATATAAAGCAATTGGCATTAGCAATAAAGTATCACTTTCTTGGTGGCTTTTGAAGAATGAACATCAATCAAGAACAAGAAATTCATTCTTAAAACCAGAAATTATCTCTTATCAATAGCCTCAAACCATGTTAATACATCCGCCGTAGGAGGTATTGTTTTCACTGGCGTTGGTTTGTTGGTTGGTTTGAGCAGGATAACTCAAAAAGTACGGACCGGATTCGGATGAAACTTTGTGAGGAGTTGTTGGAAATGCCAAAGGAACAAGTGATAAATTTTGGCATCTCTGAGTGCAGAATTAAGATGCAAAATGAGCTAAATACTAATAAATATTTCAAGTTTGCCTACTCTGCCAATAGATGTTGCTGTGCTGTGAAATCGGGTGCCGGAGCGTCTTGCTCTCGGAATTTCCGTCGGGGGAACCCTCCCCCGTCCCTCTACGCCGCCCCAGTCGTGAAAAATCCGCCTCAAAGGCTCATAAGAAACCCCTTGACGGCAGAGGTTTGCACTCTCTGAGTGTATATATGCCTCTAGTTTACAATTGCTTTTAAAGGACTCCTCCAATATCACATATTGCTCTTAATTAAATAAAGTGATTTATCCAACTAAAGGATATATAAATTTAGATTTTGTTAAGTCTTATAGCCGATAAATGATATCATACTGATTATGTAACGTTGTAAATGAGAGAAACGAGTAGCAATAATATATTTCTAATTGAAGAAATGAATATTTAAGCCCGTAAGGTCCATCAAATCTAATGAATGCAAGAGATAATAGTTGGTCAAATGTATGTTTAAAATATTTTAATTTCGTGAATCCTCTAATTTATATCATTTTTAATTATACAAAAACCAATTTACGTAAAAATGAAGGTACTTATGCCATGAACATAATATTTGCTTTTATAAGTTCGCTATGTAGACAATAAAATAATTGGTAATATGGAGGAGACTTATTTATAGTAAAACTTCTCCATATTGTGTATTATGACCATTTGGGGGGGGGGGGGGGGGGGGGACGTGGAGAAAGGTTAATATCATAATTAGATACGAGGTAAACTCCACCCAATTTGATTACATATTAAATATTTTGTGGCATTAATATACGACCGTAATAAGTATGTTTATTATTTATTTTATTCATTGATGAAGCTTATTAGTTAACTATAGAGTTGGGTTGACTTATTTTATGTATGTACCAATTTATCGTGACGTCAGAGATTGTATGAGGAATATGTTATGAAACAGTTCTGGTGAATAAAATAATAAATATATGAAGTTATTTTTTTGTATTGTTATCATGCAATGTTATATTTTAAAAATTAATAAATTAGAAGAAAATCCGTCAGTTGTTAACTATAAGAATCAAACAATAATTCATAAAGCAATGAAGCATTCATGCGGCGTGAATTTCGTTGTGGATACCCCAATTTTGAAGAAAATATGAGGAAGCCGAATTATGGAGGACCAAGATACGAGGGTGTGATCAAAAAGTATCCGACTTTTGGTTTTATTGGTCAAACGAACACAGCTAAGGGGGGGGGGGGGCTGCTGTGTGGTTGGGAGCATGACTACTGCGCATGCTCATTTTTTTCTACAGCTCCAATACAAGTCAGTCGGCGTCAGGCCATTCATGATTGAACAGGTGCAAGTGAGTGTCGTCGGATTTTATTTTCTTTAAAATGTCAGAATAAGTCGAACAGCAAAAATTGATTGAATGGAACCAAAACTAATATTCACCTCGTCTACAAGTTCTCTGATCGTGATTCGGCGGTTCTGCATCACCAGGTTCCTCACTTGATCAATGATGGCATCGTTTTTTCGATGTTGAGGGCTCCCTGAGCGTGATTCACTTTCAACTGACAAGCGGCCATCTTTGAAGCGGTTGTACCACTCCTTTATCTGTGTGGTGCCCATCGCTTCATTTCCAAAACACTTTTTTAATCTTGCGAATTGTTTCCACTTGCGAATCACCAAGATTAAAACAAAATTTTATGCAATAACGCTGTTCGACTTTTTCTGACATTTTAAAGAAATAAAATCCGACGACACTCACTTGCACCTGTTCAATCATGAATGGCCTGACGCCGACTGACTTGTATTGGAGCTGTAGAAAAAAATGAGCATGCGCAGTAGTCATGCTCCCAACCACACAGCAAGTCCCGCCCCCATAGCTGTGTTCGTTTGACCAATAAAACCAAAAGTCGGATACTTTTTGATCATACCTCGTATATATTTTCAATATATTTTCCTGGTGGGCAAAAAAGCGTTTCTCTTGGATATTTTCTTAATTGAAGGGGCAAAATCTTCATAAATTTCTTGTCATAAAGTTAATTTTTTGTGAAATATAGTTAAAGTGCTGTTGGTTTTAGTGAGCCATATTCTCTCATGTAATGCTCCTGGAGACTTGTAGCTTGAATTCGAAAAAAAAATGTTTGTATAACTAATGTAAGCTCGTAAAAATATTTTTGATCGGTGCTGAAATCATCCACTAAATTTTTAACTTAGTATTTTACTTCTCCTGCAACTATTTAAAACATATTATAGGATTTTTGGTAAGGTTGGCTTAAATTAATTTTCCTATGGGACCTTCCTAAGTCTTTTTGTGTGCCATCTAATTTTTTTTTAATGCTCTAAAAGGCAATCATTCATGTGTATAGGAAAAATTATCCACTTAAGTGGTCATTAAATAGATAACTCCAGTCTTTTTATTATTCCTGACCGTATTCTGAAATGGATGTTTTGCATCCGTCACACACAAGAGCGACCAAAAGTGTCAAGACTTGGATATTTTTTGATTTCTGAAAGTAATTATTTCGCTTGATCTTCCACTTCCCACTATTTGGTTGTGATACGTGATCTATGTATTCAAGGTCGAGTTCTAAAAAAAAAAAAAAAAGAATTAAATTGTAAGATAACAAGTTACCTCTAAAAATGACGAGATGCTCCTCTTTATCAGTCGAGCAAATAGTTTTAGACTTATTATTTTTTCCTTGATTTCCAAGCTTTGAGCAACTTTCGTTGCGTCTATTCGTGAGTCCAAACTAATGCTTTCCAATTTTTTAATTTAATTTTTGAGGATCCTTGATGATACTCTCCTCATTCGCTGCCTTTCTCTTCGAAGTTTTTGGCAATATATTGTATTTGTTGGATTGATCAATATTCCAATAAGGAGTTACAAATTAATACAACGACAATATCAGACAATCTAAATCTCTCAGCCATGATGACAACGTATTTTTTCGTTTGAAAACCTGAATGCCAACATCTTTTTCCTCTTCTATACTTTCTTCTTCTCCACTGCTATCCTCCTTGGAGAAATGATTTATGCAAGATGATTTTACAATGGTTGATGGTGAATAATATATTGAATTTGTATTTAAAAAAATACTCTCCTTCCGTTTAATAAACTTGAGAGTCTTTTTAATGCAATTTTGTCAATAGATCCAATCTCTTGACCCGCCTCCACTAATTGACGAGTATGGGATATATACTTAATTAGTCCCTCTCTGTAACAGGAATACCACAGTTTCTTGGTCCTTGCTGCTGAAGAATTCAAATATTCTCCAACCAAGTTTCTGTTATCATTTTAAAATTGATATTATATATTAAAAAATCCAACTCATAAATCAGATGGGCTCCAAGTATTTACAAGCAATCTGGTGCACTTTTTGATTGGCTATATTAGTCTATAATGTTTTATAGGAATTGAAAATATTTCAAATGTATTTATGATTAAATAAATAATATCAAAATGTATCAAATATTGTAAGGTTCTTTTTTGAAAATATTTTATTATTTTTATATGATTGTTTTTATTGTTTCTTTTCATAATTGTTGTTGTAGTGGTTGTAAGTAATGGTTTGAGACCAAAAAGACTCTTAACGCAATTAAATTTGGAATATTTAAGAACTCAAAGACAAAAAGTAGATTGACATCCAAGTACTTTAACATATCCCCCCCCCCCCCCCCCCCTCCATTATTCATATTAAGCTTCTTTAAAAAATACCTTTGAAGAGGGTTTTGATATACATATACTGTCAGAAATAAGTCAATTTGACACCATATATGTATAGAGCGTACAAAAGAGTAATTGTGTTTGAAGGAATTCGATCATCATAATAATAGTATAAAAATGAATATGATTAAGCTGAAATAACTATATTCCTTTGCTTAATATTTATATATTTAAGAGGCTTTTATGACGTCAGAAGTAATGTTCTGCTTACATTTTTTACATCACTTTGTTTGAAACAGAGGGGGTGATGAACACGGACGTCACATATGAGATTTCATTCATTTTTTTTACGGGCAAGTTAATGATCCGTGAGGATTTTAAACAAAATATTTAAATGTATTGTATATATGTCGAGTTGGGATTTGGTAAGGAAACATATCAGCGAAATCCCACCGGTATCGTTGGTTTTAAACAAGTTGTGCACAATCGGTATCAGTTGACCAGTAGATTATTCCTATATATGGATCCATTTTTGCATATAAGCTGAGTATGGAATGATTGTTTACTCCTCAAGTATTGTTTTTCGTTTACCAGAATCATTTCGACGATTTTGACAGGAGAGCTTTGTATAGAATCCAGAAGAAACTGACGCGTAGACCTTTTGCAAAAATCGTCGATATGATTTTTGAAATGAAATTTGTTTTTTATGGGTTTATGGTAAAATCGTCGAAATGATTTTCGACAAAGGGTGCCCCGTCTACGCGTCAGTTTCTTCTGGATTCTATACAAAGCTCTCCTGTCAAAATCATCGAAATGATTCTGGTAAACGAAAAACAATACTTGGGGAGTAAACAATCATTCCATACTCAGCTTATATGCAAAAAAAAGGATCCATATAGGACCCCTTGATATGCCTAATGCATAGGCTGAAATAGGTTAAAACCAGAACGAATAAACATTGCATTGATGACATACAAAAAACAATTCATATATATATATAGAAACACAGTTGCGACTAAGTCCTTCACAAAAATGAAACTTGCGAAGAATTAACCTGCGAAGAAGTTACTTGCAAAGAAACAACTTGCGAAGAAATTACTCTGCGAAGAAATTACTTGTGATGAAATTACCCACAATGAAAAGACGAACGCTAATATTACCCTGCGGAGAAAAGAGAATGAAGAAAAAGCGTGCTATGAAAAGGCGTGCAATGAAAGAGTGCACGCTAAATTACTCACGAAGGAATTACCGTGCACCTTGCAGATGGCATTGATATTGACAGAATAATCTACTGTAGTATTGGTAGTTTTGGGTAATCCTTGATCAATGGATATCGGTAGACCGAAAGATTCTTCACAAATCTACCGATTGAAATTAGTATTAAAATCAATGGGAAAATCTACAGCCCGTATTGGTGGTTTTAAGTAAATTTTATCCATTGGATAACACCAGAAGATTCAAAACAATCTACTGTTTGCAGATGGTATTGATATCGGCAGAAAAATATACTGCTGGTACTAATGGTTTTGAGTATGTTTTGTCCAATTGGTAGAACGATATATATTTTACGAATCTATCGGTTTAAGATAGTATTGATGTCAGTAGAAAAAATGTACCAACGGTTTTGTTAGTTTTGTGTAAGCTGTGTCTAATAGGTTTTGGTATACCAAAAGAGACCATAAGAAATAGATATCGATAGAATATGAAGAAAATATTATATATATATATTAGGGTTTACTGTAATTTCATCGCGCGTAACTTTGTCGTGGACCTTTTTATAGCCGTTTTTTTGTCGCGGGTAAATACATCACTTGCTCTTTTATAGTCAGTCAATTTTGCCGTTCTTCTTTTTTTCACGTGTATTTTGTCACCATGCTTTTTTGTAGTGAAGTATTTTCGTCGTTCGTCTTTTTTTCGTCGGTATTTTTGTCGCATAGCTTTTTTGTAGTGAAGCGTTTTCCGCGCGATTTTTTTTTACTTTGTAGACGTAATCTCGTTCGCTTAGTCGGGGGTACCATGGGGTTAAATCATAGAGATACAAAGATATAGCGAGCTTATTCCCTTTATCTGTATTTTTGTGTCCAATATAAACAAAGTAATTTTTACTACGTCATCGTAAGCTGATCCTAGAGACAGAATCTATCTCTATGATCAGCTTGCGATGACGTAGTACAAATTACTTTTCTTATATTGGACACAAAAATACAGCTGAACGATGTTTCTCTGCTATTGAAGGGAATAAGCTCTCTATATCTTTATGGTTTAAATCTACTGCTGACACTTTTTAGGGAGAAAAGACACGCAGCCTAAGAGTTTTGCACACCTAAGCCTTGGTTGTTCCACCGGGTGTACTATGGGATTGTAATCGACCACTGACTCTTATTGAGGTGAAAAATACCCGGCCTAGTGTTTGAAAAACTCTTGAGTTGGTTTTTTTACGACCCAGAAGGGTCTGCAGTAGATTTTGAACCCATATAGGACCCAGCTGAGGCTGGTGCAATCCTTTAAATTAGGGTATATATATTTTAGGCCGGGTTTTCCCCCCTTAAGAAGAGTCGGCGGTGGATTTTAAACCCATGTGACACCCGGTTAAAGTAAGCGCATACCCTTAGATTAAGGTCTACGAAAGTATTAGACCGAGTGTTTTTAATCTTAATAAGAGTCGGTGGTCGATTACAATCCCATTGTACTCCCGGCAGAACAACCAAGGCTTAGTTGTGCAAAACTCTTAGGCTGCTTGTATTTCTCCCTAAAGAGTGTCAGCAGTATATTTAAACCCCATGGTACCGAAGTAATAAAATTTAAACTTCCGGTGGTTGTTGACGATTCTCGACGATTTATGGTTTTTTTTCCAAAAAAAAATTATTATATTCTTTATTATTGTCTACACAAATTTTTATAACTGAACATCTAAGTTAATGTTTATACTACTCTTGCAATTAATTTCAACTATTTAGCACCCGTTTTTCATAGTGAACTAGCCTCTTGAAAATTTATATGCAAAAATCAAAAATGACATCATCACACAATTATTTGCTATTATTCGGTTGTTTATCAAAGTGCCTTAGAGTAGGAGAGTCTGGACAAAAGATGATGAGTCATAACATAAAGCTGACAAAACCCATAACAAACAAATTTCATATCATAAACTAATAGGTGTTTGGATTTAATAGCAAATTTAATGTTATTTTATAAATCAAAGGGAATATATTTTAATGTAAAAAGATAGCAATTGAGATGAATTTGCTATAAATTGCATATTTTTATGATTTTGCTACTATTTGAGCAGAAATAGGATTTATATGTTGAATAACAATATTATTGCATTTCTAATTATATTTGTAATCTGGGCAGCCCTTCGTCAATCACAAACCTTTTTATTTGTATATCTAAAGGATAATCATCAAAATAGGTTTCTCGTAATACTTTACCAAAAATAAAAGCAACAAATGATCGTTCCGGAGTCCAATCAGTTTAAAGATTAGAATGAGGCTATTGGCAGTAGCCTCATTCTACTCTGAATTGTGAGATGTACGATAGGATTGCCTTTAGATATAAGTTTTCTCCGATGGCAGTATGTGGGATGCTTCAATGTGCTTTTGGACTCCGGAACGACCATTTGATGCTTATATCGTTGGTAAAGTGTTACAAAAAACTTATTTGTTGATTGATCCCAGAAATACAAAAACAAAAAGGTTTCGTGATTTATGAAGAGCTGCCCACATTACAAATATAATTAGAAATGCAATAATATTATTATTCAACATATAAATTCTATTTCTGCTCAAAAAGTAGCAAAATCATAAAAATAATGCAATTTTTTAGCAATTCAACTCAATTGCCATCTTTTAACATCAAAATATATCCCCGTTGATTTATTAAAAAAACATTAAATTTGTTATTACATCCAAACACCTATTAATTTATGATATGAAATTTGTTTGTTAGGGTTTTTGTCAGCATAATTTTATGACTCATTAGTCTTTCGTCCAGACTATCCTACTCTAAGGCACTGGTTTATCAGTGTCCACTCAATTTTCATACCAGATTTAATTCATATCAAATTTAATCTTTTTACAACCTTTTACAGTTAATTTCAACTCTTTAGCACCCGTTTTTCAAAGTGAACTAGCCTTTAAAAAATGTATATGCAAAAATCAAAAATGACGTCCTCGCACAATTTCTAGCTATTATTCGGTTGTTTATAAGTGCTCACTCAAATTTCATACCAAAACATCAAATTTAATATTTTTACTACCCTTTGCAATTAATTTTAACTCTTTAGCACTCGTTTTTTCATAGTGAACTAGCCTTTATAAAATGTATATGGAAAAAAAATCAGAAATGACGTCATCACACAACTACTTTGCTATTATTCTGTTGCGTGACAAGAATTTAAAAGGGATGGTTTAGTGATTTAATTGAGAGAAGATATGGTTTATAAAGTCTACGCCAGCAGGAAGTAGAATCAGTTGAATCAAAAATATGTTTCGCTTATGAGAAAAGGAGGGATTTTTTAGAGACGAAAAAAGACGATTACGTCCAATCCGTCAAACAAATATCCGGGATTGTCCTCGAAAGCGTTTCCATCGACCATTTTTCAACAGTGGATCCAAAATAAGGTAGGATTTTTTTTTTTCGTGTAACATACCTATATTAGGTATGTTAAAACGAAGGTGCTGCCACCTTTTGTTTCCTCCCGAAGTAAAAAAAATGAATTTCCGGTTGGATGTTGCAGATTTATCGACGATTCATGGGTTTTTTTTCTTCAAAAAATAAAATTATTCTGTTCTTTCTTATTGTTTACGCAAATTTTCTTTCTGTGCAATAAAATTTAATTTTTTTCTACTCTTAGCAACTAAATTCAACTCTTTAGCACCCGTTTTTCATAGTTAACTAGCCTTTAGAATATAACTATGCACAAATCAAAAATGACGTCATCACACAATTTATTTGCTATTACTCGGTTGTTTATCAGTGTCCACTCAAATTTTCTTCCTGTGCAATAAAATTTAATCTTTTTACTACTCTTAGCAACTAAATTCAACTCTTTAGCACCCGTTTTTCATAGTTAACTAGCCTTTAGAATATAACTATGCACAAATCAAAATGACGTCATCACACAATTTATTTGCTATTACTCGGTTGTTTATCAGTGTTCACTCAAATTTTCTTCCTGTGCAATAAAATTAATCTTTTCACTACTCTTAGCAACTAAATTCAACTCTTTAGCACCCGTTTTTCATAGTTAACTAGCCTTTGAATATAACTATGCACAAATCAAAAATGACGTCATCACACAATTTATTTACTATAACTCGGTTGTCTATGAGTGTTCACTCAAATTTCATTTGCGGTTGGCTGTTTTAAATATATTTCGACGAATTTTTGATAAAAGATTATATATATTAATAATTACTTAAAAGCTAAATAGCATAATACAAAATTTTGATGATTTTCATATTTTTCATATTTTTTCTTTGCTTTTATTTTTGTATTATTTATTACTCTGTTATCTATGGACAACCATTTTTTAAACATGTCTGTACTGTAAATTTAATCATTTTAATACCTTTTGCAATATGTTTAAACTCTCTAGTCTTTAATGGAGAAAGAATCTTCTACAAATTTATATGCAAAAACATAATTTACTTAATCATGAATTTTCATAATTACTTAATCATGAATTATTTCATAATTTACAACATATGATAAATATATTAAA
Source organism: Caligus rogercresseyi (assembly GCA_013387185.1). NCBI lineage: Eukaryota > Metazoa > Arthropoda > Copepoda > Siphonostomatoida > Caligidae > Caligus > Caligus rogercresseyi. Next base: position 17,759,409 of record CP045895.1, on the reverse strand, counting down.
TTAGGTAGAAATAGCTGATACATTTACCACCTAAGAAGAAATGGCCCAATAAAAATGGACCAGAAAGAATTGGTCCAGAAAAATAGGCAAAGATAAAACAGTAAACTAATTACGTCCCAAAAAAATGCCCAAATATATTAGTAGATAAATATTGGAGTTTAATATTTTTTTCTTTTGTATTATACTGAGATGTCTGAATCAATTTTTAATAAATAGTTCCAGTGGCTTAGAATATTAAAATGATTTTTACTCCTTAGGGAAGGGGTCGAGAAAACCTGAACTCATTAACATTGATTTTAACAGAAATTATTCTTTAAGAATAGTTACTAATAATTTCAAAACTAAATTATTAGAGATGATGAAAAGAAAAATACAAAAGGAGACTTCTTTCAATGATAAACTTCGGAAAAAATAGAAAAGAAAATCAAGTCCAAGAGTCTCGAGGATGCATTGGCTTTGGTAAACCATACCAATATCAACAAATCATTGGCAAATGATATCCTCTCTGGAAAGATCGTTGGGAGGAAAGGGAGTCATTTATGGATGGAGGAACATGAGTTGATATTGTTTAACTATAAAATCGAGTCCTTCGATTCATCCACGAATGAATATACCCTTGCCTATTGGTATCCAAACGGTACCTATGAAGATGCAACAGACTACCAAATTTCTCCAATTTCCATGTGTGCGGATCTTCTCGTAGGAGACCTGAATATGTTTTAATAAATTTATTTTTTTATTATACCTTGAATAAAGTCAAATTTTATAGTCCAATCAGTAGTCAATTTAATTGTCCCTTTATTACGTGTATAGGGAACTTTAATTATGAAAATATATATTTAAAAAATACAATTAATATTCAAAAATATATAAAAGAGGTTGCGTGACAAGGAGGGTTTAGTGATTTAATTGAGAGAAGGTATTGTTTATTAAGTCTACGCCAGCAGAACTTAGAATCAGTTGACTTATAAATGTGCATCGCAAAAGAGAAAAGAAGGAATTTTTTCGCGACGAAAAAAGACGATTACGCCCAATCCGTCAAACAAATATCCGTGATTATCCTCGAAAGCGTTTCCATCGACCATTTCTCAATAGTTTAATCCAAAATAAGGTAAGAAATATGTTTCTTTAAATTTCGTGTAACATACCTACCTATATATAATAGATATATATATATAATATATATATATATATATATATATATATATATATATATATATAATATATATATATATATTATGTGATAGTTAACCGACCTAAATAACATAGCATAAGTCAGTGGATTGAATATATAGATAAAAAGGGATTGGCTCATTATGACGTCATCGTTATACCTAGAAAACTACAAAGTGGAAACAAGGCTTTCATAAATGATTTATGTCAGTTGTTAGCAAGTGTTGCGGCAAATTTATAATATTTGTATGGTTTCACATATGCATTATTATTTTTATTGTTGGTGGTATGTTCATTTTATTTGTACTCCTCTATAATAGCTGCCTTCCCCCTTCATAGTTAGGGATAATTAAAAATGATTGCTTTTCATTTGATAACACTGGGTTTTTTTCTACTTCCGATAGTCCGAGTGATAATCCATTTATCAACAAAATGATTTAACAAAAAAACATTGGTTCTCTTGAGGAAAAGCCATTGTTTTATTCAACCAATAATAATATGTGATATTGGAGTACTTTATTCTAAGGATTCAGCAATGACATGGATTTTCATTTTTAAGGACGATACTCTTCTCTCTGCATTGATGTTTACTCCTCAAATGCCTCGAGTGAAGATATATTTGTAACATAATAGACTTTTTATTATTCCCTCTAATTTTCTCTCAGCTACTGATATTTCAAAAACGCTAGCATTTTTCTTTTTCTAACCAAACAGTAACCAATGCCATGTAGTACTCTTGATAATCTAAGCGATCTGATTGGTTAGTATCAGAAGTATGAGTTATCCATAAAGATAACAAATGGGTACTTTTTGTATAACGTGATTGGAGGAAAGAAAATGAGAGAGAATATTAGTAAAAAAGCAGGTTGCATTATGAAATAAAACATCATTTCACCCTTAACGTGTGAAAATACTGGTGTCCAGAAGAAATGGACCAGGATAATATGGACTAGGAAGAAATGGACCAGGAAAGAATGGACCTGGAAGGAATGGACCAAGGTAGAAAAGGAAAATGATGACTCATGGAAGAAATGGACCAAATACATAGGTAGGCAAGTTTTTGAGTAGAATATATCTAAGTATTTTACAAATACTATTTCTCAATAAACTGAGTATATAATGACATAGTATGATTTTATTTTTGCATTTTAGATAAATAATCTCTTCTTTATGTCAATTATAGTTCAAAATCCCCCGAATTATGGTACATAATACGTATTGTCTTAAATATCGAACATACCGATGTTCGAAGCACTCAAAAGTAAATACATAAAGAGGAAGAAATATATACCTAATTTTGGGTGCGATTGATATAAATGGAATCTTTGAAGATATAGAGTGAGGGGTGAGCCTCCAATGATCTGAGTCGAGGATTCAATCTTTGCAATCCGGCCGAATGAAGGCATCTCAACACATACAGACACTGCCTTGGACCCCCTCGAGTCAGTCGCCTCCCTTCCAGAAAGACGCCAAATTCCCTTCCCTCGTCTTCGTTAAAGGAGTCCCATCCCTCGTCCTCGAAAGGAGTACAATCTTTCGTCTTCGAGAGAGGAGTCCCATCCCTCTTCTCGAAAGGAGTTTCATCCCTCGTCTTCGTGAGAGGAATCCCTTCCCTCATCTTTGGTTTAGAACTTCTCATCGCTCGTCTTCGTGAGAGGAGTTATATTCCTCGTCTTCAAGAAGAGGTCCTCCTACTATCACCTCCTCCATATTGAAAACTAGTTCCTCTTATTTGAATTTGCTAATTAGCTCCTCAGTCCTGTAATTCTATTCAAGGTCTAATCTGGAGAATGGCAAGATCCTAAAGGACCTCAAAAACGTTTGCCCTTTTATATATTTTCTATTTATATTCATGAAAATAATTGATTTATATAAATCGACAAATACATTAATTCAAAATTTGATATATCATGAGACTAACATAATTTCAATATTACTATAGTTTAAAAATGAGCATTTAAAACTGGTTCACGGTTCCTCCACTTTAATTCCCCCTTCCTTTTCTGGAGGGATTCTGGTCATTAGAGACGTTGGCTTTTCGCACCCTTTTTGATGCTACAGCAACTCAAACATGTGATGTGTCTATCACTGGTGTACTTCCTGAAAAAGGCCGTCTCACCCTTTTACCCACCTCTCATAGTATCTCAGCTCTCATACCCCACCCTTGAAAAGCTTAATTCTTTTTATTTTTCGGTTTCCTCCCGAACTGAACTGGCGAGTCTGCGCTCCTCGGACGTAATAAAAAGTCTCTGCCCAGAGTCGGCCAAAATACTTCCCCTTTATTCTAGACGTCCCCCGAGTTTGATTTGTCCTTTGCTGGAAAGTCTGAACTATCCCCATAATACTCCCTCCTGGACAACATTGTTAAAAAATAAATTTGGTATTGAGTATATATATGTACATAGATTTTAATTGGTTAATATATTGACTAATGCTACATGGGGTATTGTTCATATTTTTATTAGTTAATATATTGATTAATGATTCATGGGATATACTTCAGTTCAATGGCACTCGGAAAGATTTCGTGTCCAGAGCGCTTCTTTTTCCTCACTCACGAAAATTGTTGAAGATAAGAGTCGAACAGTTCTTGCAACGTACTGGAACAACACAGACGCCTGAAAATCCCTTAAGTTGATTCCAAACGGACTCGATTGTCTGAGTGTGAGCACCTAAATGAATGGAGCCATATAAATCATGGTTATATTCAAATATCTAATGTAAGTAACTAAATTACCTGTTATAGGATCTACTAATTCTTCTTATGGATTATCCGAAGCAAGAAGATTTTTTCTCCATGTTTTGGTATGTTCTGTAGTCATCGGACATCAATGTGGAGTCTGGAAGAACATGCTCCATGATTAAAGGCCAACATATGTCCCGAGTTCTTCTCTCCACGACTTTAAAAAAACAATTAAATACCTCCGTCTCGTTCGGAACTACTTTCAGAAAGATGAGGGAACCACTAAAATCATAGACGTGGAATAATTAACATCGTAGCAAGGTTAAATATTCTCAATTCTCCTTTTGAACAGATATGTTAGGAAAAGCGGTTGATGTTCAAGGTTCCTTGATTGGAATTTGATGTTCTTCAAGTCATTTTGGACTACCATGGAGCTAGGTTCATCAGAGATCATGGTGCTTCTTTATATAGAATTCACACTGAAGAGTTAATTAGCAAATTCCACTAAGAGACAAAGTCTTCAATATGAGGAGGTGGTGGTAGGAGAGCCCCTTCTTGAAGACGAAGAATATAACTCCTCTCACGAGACGAGGGATGGAAAGTCCTAAATCGAAGTCGAGGATGGGAAGTCCTGCAAGGGAGACGAGGGATGGGAAGTTCTAAACCAAAGATGAGGGAAGGGATTCCTCTCACGAAGACGAGGGATGAAACTCCTTTCGAAGAAGAGGGATGGGGAACCCTTTCGAGGACGAGATGGGACTCCTTAACGAAGAAGAGGAAGGGAATTTGGCGTCCTTCTGGAAGGAGGCGACTGACTCGAGGGGGTCCCAAGGCAGTGTCTGTATGTGTTGAGATGCCTTCATTCGGCCGGATTGCAAGATTGAATACTCGACTCAGATCATTGAGGCTCCCCCTCTCTCTCATCTCTTCAAAGATTCCATTTATCAATTGCAACCGAATTAGGTATATATTCTTCCTCTTTATGTATTTACTTTTTGAGTGCTTCGAACATCGGTATGTTCGATATTTAAGACAATACGATTAAGTACCATAATTCGGGGGATTTTGAACTATATTGACATCAAGAAGAGATTATTTATCTAAAAATGCAAAAATAAATCATACTATGTCATTATATACTCAGTTTATATTAGAAGAGTATTTGTAAAATACTTAGATATATTCTACTCAAAAACTTGCTTGACCTCCTATTTATTTGGTCCATTTCTTCCATGAGTCATCATTTTCCTTTTCTACCTTGGTCCATTCCTTCCAGGTCCATTCTTTCCTGTCCATTTCTTCCTATCCCTATTTTCCTCGGCCAATTCTTCCTAAGATCGAAAATACTACATACTCAGAAATATAAATATGATCCATAAGAACAAAGAGAGTACTTTCTTATGCTCTCAGATCCATGTCAGTTACGAATCCTTTGAATGAAATCCTCCTGTTTCACTTAGGGAAGAAGGATTATTTATCTTGCGTCACCATATTTGACTTTAGAACATGAAACAGGAACCAACAGAGAAAGTTATGTTTATTATTGAGTTTTAAAAAAAACTGCATAATTAGTGATAGGACAAAGCTTGTGTTTTGAAATGTAATTGGTTAAAAGAATGAGAATAGATCAATATATAAGATTATTGATTATGGAATAAAGTATTACTTCACTCGTTGCTTTTGAGGTGTAAACATCAGCAATTCATAGAGAGAATATCGTCCTTAAAAACAAAATTAGCATTTCTCATGACCCTCGATCCATTCCATTATGAATCCTTTGAATAGAACCTTCAAAAGCCGCATATTATATTGGATTGTGAAAGCGGGCTATTCAATTAGTTTTCCAAGTGGGCCACATTTGGAATCCAAGAACTTGAGCTGGCCGCAAACTTTCAGCGGCCACTTTTTTCAAATAATTCATTATTATTTTTTTTTATTTAACATTAGTAGTATACTATTATCATTAGTTTTATTTTTAGTGCCGATGGTTACGATTCCTATTATTATTATTTTTATTAGGCCTATTTTATATGACCTTTTTAGCTTTCACATTGAATAGGCCTATAAAATGCACACAAAACACCTCTCTGCTCCATTTCCTTATTTAAAACAACACAAAAAAGAACATTAACTCAACATTTCTCATTGTTCATGAGGCTGGCTGCTAAACAGACCGGGCTATTTTAGCCCACTGCTGCCGGTGACTTTAGTGAAGAAGTGGCATTTCTTGTTTTGCACAGATCTCTGGTGTTTGGCTCATAAGATGTCATGCAATCCTAAGGCACTGGTGAATTTTGTTGTCTGTGTCTGGGAACACCGATAACTGTTCTTAATTGCATTCACGTGAGAAAGCTCGATTCGCAAGTGTATGTTGACCCAAACATACTGATCACAAAGACTGCCACTTTCTTAACATTGGGACTGGTGTGTGTTCACATCACTCCAGAACTTTGCTGGCCCATCGTTGCGAAGCGCCACGGCCATGGTAGCAGATGACTGCATGTCAAAAAGTTCAAGAATGAATTTGCCCTCGTCGATGGAAGGGACTGCTTGCTTTGTTCTGGCAGATAAGTCTCCTTCTTTTTCTGCGGTGAATGGGTCTCTGGCAAAGGCCATAATCTCTGTGGGCAGAGTAACTCCATCCAGCCGACCAGCGAAGTTTTCCTTTAGCTTCGCAATGAAATCCTCATCACATCTGTGATTTATGCCGGGGATGCGATGTGTTCACGGAGTATCGGGAAGTGTAGCATTCTGCCTGTTAGTCAGTCGTGAAAAGATCCAACTTGACGGGGAATGCCCTCATCTGTTCTGCAAGATCAATGACCGTTTTATCTCGGCCTTGTAATGTTAAATTCAGGTCATTCAGATTTTGAATATGTCGTTTAGAAAGCAGACATCAGACACGAAGGCATCATCACTCATGCGATTCAGGTTGATATGCGCTTTTCGGGTGCTTGCTGTTGCGCAGAAAAACGGTTATTTCCTCTCGGAGGTCACAGAAGCGCTGCAGCGCATTGCCTTTGGACAGCCACCGGACATCGTTGTTTAAAAGGAGGTCGTAGTGCTCTGCGTTCATTTCTGCCAACAGCGGCGAAACAAGCGATGTTGGAGGCTTGACGTGGGATCGAATGAAGTGGATAATTGCTTATTTAAGGTCCCCGCTTATCTTTGAAACAACACTGTTGGTCACAATGCAATGTACAAATTTCAAGTCGGGGCAGATCGCGGACCAACGCGCGCCAATCCTACCACTTGTCCTTGCCAGCCAGGATGAGCCCCATCGTCACAAGCATGCACACTGTTTTCATGTCTAGGCTGTTTGTTCCCGCTGAAAAGATGCAATTTTCTCGAAAATCACC
>CP045895.1:17633442-17752094 GCA_013387185.1 Caligus rogercresseyi | reverse complement strand
CAAGGAACTAGAAACTAACTGGAAAGGAAGGGAAATTGTAGCTTCCAGTTAAGGCCATGATACGTTGATTAACATAGCAATAAATTAATTTTATATGTATTTTTTATAGCTAAATGAGTCATTTTCACTTCAATAATTTATAATTCAACGATCAAACAAGTAGGTATTATATTTTTAAAAATGAATAGCGAGTGTGATATATATTTTAATACTTTTTATTTATCAACAATAGTTTCCACAATAGTAAATATAATATTATTTACAAACGATACATAGTTTAACAGTTACAAACAAGTAATTCAATATTATATGTTTTCATTGTGAAATAGACTGTAACTAAAAAAATTCTTTTCAAATTAAATTTCATATCTGACGATCTTTGTTTCTCTGAAACGACACAGCCTCATTAAACTTCTAGTTTCGGAGGTGCCATGAGTTTCAAATCAGAGGATCTTGAGGAGGTTTTAGCGGGGCTGGCGTTGCGTTTGAGGGCGTTCCGGTTCGGCTTGAGGTCGAGCCAGACTTTTTTCATCCACGGAAAGATAACATTCTGCCACAGCGACCCCGATAGTATTTGCCTCTTCCGCCCCTATTACAATATGAAGAATTAATTATAAACATAGGTGATATTAAATTTACGTCATAGCGTAACTCTATCCTGTTTTATCACTACCTTAACATCATTTAATTAAAAACAGATGATGCAATATGCATTTCATTACAAAAAACAAAGTCAATAACAGAATAAAAGCTACGTATAGCTACGATACTATTAAAATTGGACAATGCACTCAATATATTTAATTTTTAGTTAATACTTATTTACTTATTTATTGGCTTGATATTGTGATAAAGTAAAAATCTATTTCATAAAATGAAAAAGTTATGATTAATATTATATATATATTTTAAAATCATTCATATTTTAAATTGCTTTAAGATAAAAAAGGGTACTTTTATTTTTGATGAATAGTTAGAAACTCTTACTTTGACTTGGACATCCATCCACCAATAGACTCGATGCTCGAGCTAAAATACGGAAAATCCCAGCCTTCTTCGCTATTTAGAAATGCAGCGTATTCCTTATCCTCCAAATAACTCAACCGTTGGTCCAAAAAGCTCTGGCAAATTGGGATAAGTTCCTCCTCGTAGCTCTTGTATTAAAGCTCCTTCATATGAACAATGTCCATTATTTCACCCTTGGAGCAAGGCAGCTTAATAGCCATTTCACGGTAGCAGTCCACGGGAAGGGCAGCATAGCAGTTTTGGATGGATTCTCTGGTTGGACCTCATAGGCCAAATTCTGTCTGTTGAAGGAAGAGAGAAACCATTTTGGAGACTTCATTTTTAGATGATGTAGAATGTCCGTTCGGATGCAGGGCGTCGCGGTGGCCGTTAGTGCCATAAATAGACTCGGGTAAAATCACTTCGTAACCTATGGAGAAGCTAGTAGTACGAGTGAAAGTCGTGTCCCTACTGAGACACACAGTTGGCCTCATCAATAACGAATCGCTTGAGGGGATCCCGCGAATAAAGGCTTCGAGAGACTCCATTGAGCTTCTGAGGGCAGATACCTTCTCGAGTCACGCAGAGGAATATGATTTGGGGCGTGAGGAGACGGAGCTTTTCGTATATTTTCCGCTGCCGGCCATAGTCGTCCCCGATGAGATGATCTGCAGGGATCCCAACCGTCGAGCTTTGTGAATTTATCATATATGAGGGATGCCAGGAGGGATAGGACTACAGTGACTCACCCTGGACCGCGTTGGGTAACTGATAGCAGAGACTCTTTCCGCCCCCGTGGGCATAAGGACAGAGGTGACATTGTTCAAGAGGGCCGCATTAATGGCTGACAGATGATTGAGGCGAAAGCTGTGGATATCAAAGTGACTCTTGAGCTTCCCAAAGAGATCGTTGAGAAAGATTAGTCCCTCTTTGGCATATTATTATATCCCTGTTTACAACAGAAGCAGATAACTTGTAAACCACTTTGAAACACAGAATATAAAGAACTTGAAATAACACTACACACCACGTTTTTTACAATTGAACTAATAATGATGGCCCTTACTTGAGCATAAAGGAGTGCCCGTTAATGACGTCATCCTTCCAGTTAGCTTCTAGTATTCCTTGTTTTGTACATATAAGTACTGTAACTAAAGACAAATTGTGTTATAATTATTTTTATAATGGATGACAGAGTGAATAGTAAGTTATTAATATTTATAATTTATTTCAATTATTTTATGATTCAAATGATTTAGAGAATCTATTAAAATATCACCCTTGACTTCCTCAGTTGTGCTATAGAGGAGATCGAAACATCAAAAGTAAGGAAATCGAGATTTTGATTCTAGGTATTTTCAACGATAGTGAGCAGGATATACCTAGTGACGAAGAAATGACGACGACTATCAGCATCAAGACTCCATTCTTGTTAAAGTACTGAAGACATTGACAATTATATGGTAACTCCCATTAGACAAATATAAAGTTTTTGAAATCTTACCCTTGCATGGTAAAAGAAAATTGTTTCCAGTTTGGTGGATTTTTACGAAAGACTTAACGTGGATAATCCATGATTCCATATCGTGGATTACTAGGTGCAAAACATTATTTGCGGAACAGTCAGTAAGATTTGCTATAAAATTTGATGGTGTGTAGCTCCGATGGATATCCATAGAATTTCGATATTTAATCCGGAAACACAAAACCAGGAAGACAATTAGAGTGTATATTTCTGAAATGAGTGGGGTAAATATTTGCGACTAGTTATACATGCTCAAAATGGTGGTGGATCTTTTTATTCTTCCACTCAATTTGTCGGTATTGGGAGTATCAAGTGTTTATTCGTTGGCCACCCAAACGATAAAATGAGCCATCGACATTTTAGGAGGATATTGACTCTGATACAACGTCAAAGTGATCGAATGCCTCTTGGAGGACATACTTCTAAGTCCACAGAGTTATAAGACTTGACAGAATATATTTTTTTTTGTAATCATGTACTCAAGAAGGTGTGTTTTTATATCAGAAAAATACTATTTCAATGTACAAAGTGTATTAAAAAGATTGCACAAGGCATGTACTCCTATTTATTACAAAAATTAAAGTTCCATGTCGATGAAATGTTGGAAAAAGATATATATAAAGGAAATAAAGAACAATATTAAAATGTACAAAATTGTAGTACTAGAAGCGCCAACGTTCCCAAAATGGGAGCATACCAAAAACATGACTTAGAATTTGTCCAGCTAATTCGTTGGGTGCATTCGAATAAGGTTCAAGATGATTATATTTCGAATTTGAGAAAATTCGATAACAATTCACGGAGCCGCGTTTAAAGGGTTAATCATGTTGTTTACTCATTCTACCTTGGGAGCCAAACAAGTAACCAATTTTATTATTCCTAAGAATCTGCTTTAGCTCTGGAGGATCCCCGTTACTAATATTTTTCATTAAAGTCCACTTATGAAGTTAACTAGTTTTTCTTTATTACAAAATTGCATGTGTTCTGAAACCTATGTTCATAATATCGGTCATATGTTTATATGAACATGTTGAGTTTGTAGACATACCCTATTAGGATAATGTGTCTGTCTGTCTATATTTAGGTCTCAACCATTAGCACTGGAATTTTGGGTTTGCTCAAAGTTTCTGATGAAGATTGATAAAAGTATAAGCATTTTTCATTAGGGCCATAAGCATTAATGATACAATGCTCATTCCACTTGTCGAATATATATTTTTATATGCAAATCTCTTGTTTTTTTGTACCGTTTTTCAACACATTCTGATGTCTTGGTTTTCTTTGAAATAAACGTGAGAAACCTCTCCTTTAGTCATTGCCAGTGAAGAAGTTTTAAAGTGTCCAGGTTTACATAGCGAGCAGTTGGTTGTACATGTGATGATACCTCAGGTTTCACGTCCTGTAGGCAAATAACTTCAGGTTTTTTTCTTTAAAAAAGCCTGTCTGCGTAATCTGTACAACCGCTCCTTGTATTCCGTGAAATGAATCTTTTTATACCCATATTTGCCTTGATCTCGTTGCAAAATGTATCATCAAAATAATTGGTGATCTTCAATTATGAATATGTCTTAGAGAAACACTCATTCCTTATCTGATAACGAGATTCAAACTATTAAAGAACCTTTTGTCGGTGCTTTCTGTTATCATGGGCCTGAGTAAGATTTTACTCTTTTTATCCACTGAGAACATGTTCTGTCCAATAGAATGGCATTGGTATCCGGCTTAGCTCATCCTGTTCCAGAGCCTGTGCTTACCAGGTAGGGACCTAGTTGGAGGCTGCCTTTTACTACAGTACCTACTTCAACGGCTTACATTTTTGTTGTAAGTGGCCTTAGTGACGACAGAATCGATATCATTAATGCCAAGTAGCTCCTAAACATGGAAGAACTGTCTGCCCAATTGGCCGCTATCAAGGCCAACATCACAGGACTGGTGGCTGCCATGCTGCATTTGAAGAAAGGCTTCCCCTGCGTGAAAACCTGAGAATCGTAGAGAAAGTGAGAGGAGAACTGAAGATGGAGTCCTTTGCCTCCAAGCTGGACCAGTTTCTAAAGAATAATCCTGGCTTTGGTATCAAGGAGAAAATTAATGGAATCTCAATGGGTCTTCAACTGGACTCCTACCTCTTCAGTGAGCCCCTACAACCACTGTGGACTGCAAGAGGGAATTTTATAAACTTAAGATAGTATTGCCAGATCAGCGCAACATCTGACGGATGACTATGTACGCGACATCTTGATTCGTCATGGGATCATTCCCTATAAGCCTGCAACTCTCGTCTTGAAATTTATTTTTATATATGTTATGATTAATAGTCACACAATATCTTATGTGTTACTAACTATATTATTTGTATGAAGAAAAAGAGCATTAATAATGTATATAGGAACTAAAAAATATTATATGTAATTTGAAAAAGAAATTTATTCGCATATTTTATAATTTATTATGCATATTTCGTAGTTTTTTGTACCAGATATTTGGGCTTTAAAAGCAATTTTTACTCCATATTTTCCCAGCCCCAACCCATGTGTAATAGACATAATAATATTTTTGCCTTAAAATGATCCAAAGTACTCTGTATTGGTTCTTTGATAAACCCCGCCACCTGCCGGAAGGTAATCATAAGCACCGAAATCTTAGTTTTATCATTTACATTATTTTTAGTTCTTTTTGTAAAACAAAAGCATAAATAACGGTGAGAAGAAATAAAGAAAAAAAGCCCATCAAATACAAGCCAATACTATACGAGGTGAAACTTCAGCTAGGCAAATAACATATTACATCTATTATATTATATGAATTGACAGATCTTTTTGACTTTTAAACTCACTCAATTACATTTTATCCTCACTCTATATATTTTATAAGGAATAAATTCATTTGAAATCAAGTATGATATGTCTTATTTTAAAATACATTCCTATATTTTTCAACTAAAAATATTTTGTCATAATACCGAACTTAAATTTTAAATTTAATGTTGATGTATACTATTTTTGCACATTATAATCTCTTTTAAATATTTTTCTTATACATTAAGACAATTTTGCATTTGATCATTTTTTAAATATTAAATATCTTTAGAGGAGTCCACTGAAATGAGTATTTTTTGTAACAAAGAACAGTTATAATCAAGGGTCCTTTATCAGGGCATTTATTGTAGCCGCCCAAGCCTTACAAAGACTTGTGATGTGATGATGTAATCGTTTTTTCTCAGTAACATTTGTATATCGAAGTACAGATTGATAAAACATATATTTTGATATCTGTCTTTGAACAACAACTACAATTGTTGTTCTTTATCACGTAATATAAACAAACAACTCGCACGGGCTCAAAAAAATATATATATATATTATACCTTTTGTCGTGGCTAATATATATTTAGGGATAGATAATGAACATTATTTTTTTCATTTGATACAAGGTTTTTTTCTACGTCCTTTAGTCGGATTGAGCATCCATTTATGGACATATATGAGCAATCAAAATAAATAACTTTTTTTCTTGAGTATGAACGTGGAGTAAGATATATCTGTTCAAAGGATTCATAAATGAATTCATATTCTCTTTTTATTCTCTATAATTGATGTTAAACTCTTCAACAGCCGCGAAAAAAAGGATAATCTATATCATATCAACTGGTTTTTATTATTCCCTCTGCTTTTAATTTCATAACGCATCACCTTTTAATCTCTTTCGTATAGTATGGCTTTCTATATGCTGAGATAAGAGAACTGTATCATAGAATACTTTACTCTTATCCAGTATTCTATGACTGTATAAACTCAAAGACCCCTCAGACAACTCACTCTGACGATAAAACCAAAGTAATAGAATACTTTAAATAAACACATGACTTATTGTTTGTTTAGCTTATAGACCATTCTCACCTCACCGGAACTTAATTCTGTATCAGGACACGACAGATAGAGAGAGCCTCTCCCGGAGATTTATATTCTCCTTGAATCTTTATTGAAGGTAGAAACTCCTGATGATGATATATATATGATATATATATATATATATATATATATATATAGAATACCCCCCCACTCTTTCCCCCGTAATGCCCATATTCAGATAGCAGGCATGCTCACCTCCTGGCACCATAGCATAAAGTGCCATCTTTAAGGGTATGAAGCAAGAATGAACATGAAGAACAGGGGGGGAGATAAGTTAATGCAAAATGGCTTTTTTTCCCCGATAAATGCTCATACTCTCTCCTGGCGCCATAAGGCAAGTTGCTAAGATGAAATGCAACAAGTATGAGCTGCTTATGCGAACAATAATAATATAATGCTATACTAAAATGATAAGATTGACGCGACTCATAATATCCCTCACGTCAGTATTTTTAATATTAATTCAAGTTGTAACTTGTTCCTTTATTTAATTCTTCTCGTAATGGCAGAATTTTCTGGTACTAGTGGAGTACTTAAAGTAATACTGTATTTCATTACATCTCAGCGATATGATTGGTTAATGACAGTATCATGTATACCTGGGAGAATCAGCGTCTTCCTTTTCATTATTACTATAAGAAAACTTCCTCATTACATTTACTCTGAATAAAGAACACCCATCTCTCTTAACACTGCCCCTTGAGGTAATCTATTGTGTATATGACGTCACACCAAACACTTCAATACTTAACTAACGTCATAGGCCGATCAGCTGTACTGTTACTGCGCCCACCTATTGCTCTCTGCCAAGGAATACTTGAAGCACTTTCAAGTATTCCTTGTCTCCGTGTTCCTTTTCTTATACACTATGTTATTCATACTGTTCGTAATAAGACCTTAAACTGCACGCATGTGTACTTATCGAGTCCCCTTATTCGTTCCTACCTCTTTACTAAATGGTAACGAGTCTGGGATACTAATAATCGTAATCCTTAATAATTTCAGGTATCCCTACATTGACATCATTGGCGACGAGTCTGGTATAATAAAAATCGTAATCCTTTATAAACTCAGGTATCCCTACATTCACAACATAATCATTAATTAGGTATTGTCGCAACATTGAGGATATAATAGCATTACACTTCCCTGGGGAATTGTAATTCATACCTTATAGAGTCAACCTTCCCTGTTTCACTCTATCTTTGAACCCTACAACATGTTATACAGATACTGAATCCTATAATAATCCCAATGAGCTTCCAGCATCAAAACATCCATAAACATATATGAACTGAATGTACTGATGTCAAAAAAAAAAATGAACCAGGAAAATACGGTCTACGAAGAAAGGTTCAAGAAAAAATGACCCAAGATAGAAAAATAAAATAAGAACTCATTGAAAAATGGCCCAAATTTATTTATAGGCAAGTAGTGGAATACTACTAAATATCTTAGAAATATTATTTATCATATAATTTAGTAAGTAACTGCAAAAATATATTGTATTTTAGCAATTATATATAACGATAACTTTGTCGTTGTCATTAAACAGGACTATACTCTACTTGGACCATAATTTCTAAACGCCATAATTTTCCATTTCTATCTTGGGTTGTTTATTCCTGGTTCATTTTTTCCTATGCTTTATTTTCCTCGGCCATCTCTACATAATATCGACTGCACTATACCTAAATTCTATCGTAATCAAAGTCTCCTTATTTTTAGTCCTCATTAAAATGCATTTTTTTGTTTGATGGATGAGTCATTTGAACTTTAGGAATGTGGATCGAAATAGAAAAAGAAATACTGATCTTGTTTTTGGTAAATTAAACTCTCATATATTTTCTCCCAGTAATAACTCTAATATCAATATAATTATTAACTTAATATTAAATAAGTGTTTTTCTTCTTTCATATTATGTATATATTAGGACTTTGTAGTTTAAGTACGACTAATTTTCATCGAATGTCAAAATTATATATATCGTAATACTTGTCGTAAGTGGATTATTCGAATTAAGTAATATTAATAAAAATATTTTATCTTATTTAAACGATTTGGTTTTGTAGGTATCGTTCTTGATTATCAAGGAAGTACATGATTATTTTTCTTATATATATAATTATTAAAAATATATTTTGGAATGTTCTACTTTCGTACACTGCTTCCATATTTCGGGGACTCAAGGGTAAATTTATTATTATTATTTGGACCGAATGGGAGGGATAAAGAAAAAGGAAGAGGAAGAGTTAGCGAGATGAAAGAAGAGAGAGAGACAAAAACAGAGAAACAGACATAGATGGAGAGAGAGACAGAGAGAGAAAATATAATTAACCAAATCCTGTCCTGAAGAGGGGCTTTATACACGGGATATTTTTTTTTTTTGGCCATAGGCATAACTTCATTGGCATTTAAGATTGCACAAAAAAACAGAGAAAACAACAAAACATATTCCAAACAAAACATATTCCAAATAAAACAACAAAAAATACGACAATTTTATCGGTTAAGAACATAACTTTATAAATTTTAATAAAAACATCTACATCATTTTATGAAACGCTCACATCATTTCATAAAACATTTACATCATTTTATAAAACAATTACATCATCTTATAAAACATTACATCATTCTAAAAACATCTAAATCACAGTTTAAGAACATTTTTAAGAACGTGCAGGTGTATTTTCGCCATGTTTAAAACATCGGAAATGTCGTATTCATTGGAACTGCGTTTGGCGTATAAAATTTGGTGGACTTTGGTGATCGTTGTGTTGATAAAGTTTTCATCTCTACCGGTATAAAAGGCTAAAAAATGGTCCCTTTTTGGCACGTAGAAATCGTAATGTTGTCGAAGAAGTTCCCCAATTGAAATATATAAACTCCGAAGAATGGTACAATCGTATAGGAAATGGTCTGTTTTTCTTCGCAAGCTTCGCAAAATTTGCAATCTCTTTGGGATCCGGAAAAGAACTTGACCCGAACTTCGAATGTCCCGGTGAGCACTCTGCATTTTAACCATCTTTCTGAAGATGAGAGGAGAGGATTTTTGATGACTTTAATACTCATGTTAGCTGTCATGTGTAATTCCCGTCTCTTCAAATAGTGGATCAGGGGTTGGAGGGTTGGTGTTTCTGGCAAGGTTTATAAGCTTCGAAGCCGGAGTGTTGTAAAGTGCCAATCGAAAAGGCACTTCAGGCCTAGGCAACAGAGTGTATTTACCAAGATAAGCCGATATCTTTGAAAGGCCATCTTGTTCAGTAAAAGATATGACTGACTTGTTTCTGCTGCGAAGTTGACATCCTTTGTCTTAATGTCAAGGTCGTTTAACCTTCTATTGTGTTAGGGTCAAAATTGACCCGTTTTCAAGTTTGAATGTGTAAAAATTACCATTTGCTTTTTTGCTCTGGAATGAGGCTTCATCTAATCCTCAGACACACCCGATAGAATGCAGAAATATCATTTTTCACCATTTTAGTAAATTATAAAGGTCTCCAAAAAAAAAAGTTACATCTGTGGTGTTACGGGTCAAAAATGACCCGGCAGAGAATACTGGCTGTTTTATGCATCACCTAAAAGCTATGGGTTGCTCTGAGGATCAATTGTGGCCCAATATGCCCAGTTATGACCCACACACACACACGCCCGCCCCCCCCCCCCCCCACACACAGGCTTCTTTCACATGCACAGACAGACACATATAGAAAGCGCATTCAGGTACACACACATTCAAAAACGAGTGGTACATTTTAAAACACTGTGTCTGTGGAGCCAACTAAAGAAATTTCCCACACTGGTTCCATTTATATGAATGTATACTAAGCCAACAATGACTTGAAAAACAATATTGGAAGAAAACTGGTGATTTAAGCATTTTAAAGCATTTTCAAATCACGGGTTAAAATTGACCCGCGAACACCAGAGGTGTAAACAGCTTTCTAACACAATCTAAGGGTTAAGCCTTCCCGCGTGGGCATCTCCCACCCCAATGATACTTCGAAGCGCTTTGCGCTCTTTTCGACGCCTTTGCACAATTTTAATATACGCGGAGAGTACTTGGATAATTCTTTGAAGACGTTTCTTAACCCCACTTGTGCATTCTCAGTATATCCACCTCTCAAAGATTGGGCCAATTCTATGCTCCAGAACTCGTCTCCCGACCAGAGTTTCTGGATCCAATATAAATTTAGGGATTTCCATAAATCCTCAAAGGATAGAAGAGACAGGCCCCCACTAGAAAGAGGGCTATGAAGTCTTTCAAAAGATAAATTTTTCCTCTTATCCAGGTTAAAAAAACGATTTTTCAATATCTAAAACTTCTTTATATAATTCATCATCAAAAGGAGTAACACTTAGAAGATGAGTGATCCTTGGAATAATGTAAACATTCCAAGCTTGGATTTTATCCCACATGTTTAGACTCATTGATGACCAAAATATCCGGGCTTTTCTTATCTTTATACATGGGAATTGAACCTTAATGATTCTCTTAAGCATAACTATTAAAAATATATTTTACCTTCATACTTCATCCAACATATAGAAACCTCCACTAATTGTGTTGAATTATATGCGTATATCCAAGGCTATTGACTTAACTTTAATAAAAAATGTATGAAAACCATTTTTTAACTTAATTTAATCCCCCCCAAAATATATTTTGTACATTTAATAAAATATGATAAAACCTTTCTTAACATAAATCGTCGTAACAAAACTTTAAATGATTAGAAGTGGTCGTGGATCTGAGTTATTTTGAATAATGATTCACAATAGTTCATAAATAAGTTTGGTGATTTCACAAGTAGTAAATCTAAAAGACTAAGTGAAGTCAATTCTGACTATAGTTGTCCCTAAAGGGAGCCCCCAAAAGATGGCCGATAGAGACAGGTGACCACAATACATAGACGAGTAATCGCTTTAGACAGATAACCGCATACACGGGCTTGGCCATTCACCATATAAAAGTATTTTCATCATGCACGATTTATTTTAAAAAATATGTTTTATTTTGCTTAGATAAATATTATATAAAATACACTCAGATCAATTAATCAACGTTTGTTAGGAGGGGTACATCCAAATCTGGAGCGTAGGAAATAGCTTCCCTAAGTGCTTTAACCTCACAGCAGTACATGTAGCCCTTGGAGATATCCATTCTGTCCCAATCTACCCATGAGAGTTGGTTGCAAACATCTGGGCAGAGAAGAGTAGGCGGAGTCTTGCTATGGATATCATTGGAGCCAATGAATGCAACACCTCTGTCGCTATTCGGGTCGTATGCAACCTTCCACATTACTTTTGGAGCTGGAATGAATTTGCCTTCAAGAATAAATATTTCACGGTCGTAGTAGGACAATATTTCATAGGTTCCAGTGGTAATTTGGAGGTTGCTCTTTTTCCTATAATAATGAAAAGATATTTAGAAGAAGTTAAATGATAAATATTAAGTATGTAAGTACTTATCAGCCAAGTCACGTAAGGACATTTCGAGGGACTTCCAGTTGCCGTTATTGAAGGATTGAAACTGTGGAGCAACATTGACGAAGAAATAAGTTCCCATCTGCTCAGCAAAATCAATAAATCCCGCATCGGGAGACAAGTGTCCTCTTGCGAAATAATTTGTTCCACTTCGGCTTGTTTCTATAAGGGGATTGCCGTTAATTTCTTTATGGCCAGTTATGGTTTCTACAGCTTCTTTTTGATGTTTCTTGGAATATGCCCTTTAAAAGAATATATAATATTATATATTGCTACTTAATGAGAGAAAGACACATACCTATTGATTTTGCTCGTAGAGCGTCCTCCAAACAACCTCTTTTGTCCTGTTTCATCAGCCCTGAAAGCAATTCGACCAACTGTCATATCCTGAAAGGCTATATGCTCCCCATCAAGACTGTGGCTTGTCCAAAGTGTAGCATACAATAGCTCATCAACGCAAATCTCGATTTGTTTTGTGAATCCTTTTTCTAGCTCCCATCCCAAAGATATACTTGTGATTCTTTGCAATTGATTTCTTCGTTTATCAGCACCCTCTGTCGAACACTTTGAGTCCCTTACAATATTCAAAAGAGGCTGATTCATGTATTTACACCGATAGTCTTCTGGATTCACCACTTTTCCTTCACTGAGCAGTTCTTCATTTTCACAGTTTAAGATCAAGGATCGTACTTTTGATGTTCTTTGACCTTTGTTAAGAAGCGAATTTCCTCTGCGTCGATGACAAAACATCTCAGCATTGGATCCTTCAGCTAAAAAAAATGGAATCATTGATATTGATAAACTCCTATAAGAGATATACTTACGAACGATTTTAATCCTGTTGTCATCTTCATTTATGTATGAAGAATAAAGAAACTTGCCATCAACAGCAAAAATGGGCGGATATTTGCTCTGAAGTCTATTAACGTTAATTTGGCATCCCTTTTTAATGATGGGTGGCTCAGTCACTTCGATTTTTCCCAACAAGGAAGGCCAAACTCCTTTGGTTTGTAGATTGGGGATGGAAGGTATAGCTTCCATCAACTCCGACAGCTCACAGCACATAACATACCCGGCTTCAAAATTCATAAAATCGTCGTCGGCAAACTCAGTTTGCTCACAGACATTTGTACAGATTCCCCCTGGAACTGTTCTTGCATGTGGATTATTTAGCCCAACAATGCAATGGCTTCCTTTGCGTTTGGATCATGGAGTACTTTCCAGAAATATTTTGGAGCTGGGACATAACTATTCTTTGGAAACAAGTTTATTTCCACATCAACTTCTTCCGTGTTATTGAATTCCAGAATTCCATTTGTTCCTGTATATACATCCAAATGAATTCCATTACTAAAAAATGACGGAATGATTTAAAAAAGGAAATTATTATCGTTTATTTTATATTACTCAGCTGCCCAATTTCGTGCTTTAAATTCAATGCTCTTCCAGTTCCGATTATTGAAGGAATGGAATTGAGGAGCAACATTAAAGTAGAAATAAGTTGAATCTTGCTCTGGAACATAGACAAATGATGCATCCGGAGATAAATGCCCCTTTACAAAGTAATTGGATCCCGTTCGTTTATCTATGATCGGAACATCTTTCCCTTCTACGGTGATACTGTTTTTACCAAGAAGTTCCAAGATGGTTTTTACCTGGGAAGACTTAGAGTAATGTCTATAAAAAGAAATGAATATCAGTTATATAACATCAAGAAGCCTTGGATATTACATACGAAGTCATTTTTGTTGTTGTCGTAAAGGGATAAAAGTTTTTTGCCCGTCCGATATTAGTTCGAAATGATGGTCGATAGGATGTACTATCTCTTAAATTGATGGATTCACCTCGAACTGTGTGTTTGGTCCATATCGTTCCATAGTTTTTTTCATCATGGCATATAGTTATCTACAGAAATGAAGGAACATGTAAAATAGCAATTTAAATTGTATGGGAAATTATCATCGTACCAGAAGTCTGTATTTGGAAGTAAAGTTAAACCCAAGATTCACCAGCACAAGGCTATTCAATTCAGTTTCCCTTCCATCGGCTCCGATTGGACTGCATTTTATAGAGTTTCTTTCCAGAATTGGGTACATGATAGACTCACATTCAATGGTCGCAATATCCAAGCTGTCCTTCTCGTACATCCACTTACCATCTTCACAAGTGAATGGAGCTTTCAACTTTCCAGATACAAATGGATATTCTGAAGACTGCTTGATTTTAGAGCCATGACAATGAACTATCACGGTGTTACCATGAGCTGATTGAAGATAATTAATATTTAATCCATGGGATCAGAGGATTCTTAAACACTCACATGATCCAAGGATGCGTTCTTTTACAGGATAAATGATATCATTTGTATCCCCTCGCAAAAAGAAAGGTACAAACTTTCCTGTCCTTATATCCAAATCGATGGTGCAGCCTTTGTTAAACGATGTATTATATTATTGGGGGATAAAAACAACAAGACCGTTCTTACCAAGTTCATCCTTTGCCTTTGCTCCGATGAATGATAAAATCAAAATGAAGAAACGTAAGTGGAAATCCTGGTGATCCATGATTTGAGACTCTTTGTCACTGACTCCTCATAAAGACAAACAATCTTTATATACTAAAATCAGGAGACAATTATGTAAACGTAAATTGACAGAATGTATATTATTGCAATTGCTAATTCGGGTAAGTACGAGACTCTCTAAATTTATACAATAAACTCCTGATTAGGACGGCGCTTCAATCAATCAATACTTTTCAAAAGCAAATAGTTTGTCTTTGATAAGGCCTACGTCTAAGATAGCTGCTCTTCGTATGTACTATTTCGTATTTTGAGTATACACAAGTGGACCAATTATTAAAATATTGTATTGTTATAATTTATGGAATCTAATTCTGCATATTGTTCGATCTATTTAGAGAAAGGTTGTTTTGTAGAGTGACAATACGGTGTTAATCAATGATGATTCAAATACAATAAGTGTAAAAAGTGTTATAACATTTCATTTTCTTAGAAATAGTTGATCCTTTTGAAAGGAAAATATAAGGTTTAGTATATCTAAAGTATTTTTAAATATTTGCAAAGGAAGTAATAAAAAATTCTTGATGAAGCAGAGCATTTAATTCTTACGTTTTCTTAGTTAAATGACTAAAATGAAGGTTGTTTAGGGCATTTTAAGTAAAATTAAACAGATACCAACTGAAGTTTTATTTTGTATGGTGGTTTCTTTGAGTTAACATACAACTAATTGAGGCTTTATAAATATGGCACATAATTAGAAAGTTACATACTTTTTGCCCGTCTTCATTTAAAGCGTTTTACGGTTCGTTTAGTTATAAGTCTTCAATGACACACTTCTATGACATGAAATGAAATCTAGCTGGTTGCAATAAATGTGCATCCAAAATTGTATTTTGCAAAAGAGTATTTAGACAAGTAAATACGATTTTGAAGAAGTTGTGAGCGCTAGATTTTATCCAAGAAAGTCGTATTTTTTGAATTTTAGAACTTTATTCCATCTCAACAAATTTTTGATTCTTCTATAATGGCGAGTGGAATGTAAAGTGTGAAATTTTTATTATAAATCATTACACGAAATATATAACTCATTCGATATCTCATTGAATTTTTAAGCTTCATATAAAATAATATAGTATCTGCTCGGCTTTAGAATTCACCAATATGAACTTAGCCGATTCTCAAACATTTCAAAAAAAAAAAAATTTTTAGTAAATGAAAAATAAAAATACCAGAGTTTACATGGTGTAAAACTAATATTTATGCAAAACCTTTATCTGACTTACTCATTGAAAAGATGTTGGGAGCAATGTGTAAGCATTACGTGGTAAATCTCTTTATATGTTATGTAGTTTTCTATTAATTAAAAACCTAATATGTTAAACCCACCGACCCATATGATAATTGGAATCTCAACTGAGATAAAACATTTTTTACCATCGTGAAAACGTCATAAATGTAGTCAAAATGGCTGACACGCGAGGTAAACAATGACATCCTACAGTAAATAAAAGTGATGATTGGCCTTGTTGATTCTTTAGAAAGAAAAACTTTAAGATATATTACGCCCCTGTTTCTATAGAATTTTTTCACTTTATCTGTTACATAAGGATTGGACTTAGGGCTTTGACTGTTCAAGGGCTAATAATAAGTATTCCTTCCTTCTCATCCTTGTTTTCTTGCTGACTCCGACATTGCTCTTCCCTCCAGTTTATTGTGCATCTAGTTATTATGTAGACCAATGGTTTAAACCCAAAAATACTAATAAATATTCATTTGTAGTATTAATATATACATATATTTATTCTCCGTTTTCCATCAATATCCAAAAAATATATTTGAACAATAATTTGTTTCCTAATTTGAACAAACAAATATCTAAATAGTTTAGGTTTATAAAATCATATTGTGCTTGATGTTTCTTTTCAGTGATCATATTAATTGTATTATTAGCTGGGGGTTTTGAACTATTGGATTCGATAGAATTGCAACTTCCCACTGAATATAATTGAGCATACTAGCGTGTAAATTAGACTATCGAACTTAGGATATTATCAATGAGATTGAATCAAATTGACCGTCCCCTCTTATGATTCGAACCTATGCCCTCAACACGCCTGAACTCAATGAGCTATCACACTCCCTTAATAATTTATAGAGATATAGTTCTTTTACCAGGAAAATAATTTTGAACTAAAATGTTTATGTATGCTATGTTTTTAACACAATTTTCCTATTTTATATTTCGTTTTTATGTATATGTCGCAGTAGAGATGGAGATCCAGGAGAGTCAGTGACTCTCCTGCTAGAGATTACGATCGTATCTTCTCCTAGGAGTGACTACGATCGTGATCTATATCAGAAGAATCAACGACTCTGCTGGAAGAGATCAGGAGTTTTATCTTTTATGGGAGGGATGACGACTTAAATATGGAGATGGTAGGACGATGTTGTCCAAACTATTTTTATCATGTCCGATTTCTTCTCTTATGAGTATCAAACTATTATTATATAGGTTGGCGATATAGATACAATGTTAGTAAAAAAAATGCGTCACACTTGCTTCCTTATATACAAAAATGAAATCATTTCCACCAAAATATAGAATAGAATCTGAAATGAAAAGAATAATCTATACAATATCGTAAAATATTATGTTTATATTTAAGTCATCATCTCTCCTAGAAGAGAGTCAAAGATTCTAATGGATCTCCATCTCTGCTGTGACATATATATTCAGGCTAAATAAAGACCTTACCCTAGAGGAAAAAATATATTTAAATACAAATGATGTACAATAACCCTAAAGAAAATTATTTGCTATATGATTTGTTTCAAATTTGACGGCTGGTAATGGTCCCGAAGGAAAAAACAGTCTTCATAAGTTGACAAAGTGTTTTGTTGAAAGCGCTTTAAGAGTATGGTAGTAATAAGCTTGAGATCTTTGTTAAATACAGAGCCGGAACGGTTTGCAGCAGTTATTCAATCTCATTTCAAAAACTTAATTTAAAAATTTAGGAATATGAAACCCTTTCATCCAAAAGTCAGAGCAATTCTATGACTTGTAGAATCGGAATGAATCGGTGCTTAGCCTTAAGACCCTTGTGTTCAAATTGAATTGAACAGAAGGGCTTTCTTAAGAAACGAAAGATTACAGATATATCCAGAAATATTCTTACTGCGGTTGAGTCTTTAAATAAAAGGGACCGATACGGAGCTTTAATAGCTATCGATTTTAGTAAAGCCTTTGACTCAATTCGGCATGATCATGTTTTAAAGTCTATTAAAAAGCTTCTTCCCCAAAAGTTTTTTAACCCCATCAGGTCATTAATATTTAATGGTTCTTCAGTTTTAACGTTAGATGGATTAAAAAGTGTCCCCATTTTACTCAAAAGGAGTTGCAGACAGGGTTGCCCCATTGCTCCTCTTCTGTTTGTATCCGCGCTACATGACCTCACAAGAACGTTAATGAGAAAGTATATAGGTTTTGGTGTATCTTTTAATAATGGGAGACATTTGATTGATTTATATGCCGATGATGTTACTCTGATGATCGAAGCCAGCTCCGAAGCTCAACTCATCAAGAGAATTGAAATCATATTGTCCTTCTTTAAAAAATTCGAACTGAAGTCCGGTCTTGGAATGAATACTAAAAAAACAGGCATACTGCCATTAGCATCGTGGAATCCAGACCCCTCTGTTATGATCTCTAGTTGTAAGGTTGTACAGTCAGTGAACATTCTTGGTATAGAGTGGATGAAAAATGGTGTGTCTATGTTTAACTGGTTGGAAATGAATTTAAAAATTTATCGATCTTTGAAACAATGGCGCCATCTCTCAATAATGAAAAGGATCGATCTTTATAATACACGTGTAGTGCCAGTTGTTTTGTATAGGGCGACTTCGATTCCTTCACTTGCCGAGTATGCAATCAAAGAAGAAGAGTCTTGGTTGACCTCACTTTTTCACAAATCTTATCTTCCCGCCCTCAAACGTCCCAAAAAATTTATAGGGGGAGGCTTGTGTCTCTTAGATGATATTCTTCCAACCTACTATCGTAAAATAGTTGAAAAAATGGGCGTGTATCATGAACAAGACTGGAGAAGGTACTTCACTTCTACGGAATTTTATAATTGGATTCACATGGGCACCATTTTAACAAATTCAGATTTGGAAATGTTTTCTCCCTTTTTAGCATCGATTCAGAGGGTATTATGGAGATCCCATCCTGTTTATTTATCGGATACAACAATCGATATTATATACCAAAACAAGGACAAAAAACCGTTTATCAAGAGATTTGGAGATCCTGTTGTTCTCGAGAGAACTGCTCTTAACCAAAATAAATTTACAGCACATGACTTAGATAGGTCAAATTTTAACATAGGAAGGTTCCGCTTTCCACTTGAACGTTCTTTTATTGGTTTTAATCCTTCGAAGCCGTGGTTTTTAAAATTTGCACTTCAGAGACCTAGATATGATGGAGCGATTTCAATATCTGAAAGATTTCAAAGTTTGTTGGGCCTCTCTTTGTCCTGGAAGAGAAGAATTCTGAAATCTACGGGTAGTATTGCCGATGGTGCAAAATTTACTGCACAATTACAAATTTCAGGACAAATCCTCAAATTTCAGCTTCCTTGCATGAACTGTGGGTTTTTATTAAACAATATCTTCCATGCATTCGTAGACTGTCCAATCCTAAAGGTGTTTAAGCTATTCGTAAAGTTTAACGTTTGTGAAAATGAAGACGATTCCTCAAATATTTTAAAAGCCTATGTTCTTTTTGGTGTCTTTAATCTTAAAAAGAAATCTCCCCCCAGTCACAAAGCAATTGAATCTGCAATACAAAATGTCAAATCTTTAATTGCACAAAAACTTACTACTAACGAGTACATTTTAGAAAAAGATCTAAGACCTATCCTCATTGGTGCTGCCGCCCGCCACTCTGCTTTTGAGGTCAAAATTCCTGATTTGGGAGCGTCAACATGGAAATGGGCTGGAGACCTCATTAAATTTTATCCGAACAGTTCAAAATTCTATTGGAACGACATCAGAAGGATTTTAAGAATGCATCGCCGTTTTGTATTGAATACAAATTAGTTTTATCAACTGTTGTTTTATATATATGGTTTTTATCTGGTCGGTAATTTTGAACTATAATGTTCATTGATGTTTTTATTACGTAACTGTCCAGATTTGATTTTATTTCTTATTGTTTCTGTATGTTTTTAGTGTATTTTTTGTACACTGTATTCTTTTTGCAGTAACAGAATAAAATTATTTTAACCATGAAAAAAAAAAAAAAAAAAAAAAGATCCTTGATGTATATTGTTCTTATAAGCCGAATTAGTCCGATGGCATCCGTCTTACAGCCAACTGTATTTTTTAAACACTTGATAAAAACAACCAATGTTCATAAAAGTGTACACCTTATGGAAAGTGATTTTTTTTCTCTTCAGCAAGGTCTTTATTTCATTATTTAATATATCTGACGTACACAATATACACATATATATATATTAATAAAATTAAAAAAGGAAAATTGTGCAGTGTTATTATATGCAGGAAGACCAAAGACATCAATATAGTTCTCTATTATTTTTTCTACCTCAGAGAGATCAATAGCTACTGCTGACAATTTAAAACACCATGGCGTGAGAGGTAGATGATTAACCGCATTTCTGCGCAGAGGGAAGATAAATCTCCCTGTATGAAAGACAGATTCTCTGCCCAGATCATGATAGGTCAAAATATCTTCCTCAATTGCAATCTTTTCTAGCTCTTTTGGAGACTTCAGACCCCTAAAAAAAGGAGGTTTCTTATGACTTTGCCGTATGACATCGATCGTTCCCATTGAATCAAAACATGGAGCTAAAGTCCATATAATTCTTTGGGCAGCCCCCCATTCTCTCGAAAAAATAGTGACGATATCATTCGAGAGAGTAGTACCGAACATAAGAAATTTAAAAACGTCTGCCTCAAAAATAAAACTCCTCCATTCCAGGTCAGGATTTGTTAAAACATCTTTTAAAACATCACGATATATTCTAGGTAAAATCTTTCCCAATAAGGACAGACCACCACCTAACTGCCTACGTGGCCGTTTCAACGCAGGTAGATATGTATGATTAAAGAGTGTTTGAAGCCAGTGTTCCTCTTCTTGGATTGCTCTCTCCCCAACAGATGGAAGCGCTGTGGCGATATATATGATTTGGGAAATTATTTGTGTATTATACAAATCAATTCTTCTTTGTAAGTTTAAATTCCTCCATGTTTTGCAGCATTTTTCAGCCTTTGAGAACAGTTGGCACCAATTAGCATCCGACGCTCCATTGCTAAGCCACTCAATGCCTAAGATGTTCACACTATCCGTAACTCTACAACCACTTATAATAGTGGATGGCTCAGGAGACCAGAGACCTAAAGTCTTTTTCAAGTTAAGTTTCATCCCAGAAACGACAGAGAATTTATTAAAATAAGAAATAATAGTCTCTATTCTTTTACGCAATTGTGGTACGGAATTGCCCTCAATCATGATAGTAATGTCATCAGCATAAAGATCGACTAAGTGAGTCTTTCTTCCAAAACATACACCAAACCCATTATACTTCCGCACTAATTTTCGATATAATAGCTCCATTGCAGCAACAAAAAGTAATGGTGACATAGGACAACCTTGCCGACAACTCCTACCTAAAATAATGGACTCACTCTGTACTCCGTCAATATTAAAAGATGAAGATCCGTTAAAAAGAAGTGCCCGTATTGGATTAAAAAAGCGTCTGGGTAAAAGTTTCTTAACTGCCTCAAAAATATAACTATGTCGAATACAATCGAAGGCTTTACTAAAGTCGACTGCTATAATTGCTCCGACCTTTCCTCTAGTCCTTGTCGAATCAATGGCAGCTTGGATATTCCGGGAAATATCGGATATGCGTCTTTTGCTCAAAAATCCTTTGTGACCCATGCTTAATTTTTTATTCAAGATGGGCTCAATCTGCTTCGCTAGAACTCCCGCCAAAATTCGATACGCCTCATTCAATATGGTCAACGGCCTCCAATGACTAATGCTCGTCCCATTTCCTTTCTTGGGGATTAAAGCTATTCTAAGTGATTTTACAATATTCTTAAATTATTGTAAATTACTTTTATATCAATGTTAGTCATTTCTTATTCGAATTAAACTATTGATCACTTATTTTTACTATCTTCTATATCAGGATGTTGAATTCCCTTGATGATCACTTTTGGGCTGAGAGATCTTATTTAAACTTCTATGTTTTTTCCCTTCTATTATGTGTAATTTCACAAAATAAAAAAGTGATAAGATAAAGTTAAAAGAATTGAGAGCTCAATAAATTATGAAATAAATTTTTTAAATGTTGAAATCATTTTATTCTGTTATCATAAAAATACTGTGACAATAAATAAAAAGTGTGAATAATATATAATTACATCTAAACAGTTACATATAAACCAGAGATAATATAGAGTGCCGAAACAATGTATGATACCAAAAATATAAAATCTCATCCTCTCGCTCTCTTTAATTCTACCTGTCATTTTTTACTCTAAAAATGGAGTACTAATTCTGCTTTACCTTCGGCACTCTATATTCTCTATGGAATAAACATCTAGGAACATTATTATTCAAAGTTACTGTATACATAAAACTCCAATCAATTTTTATTTACTCAAAAAATATTTTTGGGAAGGATCTCACGATAATTATACCAAAGACATACTTCAAAGTTTATATAGATTTTGTATATTAACTTATGCTGGAAACATATTTTATAATGATTTAAAGAGTAAATATTAAATAACAGGCAGATGCTGCTCAGCATTGCCCAGGATTTTCTATGAATGTCATCTTTGATCTAATATTTCCTTGGCACCATATACCTACAAGCTAATAATAATGTACTAAGTGCTTTAAAGATCCAGAGAACCTAACAAAGAAATAAAAAGTCTTTTATTAGTATATATTTTGTCTGGGAGAAAAAATCCGCTCCAAAGTATTCCTTCTCAACCTGAAATTGACGCGCTATTATCAAGGAGTAATGTATTTTTTCCGGCATCATATAAACCAGAGGCGGAGTGGCCACCGGGAGTACCGGGACTATTCCCGGTGGGCCGCTGGTCTCAAGAAACATAAATGGCCGTTGACAGCCTCCCAATGGCATATTGTGACCTGTATAAGGCCGGCGAGGGCATAATTGTCCCGGTGGATAAATTATTACCCCTCTGTTCCTGATATAAACATATGCAAAAAGTATTTTCAGGGGGACACCAAGTAGTCCAAAACATACCTTAACACCTCAACGACATCCACAGAAAATTTGGTCTAAAAACCAACTTGGCAATTTTAAGCATTTTGGGAATAAAATAAGCGCTAATAATAATATTTTTTCCTGTAATGCCCACAACCAATAAAATACTCCCTGACCACTCAAAAATTGTATATGTATTTGTCACTTGACACACGTGCGCTTTTTTTACTACGATTAAAAAATAGTTTTTACGGTGTTTAGTGGTCATTGAGTACAGGGAGTGTGGTAGCTGCGGGTGGATATCTCATCGGAGATCCGTTTGGTGAAGCTTGTTTCCAGCTGGTAGTGGAGGATATCGTAAGAATCATCCAAAAGCCTCCCTGGAAGATCTTTAAATAACACAGGCCAACAAAAATCAACAAAAAAAAAAAGGTCGGACTAATTTTCCGTAATTCTTATAGAGTTTTATCCACTGATTCCGAATATGGTATTCATTTTTCAAAGTTAGTGATAAATTCAGAGCTAAATGGATTTCAATTTTTCAGCACTTTTTCGATTCAGAGCCATTATTGACATACAAGGACTGAAGTATAGACAAAATAAATAGCAATGATTTGATAGAGCTTAGATCAAAGTACTCATTTAATTTTTACTTCGTCTCTGGCACATTTAAACTTTAAAATATATGTCATTTTGTACGAAAAATGAAGGGTTTTTCTTAGAGACTCACTGTTCCTCACTGCTCCTCACTCAAAGGTCTTACATGATTAAAAATTGATATGAATATGAAGAAAAAATATCAAGCTTTAATTTGATATGCTTAATATTCCATAAAATGCCTTATTTTAATCAAAATTAGCAAATGAATATTTTTTAAATCCTCTCCATTTTGCCCTTTTTTAGAGAAATTCATAAGTCACCCAGTGAGATAGAAACAGAGAGAGAGAAACTGACGTCACAACGTATGTAAACAATAAAGAGTAATTTTCCTTCTTTCATTGGAATTTGAGTGTTTTTTCCCGGAAATCTTCCGAGGATCCAGGATTCCTAATGAGTGGCCTGCCGGCTGTGCCGTCGTAGACAACATTTGTGAGAAGAATTCATCGTGACACAGCCTCGGATCAAGCATGGAGCAAGGAGTGGAAGCTTAGGAGGACATGACTCCCCAGAGGGTGCTTAGCCTATTCTCTTTGCATCAAAGAGGATGATGAGTCGGAGACAGACAGACAGACCCTCAAGGACATTACCCCCCTCCTCCTCTCTCTTCCTTAAGGCTGGTTGGCTGGCTCATTCCGTCTGCTCAAAGAAGATGACGTGTCGGGCACCCCGGAGGGAGGGAGGAATGGACTCCCGTGAGAGAGAGAGAGAGTCATTGCCTTTGTCCTGTCTACCTACTAGCCTATTCTATCGGGGAGTCTCCTTTTCAAGTGAATCCATCGTTTTTTGCAGCAGAAAAATGAATTACTTACGTTTTCGTTTGCAAAATTCACCTTTTATTAACTATTCAAAAGATACAGCGGGCATGCACCGAAACTCTACGTCGATGGACAAATGGCGAGTAAAGTCTGAACTTTGGAATTCCCATGGTTTGTAAGGAGCCAACAAACCATATCACAGACTGCTACTTTTGCGCTATTGATTTGAGTGGGATGAACAGAAAGAAGCGGGACAGCCTCAAATATCCTGATGTTCTATCAGCACGCCGTCCTGTAGCCCACAGTGAAGAAATTCCAGTGCCTATCTTCGAAGAACTTCCTAACATTAGTGACGAAGATGCCTCAAGTTTTGAAGACCCTGAAGAAGAAGAAATGGTTTTTGAAGATGATACTCCACATCCATTTTCCCAAAAGGAATTAAATGATCTAGTTCGATTCAAAAATATTATCTATTCTTATATTTTATAGGAACACTTAAATTATTTAACTCAACTAAATTATTATCATACTTATTTTATCCCGGTGCTAAAAATGGCAACATGTAATTTACACGTATTTATAATTTTTAATGGACATAATTCAGTTTAAAATATACAATCAGATAATTAAAATATGTTGTTGAAAT
Source organism: Caligus rogercresseyi (assembly GCA_013387185.1). Classification (NCBI taxonomy): domain Eukaryota; kingdom Metazoa; phylum Arthropoda; class Copepoda; order Siphonostomatoida; family Caligidae; genus Caligus; species Caligus rogercresseyi. Next base: position 17,727,316 of record CP045895.1, on the reverse strand, counting down.
ATATTTTTTCTTATTTTAAAAATATAGGACGATACACATGAAAAGTCAGCTGATAATAAACAAAAATGTTATGAATTTTTGTCACAAAATGGCTCTTTAAAATCAATTTAGCATTAAAACCTGACCTGATGAAGATAAACGGATATCATTTCCTCATTAAGCAGTGCAAAACTTCTAAATAAGTTGTTGAAATCTAAGTCACTATCAAGAATTAAAAAATATATAGTTTACTGAGTAATTTATTGGTTTTTTTATTCAGCCTCAAAAAATTTACATCACATATTATATGTACATATAAAACGTAGAAGAGGAATTACGTACTTTGACATCATTGAGCATTTTAGTTTAAAAAAATTCCCAGCCTGATAAGCCTTTCAGCACATATTAAAAATTAATAACAACCGATTAGAACATCTAAAAGGAAAGCAAATGAGGGCTATCATGACAAACAAAGTATACAAATGTAAAAGTTCTTTCAAAAAATCCTTTTTAATGCTTCATACGATTTAATAATTATTTTTAACATTGATAATTATTTAGTAGAAACTTTGGGGTATAATTTGATCAAATCTTCACCATACTGCCATCCAGATCCGAAGGCATTTGGGATTCAGCAGTGCAAAACCACTAAATAAGCTTGTTGAAATCTAGGCAACAATCTATAAGTTAAAAGAATGTTTACAATGTAATTAATTCCTTTTTATTTTCATGCACCTTACATATCAAACTAAGTTCAATGAGCGACAATCAGGTTTTAAATTTGCTGTCCCAATGATTTGAAGATAATTGTAACAGTTCTTGTACGATTGCTATTTCTTTAAAGACTAGCTCATTTCAGCTCCGTGGCTAAGGCTAGGTCCTGCGGGCGGCTGGGTGGACAACACGTAGTGTAAAGAACTTTCCAAAATCCTGTCACAATTACAGCGTAGGAATGCATCTTCTAGTTCTCCAGCTTCTGTTCTTAAAGTTGCTTGATGTCTGTCTCTAGCAGATGGCCCGTCGGGTGCCCAGGCGTTGTTCCCGGAGGGCATAATGTAAATGGAATGCTTATTGGGAAGGGTTAGATTGACGATTTGTGACTCGGCCTTTGCGATGTCCCTGTCCACTTTTAAATCATCTGGAGGAGGTCGTCCTTGGTGGAGCGGATGCCATAGCGCTCCGTAGGGGACTCAGGCCCCATGGGGGAGATGGCTTCCACCTGAGGGTGTTGGAAAGTCTTTGCTTAGTTCCCAAGTATGGATTCAGAGTGACGTGAAGAGTGAGGCCAATGCAGACGAGGGCGTGGTGGTGTTTGGTCCGCCTTCTAGAGTGTGTGGGGGATGGGAGTCTCTCCCCAGGTCCATGCAGGGTTGCTTGTGTGGTATCTTCATGGCATGCCCGTGCGGCTACTGTTGAAATGGTGCTCTATTTCAGTATGAGAGGATGTAGGGCAGGTGGACCCCCCTCCCCCCGGAATAAAGGACGGCGACGGATCGGTGGGCAGACAACTGCGCGTTTCATAAATGAATTATGTGTATCATTGTGATTTGTGGTTGTTGAAAGGATTGTGTTGTTGGATGTCTTGTTTTTTTTTTTTTTTTTTTGCCTTTTTTTTTTTTTTTTTTGCTATATGGTTCGATAGAATTGCATCCGATAGGATATAAATAAGCGTTATAGCGTTATAGTTAGTCTATCGAACCTAGGATCTTATCAATGAGGTAGACCAAAAATGACATCCCCTCTCGGATTCGAACTGCGCCCCAACATTGAGAGTTGAACACGCCTTAACACGCACGGCTATCGAGCTCCTTGTTTTATCTTGGAAGTACACTCTTGGGCTCCTCGGGGCGGCGGCTATGAGTTTGAAGGACGTGGGTGGGTGACTGGAAGGGAGGTCGTCCCGCTGTATCTTTTGCATAGTTAATAAAAGGTGAATTTTGCAAACGAAAACGTAAGTAATTCATTTTTCTGCTGCAAAAAGCGATGGATTCACTTGAAAAGGAGACTCCCCGATAGAATAGGCTAGTAGGTAGACAGGACAAAGGCAATGACTCTCTCTCTCTCTCACGGGAGTCCATTCCTCCCTCCCTCCGGGGTGCCCGACACGTCATCTTCTTTGAGCAGACGGAATGAGCCAGCCAACCAGCCTTAAGGAAGAGAGAGGAGGGGGGGGGGGGGGGGGTAATGTCCTTGAGGGTATGTCTGTCTGTCTCCGACTCATCATCCTCTTTGATGCAAAGAGAATAGGCTAAGCACCCTCTGGGGAGTCATGTCCTCCTAAGCTTCCACTCCTTGCTCCATGCTTGATCCGAGGCCGTGTCACGATGAATTCTTCTCACAAATGTTGTGTACGACGGCACAGCCGGCAGGCCACTCATTAGGAATCCTGGATCCTCGGAAGATTTCCGGGAAAAAACACTCAAATTCAATGAAAGAAGGAAAATTATTCTTTATTGTTTACATACGTCGTGACGTCAGTTTCTCTCTGTTTCTATCTCACTGGGTGACTTATGAATTTATCTAAAAAAGGGCAAAATGGAGAGGATTTAAAAAATATTCATTTGCTAATTTTGATTAAAATAAGGCATTTTATGGAATATTAAGCATATCAAATTAAAGCTTGATATTTTTTCTTCATATTCATATCAATTTTAATCATGTAAGACCTTTGAGTGAGGAGCAGTGAGGAACAGTGAGTCTCTAAGAAAAAACCTTCATTTTTCGGACAAAATGACATATATTTTAAAGTTTAAATGTGCCAGAGACGAAGTAAAAAATTGAAATGAGTACTTTGATCTAAGCTCTATCAAATCATTGCTATTTATTTGTCTATACTTCAGTCCTTGTATGTCAATAATGACTCTGAATCGAAAAAGTGCTGAAAAAATTGAAATCCATTTAGCTCTGAATTTATCACTAACTTTGAAAAATGAATACCATATTCGGAATCAGTGGATAAAACTCTATAAGAATTACGGAAAATTAGTCCGACCTAAATTTGGCTGTTGGCCAGTGTAATTCTTACGTCATAAGTACGTCAGGAGTTGACGTCATAATTATTGAAGACAATTCCTCATCAACATCATTGGAAAAAAAGGAAATGTCTGCACTCCCCCCTGAACCTCCAGACCCTTGCCCGTCGGGCAGGGTTGTGGAGGAAAGAAACATAGAAGAAAACTTTTGTGAAGCCAAAGAACCCTCATCCAAGGTATTTTCTGAGAAAGAGGGAGCGAACATAAGCACCGAAGGAGCTCTTAAGGAGGGGAAAAGAAGAAAATAAAAAAGGAATGACATACTCCAGTGTAGCTAAAGGGCTCAGGAATTCTACTGCTACAGCGAACAAGTATGTCAACAAAGATATAAAAATAAGTCCGTTATGGAAAAGGATTTTCATTGATTGGAAAGATAAAGAGGGCCGAGCTTTGAAAGGTTTTCAGCCGAAGCTGTCCCAATTTAAGAGAATCTTTAATGTATTGAATGTGACAATGGATGATATCTTATTGATCAACGATTGTAAAAGTCAAGCGGGGTTTATAACAATGGAGTTCAAACAACCGTGGAATGTGATAGAAAAGTTTGGGTCTCTCGGTCCTATACTTGAAGTGGACGGAGATGTGGATTTTTCCATCAGAGGCCTTCAAAATGTAAAGACAGCACAAAAACCCGTGGATATAATTGTGAAAAATGGGTCTGAAGTTCATCTCCCGGAACTAAAGCAAATATTGTCTCATTTTGGCGATATGGTTGGGGAGTTCCAAAGCGTTCCCCATACTGTGGTTCCGGATGAAGAGGATGACAAGGAATTTTCGGAGAAATTTAATCACATTATGTCAGGAAAACTAAAATGCCGAATTAAACTCGGAAAAAAACTACCTATGTTTGTTCCCGTAAGGGGAAAGAAAGTTGAACTGCTATCAACTCGCCAACACTTGCAATGCTACAAATGCTTGCAGTTTGGCCATACTAAAGCGAAGTGCCAAGCCCGACAAAAAATTAGTTACGGGGAGTTTGAAAAGAACTTCCGAATGGTGTTCGGTCTTCCACTCTATACAACTGGTGCAGAAGAGAGACGTGAAACAGAGGAAAATGCTCATCAAGAAGAAGAAGAGTGCTTGGAGTTCGAGGAGAGTGGAGTAGCCGAGTGTGTGACACAGGAGATAAATAAGGAAAAAACCGAAGGAAAAGTCAGCCCTGGAGAGGCAGAAGAAATAGTAACAATTCAGGAAGGGGATAAGGAGTCCACTAAATCATCATGTTCTACCCCCAAAGATGATTATAAAATGGTTCTCAGGAAACGACAAGTGCTGAAACTGCAAAAGAACGGTTCCAGAAAGAACAAAGGTCCAAAGGACAGCCCCGAAGAAAAAATCCAAAAAATGAATACTTCACACATGGAAAGCTACCTATCTGAAAACGATGGAGAAGAAGCTTGAAGTCAAATCTAAATTTTAAACTTTCTCGATGTAAGTACCTTTTAGTGTTTTAAAAGTTGTTTTTTTGTAGCCCCTCCCATTTTATTAAATATGAGTCTTAAAATTTTATCAATCAATGTCAATTCAATGACAAACTATGCGAAACGAAATTTGTTGAGTCAACATTTTTTAAATATGGACCCTGACATTTTAGCAATGTGTGATACGAGAGTTGTTGGTGTTTGTGAGGACACAATGTTTTCATCCATGTATAAATTACTACAGGTGTCTGCGGTTAGAGTAAAGGGAAAACATCCTTCAAGAGGAATTTGGCTAGCTATCAAAAAAAATCTGAAGCCAAAGTTTGTTGCTGCTGATGACGGAGGAAATTACGGCATAGCGGAAATAACTTGGCAAAACAAAACAGTAAAGTTAGTGGCTCTTTATGGCCCAAACAAAGACGATGCTGAATTTTATGAAAACATTGATAAACGGTTTTTGTCAAATGACGACTCTTCGAATGATGAATGCATTATTTTAGGTGATTTTAATATGGTAATGAACCAAGAGAGAGACACTTTTAACTATAAACAAGAAAATAATAAAAAAGCTTCGAATCAAATGAAAAATATCATAGCAAAGTTGGGTTTCAAAGATGCCGCTTTTAAGTTCAAAATATTGCCAGACCACACGTTTTTTAGAAAGCAAAAAGATAAAGATTTTATAAGTGCTCGATTAGATTATATTTTTGTTTCTGGTGGTTTATATCCTTCACTTAAGGAGTTTAGCACGCTACCAAGTTTTCAATCCGATCACCATCCAATTATAGCAAAGATTTCTCCAATTGAGCATTATCGTAAAAAAGTTTGGAAATTAAATGTGTCTCTTTTAAGCGCGGATAAAACCACGGAATGTAAAGTTGGAGAAATAATTCAGAAAATACTGCTCAGATTAGAAAAAAAAGAAATCAAATCTCCTGCTCACGCCTTAAAGTTGTCCTTAGACTGTGTAAGACGGGAATACATCAAGTTGGGCATTAAATTGAGTAAGTTGAGAAAGTTGAGACAAGAAGAGCTACTAAAATTGAAACAAGTGCGTGGTTTAGATGAAGTAGGGGAGGAAAATCTCAAAAATATAGTAAACTATAATTCGAAGGGATACTTAATTAGAAGTGGACTCAGAAATTTGCCCAAAGAAGATGTAATGCTCGATAGACTGAAGAAATGGGAAGCAAATAGAATGGGCAAAAAACAAGTAAATGCTATTTTTGACAATAAAGAAAACTTGGTTGAGAATAAAATTGAAGCTTCAAAAATTATTTCGGAGCACTTTCATCAGATGTATAGATGTAGAATATGTTTTAAAGACGGTTTAAGCAGTCTAACCAAATGCTTCTTGAAAATGCATAGTCTTCAAGATAATGACTTTTCCCAGTTCCTTAATCCGCAAATTGGATTCAATTTGAACGAATCTGATAAGGGAGTTCTTAATTTGAAGATCTCGGAAGCAGAAATAAAAGAATATATTTTCTCCTACAAGAAAAAAAATAAGGCACCGGGTCCTGACGGGTTCCCCATAGAATTTTATCAAAAATACCATAAATTTATGGTGCCCCTATTATATAAAGTAGTTGAGGAGGGCATTGAAAAAGGATATTTTAATGATCACATTACGAGAGGTAATCTCATCTTGATACCTAAAGATGGTAAAGATCCACGAAATATTGAAAATCTTAGGCCCCTTACCATGCTCAATACGTCGTATAAAATTTACAGTGGCATATTAGCTAAAAGATTGCAGTCTGTTTTGCCATCTTTAATACACCCATCACAAAAGGGTTTCATTCGTGGCCGATGTATGGAGGATGTCATAAGGGGTATCCAAGATAGTATAGCAACAGTGAAGGAAAAGAAGAAAATGGTTTCCTTAGTAGCCATTGATTTCAAAAAGGCTTTCGACAGTGTCGACCATGGTTGGATAATCGCCTGCTTGCGAGAGAAAGGTTTTGGGGAATATTTTATTCGCATGATCGGTATGTGCCTCGGGGGCTTACTTACGCATTTTGAGGAGAAGTCAAATGTTTTTGCGGTAAACAGAGGTTGCCGTCAAGGAGACCCAATATCCCCATACCTGTTCATTCTGGCTCTTGACCCACTGATAAATGCAATAGATGGTGCTCCAAACATAAAAGGAGTTGAAATAGGAAAGCTAGAACACAAAGTAGAAGCGTTTGCAGATGATCTAAATGTTCTTTATTCTGGTGATCAGGAGGATATGAGTAAGTCCATAAAAGCAACATTGAGGATCTTAAAAGCATTTTCGAACGTTTCAGGTCTGGAAATAAATGTTAATAAGTCTAGAGCCATTTCTAACTGTGCAAAAGCTGTGATTGTCAACGGTTTAAAAAACTATGAGAGTCTTAAGGTGTTGGGATCTTTTGTTTCGTTAGATTCATATGGTCAGATTGAAAACTATAAAAACATCATTAACAAGGTGAACAAAACAGTTGCCAAATATTCAACTATACTAACGACGAACATACCGGCTAGAGTTTTCGTTTGGAATGTGCTGGTGCTCCCCAATATTACTCACCTGTTGAGAACTACCACTTATTGCAGGAAATTAGTAGAAAAAGTACAAGAAATTGCCTTCAAATTTATTTTTAAGTATGGTAAAAGTAGATTAATCACAATGAAGAGAGTTACCCTCCCAAAGAAGTATGGTGGATTAGGTATGATCGATATAGAGTCGTTTTGGAAGACAATTACATTCTCCTGGTTCAAGAAGATACTTAGACCACGCACAATATGGGCTGAATTATTGAATAGTAAATTAATAGAACAATACGGGTTTTCAATAGATGAAGTGTATGGTAAAGGACCGGATAAGATTATTAATACCCTGCAGAACATGAATATTTTTTGGAAAGAATGTGCTACGATAGGGAAGGAAATTATATTTAAGATTCTTGCTCTTATGAATTGGCAAGAGCCAACTGTAGATAATGGTAGATTAACATGTCTTCAGGGTACGTCACTAAAGAGGAAAATAGACTACATTGGCGAAATTTTAAATGATAACGATTGTTTTACTTTAAGCGAGATTTTAGAGAAGGAAAGTGTCAAACAACAAATTAAACTTACTCGAAGACCTATTGGACCAAGAGACTGTTTTTTTAATTTCATGAAGAATTTTAACAATATGAATCTTAGAGAAGTTTTAATTCAAGAAAATGTTAAATATGTCTTTTTAAACCAAGTTGAAAGAAGAATAGGAAGAATGGATTTTAAATGCACTGTAAAAGATGCATTAAAGTTTTTAAAGAGTAAGCATTTGTCGTTTAAATGGTATTGGCTGAAGTATCGTTTAATTTCAAATACGTTGCCCTTTGGAAGTATTCATGGGCGATCTGAGGATGATCGATTGTGTTTTTTCTGTGAAACTGATCTCGAAACGTCTTCTCACTTCTTGCTGGATTGTCAGGAGCTGAAAAAAGTTTGGCTCATTGTAATAGAAGAAATTTACTTTAAATTGGGATTACACTTAAAAGTTAAAAATTTTGCTTTCATGTATATAGGTCCTTTTAATGAAGAAATAAATTTAATAGTTACCAAAATTCAATGTGTTTTATATAAATTGAGAAGCACAAAGACTCCCCTCCCACACTGTTTTGATGCCTATATAAGGAATATTATAAAAGAAATTTTATGATAAATTCCCTCCCCCCCCCCTAATTCATGTATGTTCGCTGATTGTTTTTATTGAACGGTTGTGATAGTTTGTTAAGAAGTTGATTTCTTGAAATTATAGTTGTATTTTGTGTAAATGTACTATTATTCGTTTTCTTAATAAAGTTATCTCGTTGCGAGAAAAAAAAAAAAAATAAGATAAAGTTAAAAGAATTGAGAGCTCAATAAATTATGAAATAAACTTTTTTAAATGTTGAAATCATTTTATTCTGTTATCATAAAAATACTGTGACAATAAATAAAAGTGTGAATAATATATAATTACATCTAAACAGTTACATATAAACCAGAGATAATATGAGTGCCGAAACAATGTATGATACAAAAATATAAATCTCATCCTCTCGCTCTCTTTAATTCTACCTGTCATTTTTTTACTCTAAAAATGGAGTACTAATTCTGCTTTACCTTCGGCACTCTATATTCTCTATGGAATAAACATCTAGGAACATTATTATTCAAAGTTACTGTATACATAAAACTCCAATCAATTTTTATTTACTCAAAAAATATTTTTGGGAAGGATCTCACGATAATTATACCAAAGACATACTTCAAAGTTTATATAATTTTGTATATTAACTTATGCTGGAAACATATTTATAATGATTTAAAGAGTAAATATTAAATAACAGGCGGATGCTGCTCAGCATTGCCCAGGATTTTCTATGAATGTCATCTTTGATCTAATATTTCCTTGGCACCATATACCTACAAGCTAATAATAATGTTACTAAGTGCTTTAAAGATCCAGAGAACCTAACAAAGAAATAAAAGTCTTTTATTAGTATATATTTTGTCTGGGAGAAAAAAATCCGCTCCAAAGTATTCCTTCTCACCTGAAATTGACGCGCTATTATCAAGGAGTAATGTATTTTTTCCGGCATCATATAAACCAGAGGCGGAGTGGCCACCGGGAGTACCGGGACTATTCCCGGTGGGCCGCTGGTCTCAAGAAACATAAATGGCCGTTGACAGCCTCCCAATGGCATATTGTGACCTGTATAAGGCCGGCGAGGGCATAATTGTCCCGGTGGATAAATTATTACCACTCTGTTCCTGATATAAACATATGCAAAAAGTATTTTCAGGGGAACACCAAGTAGTCCAAAACATACCTTAACACCTCAACGACATCCACAGAAAATTTGGTCTAAAAACCAACTTGGCAATTTTAAGCATTTTGGGAATAAAATAAGCGCTAATAATAATATTTTTTCCTGTAATGCCCACAACCAATAAAATACTCCCTGACCACTCAAAAATTTCACTGAAAATTTCGTCAAAATCTAATGAATCGTAATTGGGAGTCTGGGAAACGAATGGACACACTTCTAATGCTCTAAGTATATATTACTTCCACAGATAGGAATGCTTCATATAGTTTATCCTTATCATTATAATATTTATGTATTAGGTCATATATAATAAGTTTATAATGGATTTTAGAGCTTAAAAGAAGAAACACTTTCGAATATTTTTAGTCGAGTATGATTGAAAACTATTTATACACTTGTTTTATGTTTTATGAATTTTTAAATGATGACTATAATTGAGAATGGTCTGTATATTGATAATAGTCTTCAATATGTATTTATGTACAATCTATAAGAATACTATAGATAAAACCATGGTTCCATAGACGAGTAATCGCTTTAGACAGATAACCGCATACACGGGCTTGGCCATTCATCACATAAAAGTTTTTCATCATGCACGATTTAATTTAAAAAATATGTTTTATTTTGCTTAGATAAATATTATATAAAATAGATTCAGATCAATTAATCAACGTTTGTTAGGAGGGGTACATCCAAATCTGGAGCGTAGGAAATAGCTTCCCTAAGTGCTTTAACCTCACAGCAGTACATGTAGCCCTTGGAGATATCCATTCTGTCCCAATCCACCCATGAGAGTTGGTTGCAAACATCTGGGCAGAGAAGAGTAGGCGGAGTCTTGCTATGGATATCATTGGAGCCAATGAATGCAACACCTCTGTCGCTATTCGGGTCGTATGCAACCTTCCACATTACTTTTGGAGCTGGAATGAATTTGCCTTCAAGAATAATATTTCACGGTCGTAGTAGGACAATATTTCATAGGTTCCAGTGGTAATTTGGAGGTTGCTCTTTTTCCTATAATAATGAAAAGATATTTAGAAGAAGTTAAATGATAAATATTAAGTATGTAAGTACTTCTCAGCCAAGTCACGTAAGGACATTTCGAGGGACTTCCAGTTGCCGTTATTGAAGGATTGAAACTGTGGAGCAACATTGACGAAGAAATAAGTTCCCATCTGCTCAGCAAAATCATAAATCCTGCATCGGGAGACAAGTGTCCTCTTGCAAAATAATTTGTTCCACTTCGGCTTGTTTCTATGAGGGGATTGCCGTTAATTTCTTTATGGCCAGTTATGGTTTCTACAGCTTCTTTTTGATGTTTCTTGGAATATGCCCTTTAAAAGAATATATAATATTATATATTGCTACTTAATGAGAGAAAGACACATACCTATTGATTTTGCTCGTAGAGCGTCCTCCAAACAACCTCTTTTGTCCTGTTTCATCAGCCCTGAAAGCAATTCGACCAACTGTCATATCCTGAAAGGCTATATGCTCCCCATCAAGACTGTGGCTTGTCCAAAGTGTAGCATACAATAGCTCATCAACGCAAATCTCGATTTGTTTTGTGAATCCTTTTTCTAGCTCCCATCCCAAAGATATACTTGTGATTCTTTGCAATTGATTTCTTCGTTTATCAGCACCCTCTGTCGAACACTTTGAGTCCCTTACAATATTCAAAAGAGGCTGATTCATGTATTTACACCGATAATCTTCTGGATTCACCACTTTTCCTTCACTGAGCAGTTCTTCATTTTCACAGTTTAAGATCAAGGATCGTACTTTTGATGTTCTTTGACCTTTGTTAAGAAGCGAATTTCCTCTGCGTCGATGACAAAACATCTCAGCATTGGATCCTTCAGCTAAAAAAATGGAATCATTGATATTGATAAACTCCTATAAGAGATATACTTACGAACGATTTTAATCCTGTCGTCATCTTCATTTATGTATGAAGAATAAAGAAACTTGCCATCAACAGCAAAAATGGGCGGATATTTGCTCTGAAGTCTATTAACGTTAATTTGGCATCCCTTTTTAATGATGGGTGGCTCAGTCACTTCGATTTTTCCCAACAAGGAAGGCCAAACTCCTTTGGTTAGTAGATTGGGGATGGAAGGTATGGCTTCCATCAACTCCGACAGCTCACAGCACATAACATACCCGGCTTCAAAATTCATAAAATCCTCGTCGGCAAACTCAGTTTTCTCACAGACATTGTACAGATTCCCTCTGGAACTGTTCTTGCATGTGGGTTATTTAGCCCAACAAATGCAATGGCTACATTTGCGTTGGGTCATGGAGTACTTTCCAGAAATATTTTGGAGCTGGGACATAACGTAGTGATGACGTTTTTTTTTATAGAAAAGAATTTCCAAAAAAAGTACTGCGTAGTGATGACGTTTTTTTTAAGAAAGAATATCTAAAAAAAGTACTGCGTAGTGATGACGTTTTTTTTTTAGAAAAGAATTTCCAAAAAAAAGTACTGCGTAGTGATGACGATTTTTTTTAGAATTTCCAAAAAAAGTAATGCGGAGTAATGACGTTTTTTTTAGAATTTCCAAAAAAAGTCAAAGAAAAGTTGGGAAAAATTGAACGCTGAACGCCAAACTCTTTTTTTTGCGTTCAACGTTCAAAAAAAAGTTGCGTTCCGTTCAGCGTTCCGTTCATTGAACGTGCGTTCAGCTGAACGCCGTTCAATTTTGCGTTCCGTTCACAAGCCTGATTTCAACCAATGAGGTTCGAGAAAATGGTGCCCGTTTGTTATCCGTAGATATTATATTTTCAAGTTTAATTAAAGGTTCATCAATTACCTTTTTCATGGCACGTGAATGAAAAATCAGGTCATAGTTTTAGCTTTGCAATAAAAGATTAGCTCAATATTTTTGTACTGGGAGTGATCTTAGAATTATTGTTCTCAGTCATGGGATATTATATTTATACAAATATCATAAGATGATTTTCTTTATAACTAAACCCATCAAAAAGGCTTTGTACTTTGGTTCTATAATGGTAATTGGAATTACTCTCGTATGGTGACAAAGAATCCCGATGAGCCAGCCATTGCAGCTCCATGGTTAGTAAATATTTTTTTCGTTAAAAGAATATAATTTCACTAAGAACTTGAGCAACTTTTCAACTTTTCATCGTTATAAGAATTGTCATTTAAATTTAATGGTATTTATTTTTCCTATTACTTTTCTTTATTTAACTTGCTTTGCTGAAAAATTGACTTCTTCTTTGAATGATGTTATATTTGTAATTACATTAGCAAATATTGAATAAATATATAAGAAACAGTCCAATATTTTTTGTAGTTTCATTATGCAATGAAATAACAAAAGAGCTCATTCGTTTATTCATATATAAGTATAGAGATATATATAAAACATTTTAACAAGAACAAGAATAAAGCAAAAATAAAATACTCTTATAGCTGAACAAGAAAATATTTATAATAAAGCACGCTACAAGACACATTTTATTTAAAGGTATGTCTTACAGAATACGAGAGGTCTCAGCAATTAATTTATTTAGTAAAGTCACCTAAATTCGAAGGTAAGACTGTTATACAACTATGTCATTCAGTATAAAAACACGCTAATTATGGATAGAAACAATTTTCAGTTTGATGCTTTGTACCAACGTTTTAGATATACAATTTTTTTTATTCCCTATACAAAAAATGCCCCAATAAGTGTCACATTGAATGATAAAACCAATTATCAATATTTGCCCCCAACGTCCCAAACGATTCCTCTATTAACACCTCACATTTGAAAGCATAATTATTTGGTCTAATATTTTTTATTTGAATTTTGAATAATGGATGATTTATTTAGTTGTCATGAGTTGTGTATTAATAAATAATTTGATTATTTAGCTTTAGACTTAAAAATTTCCTATGCCTATGACACTTCATGGACCTTAGCGACATGTGTGATTAAGTACTATACCGGCATCTCCCATTCTTTTCAAGTAATCTACAGAAGACTTCAAAATATTTTAAGAAACTCCATGAACTGTTTTTATTTTTTATGTAAAAATGTGATTATTGAACTGTTTTTGATATATATTTGTTCAGCATCGATGCTAAAACTTTAACTAAAATGCTTATTTATATAGTTTTTACAATGAATTATCATTGATTTTTATTTTTATTTTATCCAGGTATGTTTTCTATTGTAATATATGTAATATAAGTCAATGTATAATTGTAATATTTGTATGTACTATGGTAAGACAGCAATAAATTCTTAACATTGTAAAGATTGCGGTGAGCTCTACCCCGAAACTCTACACACCTTCTTCGACTCTCCGGTTCTAAGTATTGTAAGGAATTTCTTACAATTAAACATAAAAGCCACGTCTCCGACCGATCTAAGGGCAACAATGCTATTCGGAGTCGATACCGACCAAAATATCTAAGCTGACGAAGTCAATCTATAAATATTACTCTTCAAGGTATAAAAGCGTACATAGCCAGAGCATTAACGGATGGACTCAATTAGAAACGCCAAGCATCATAGCATAATGATAGATACATCAGCGAGATATTCGACATTCTCAGTCAAGATTCCGAAGATATTTGGACAGGAATGGGACTTCGCGGGAAATCTTATGAAATTTTTCCCTTCCAGTTCCGTGCGACATTTGAAAACACTGAACTTTATAAAAACAACAATATTATAAATTCACCCCAAGAAACTCTTAAACCTCTTTTTACAAAATATGTTTTTATTATGTTAGATACTTGTTTTACTTTTATAGTCCACCCTGATATTTATGGCTTGTTTGATTATTATAGGGTCTGCTTTTTAACCATTCAATGTCTTTGTTTTTTTAAGTAAGAGAGTAAATAAATATTTGGGGACTGGTTTGTATGTGTATATGTATATTAGACCTCCCATGGAAATTATGAGGCTGAGGCTGACGAAACCACGGGATTCACTGGCGTAGGGTTTTGTATCCATTTTATAATGAGCTGTGGATCCTTCTTCCCTTAGACTAAACATTTCTCCTTATGTTTGTAAATAAAGGGACAATACGTCTTTTTTAATAATAATTTTTATTACTACTCCGTATTTACAATCAATAAATAACAGAACGGGCACATGTAAAATGAAATTAAACTTATGGTGCCCTCGCAATAGTGACCAATCCGGTCATCTATGTCGATCCGTCCTGACCATTATTCAAAGATGGCGTGGTAGTGAGCCAATCTCCAATTCTTGTACCAACAATGAAATTATACTGATTGGAGATTGGTTGGTCTCCAGAATCCTCGTTCCTCTTGAGAAAAATTCTTCTTTCCAACTCAAAACATGGGCAGTCACGAGCCAAATGGATTGGATCTTCATCCGCTTCACCACAAGCTCTGCACAGTGGACTTTGCGATGGATGCATTACATGCAAGTGCCTTCGGAGGAGACAATGGCCCGTCATAAATTGAACCAGGGCGTTTAGTTTTCTTTTAGAAAAATTTAGGAGCCGCTGCCATCTATTCATCTGAACATTGGGCATCATAGTTCGGCTCTCTCGACAATACGTCAACCAGACCAAAGTTTTTGCCATTCTTTTTCGTAGAAGGTAGATACCACCCTTTTATAATAAACTAAGGGGGCACCAACTGCACGACAATACGTCTTATTTCTTCAACTATAATTGATTTTATTCGAATTGATTAACAGAGCGATCATAAATATAGTATATACAATAATAAGACATTAGTCTTTTTAACAAATTTATATGACTTTTGTGGACTTTTAGGTGACAGATTCATGCATAAGTCTCCATATGAACATACTTGAAATGTGCCTAAAACATGTAGATATTGGTAATTAGCAAAGTATGAAATAATATATAATATATTAATCAGACTCAAGGTATACAGATTAAGAAAGTTGTAATGACAGCACCATGTACCACAGCATGTTTTCTTATATCGCAAGAGGATATTCTACATGGCATACAATTTGGGAGAAAAAATCGTATACTTTGGCTTGCTGAGTCAAATTTTTGTATGTGGATGGGTATTTTCCACACTTAAAATAACTAATAGGTAATTATCGCCAAACAATAGATAAAATATTTAATATATGTTTGGGAAAACACCCTGTGTAAGTGTCTGGAAGTGTGTATAAGAGTAATCAAACTAATGATGATAATGGGTAATATCAAATCCATTAAAGATTGTTTTAAATCATTTATTTCCTATCTTATTGAAGCTTTAAGTTGAGTAGGACAGTCTTTATTAAATTGAATAGATACACTTTGTACAAATTACAGACTATTAGCAAGGAAAAATACATGTGAAGGTAAGTTTTGGTGATTATATATTCTTAGGCATCAATGGTTTCAAAAAAAAAATGTATAAGTTAATACTAATTTCATCACTTTTCTTTTTACAATTATAATTAAAAATCGACGGTTGGGAATGGGTATCTTTATGCCATAAATTATATGACGAGATATACGTTTAAAAGGGTCTTTTTGTGCATAGCCAGAGCGATTTCATGGAATCTTACATTTCAAACTCATTAAATTAATGATAACTCATAAAAAAATAAATGAAACTAGAGGCATATATACACTCAGAGAGTGCAAACCTCCGCCGTCACGGGGTCCTTATGAGCCTTCCGAGGCGGATTTTTCACGACTGGGGCGGCGTAGAGGGACGGGGAGGGTTCCCCTCGACGGAAATTCCGAGAGGAAGACGCTCCCGGCACCCGATTTCACAGCACAGCGACATCTATTGGCAGAGTAGGCTAACTTTAAATATTTATTAGTATTTAGCTCATTATACATCTTAATTCTGCACTCAGAGATGCCAAAATTTGATCACTTGTTCCTTTTGACACTTCCAACAACTTCACAAAGTTTCATCCTAATCCGTTCCGTCCTTTTTGAGTTATCTTGCTGACAAACAAACCAACGCCAGTGAAAACTAGAGGCGTATATACACTCAGAGAGTGTGTACCTCCGCCGATCCCCACAACATTCCCCTTCAAACATTCTCCCTTTCACACGCCCGATTTTCTATCTCTAATCATTGTTTCCTCTCTGTTAGCTCATTTTGCATATTAAAAAAGCACTCAAAGACGGGAAGAGGGAGAAGTTTAAGCTACGTCACTGGGTTAACATAGTCCTGAGCTGATATATGAACAATAATACGTCAATGAATATTTTTTTAGCGTTTGTTCTTTCCTACTCCCTGAATAGAGACCCCATTTCATTATTATTATTAGTAGTATTTTGCTCATTTTGCATATTAAAAAAGCACTTAGAGATGCCAAAATTTAATCACTTGTTTCTTTTGGCATTTCCAACGACTCCACAAAGTTTCATTTGAATCCGTTCAGTACTTTTTGAGTTATCCTGCTGACAAACAAACCAACAAACGCCAGTGAAAACAATACCTCCTTCGGCGGAGGTAATTATTTGTATTTTTGGTCAACTTTTTTCTTTTTACAAGCTTAGTTGTTCAATAGTTATGATGTTATTAGTATTTTGTGACTTTCACGAGGTCTAAGACACTGATATTGACACATGGGATTCGGGCTATCCTAATTCAATTGAACTTCTTACCCACATTTGCAATTAAAATCAAGAGACAGAACCAACCACGCACGAGCTTTGTCATTCTCTTTATCAAATATACCAAGCAGGTGGATGTGTTCACTGAGATACTTTATTTTATTCAAATACCAAACACTGAAGTACAACTCATTAAAAGAATTGATGTTCTCTTGTCATTTTTCAAAAAATTTGAAATCAAATCCGGTCTTTCAATTAATAGCAGTAAGACAGCTATACTTCCTTTGGGTGCCTGGATTCCGAAGAGTTCTGTTTTTGTTCAGAACGATTAAATCGCTAGTTCAGTCAATATCTTGGACATTGTGTGGACAAGAAATGGCATTTCAAATTGTAACTGGACCCAAATGAATGCTAAGATATATGGGCAATTGAGGCAGTGGCGAGGTATCTCTTGGTCAAAAAGAATTGATCTTTATAATTTTAGAGTTGTTCCTCTTGTTTTATATAGGGCTACTTCTGTCTCATCTCTGGCTGAATTAGCATTAGAGGAAGAAGAACGTTGGCTTAACCCTCTCTTTCATAAATCATATATTTCTTCTCTAAAACGTTCTTAAAACTGCATTGGTGGAGGGCTGTGCCTCCTTAGGAATATTTTAACAAAATATTATCGCAAAGTAGTGGCTGACATGGGTGTTTATCATAACAGAGAGTGGAGGTTTTATTATACGTCCTCAGAATTTTTTAATTGGATACAGATGGGATCACTTTTAACTAACCCCGAGTTGGAAGATTTTTATCTTCGCTTCAAAGATTGGTTTGGAAGTCAGAGCCCAAATTCTATTCTGATACGAGTATTGATATTTTATACCAAAATAAAGTAAAAAAACCATTTCTCCAGAGATTTGGGGATCTTAGGATTCTGGAGACATTTTCTCTCAATCATAAGGTTTTTACTATTCATGATTTGAATGTCGGCTCCGTTTTAATGTAGCTAGGTTCCGTTTTCAATGTAGCTAGGTTCCGTTTTCCTCTCTCTCGTGCTGCTAATAATTATTGCCCTGCTAAGCCTTGGTTTTTAAAATTGAATACTCCTAAAAATAAATATGATTGTGCAAAGTCGATATCACATAGTTTTATTAATATCCTTTGTCTGCCTCCTTCATGGGAGAAAAGAATTCTCCACTCCACTCAGGGCATAAATGATGCATCAAAGTTTACGGCACAATTCCAAATTTCAGGACAATTAATAAAGTTTTTTAGGCCTTGTAATAACTGTGGGCGTTTATACAATGACATTTTTCATGCTTTCGTAGACTGCCCCGTGCTCAAGTTGGTAAAAAAGTTTGTTGAAATGAATATGTGTGAGAGTAAAGAGATTCCCCCCGGTACTTTAAGTGCTTTTATACTTTTTGGTGCTTTCAAATGAAAAAGAAATGCTCCCCCCTATCAAAAAGCCATAAATTTTGCTTCAAGTAATATTAAATCTTTAATTGCAAAACAAATTGCGGCGAACTCCTACTTAGAGGTCGACAACCTACGCTCAATCATCATTGGGGCAGCGGCACGTTATTCGACTCTTTCTCTAAGAGTTCCCAACGCAGGATCTTCTTCGTGGGAGTGGGCTGGAGACCTAATTCGTTATGTGCCATCAATGGCAGCAGAACACTTGAATGCTTTAAAGAGGATTTTAAAAAGTCATCGTCACTTGTTACGTACAAAATAATTTTGTGCATTTTATATAAGGTTCTAATTTTTAGATAGTAATTTTGTTCTATAATATTCAATTATGTTTTTATCTATAACACAACTGTCTAAAATATTATTTAATTATTTTATTGTTATCTGTTGTTTTATCTTATTTACTCGTTTTTTTAGATAACATAATAAATAATTTTATAACCGAAAAAAAATACCAAACACTTAATAATGGTATTAGCAGAAAGGTTATTATTAGTTTATCTAATTAGGCTTTTCTTTTTCTCTATATTATATATATATATATATATATATATATATATAATGATACTTCATATAAAAATAACCAAGATGACCATCCCCTCTCGGGATTTGAACCTGCGCCCCCCATATTGAGAGTTGTACACGGCTATCGCACTCCCTTAATAAAATAAGTTTTATAGACTGGATCATATATTCATTACCTCCGCCGAAGGAGGTATTGTTTTCACTGGCGTTGGTTTGTTAGTTTGTTGGATGTTTGGTTTGTTAGTTTGTTGGTTTGTTTGTCAGCAGGATAACTAAAAAGTACGGAACAGATTCGAATGAAACTTTGTGAAGTTGTTGGAAATGCCCAAGAAACAAGTGATTAAATTTTGGCATCTCTGAGTGCAGAATTAAGATGCAAAATGAGCTAAATACTAATAAATATTTCAAGTTAGCCTACTCTGCCAATAGATGTCGCTGTGCTGTGAAATCGGGTGCCGGGAGCGCCTTCCTCTCGAATTTCCGTCGAGAGGAATCCTCCCCCGTCCCTCTACGCCATCCCAGTCGTGATAAATCCGCCTCGGAAGGCTCATAAGGACCCCGTGACGGCGGAGGTTTGCACTCTCTGAGTGTATATATGCCTCTAGTGCATTCTAGAATCTTCGTTTATTTTATCTATCTATAACTATTTTTGTATGTCTACAAGCACTAAGACACCTGTATGTCTGCTTCTTGAAAAAGTAAATATATGTAAGATCTTTTGTTGAATATTTTAGAGGCTTAATGATACATTTTAATAAATATTTATTTGTGCAATAATATTAACAAAAGTTATAGTTTATTTGTTTGAAAAAATATTAACTCTTCTTATTACTTTAAAAGAAACAATTATATTATTTAATTTTATGACTATCATGGATATTAAAAATGTATTTTTTCTTCGCGAGGAGACTTTGTGTAAATGCAAATATTATTTATAAATATGGAATCTTAAAATTTATATAGTTGAAAAATAAATGCAAACCTAATTTAATAAAATTCCTCGTATAAAAAACACTGACAGTAGTAATGGAATAAAAATTTATCGAAGGAGATTCGAACTGCGTTCCCAAATACCCCCACATTGAATCCTCTATATACCTAAATGCATCTTTGAATTAAATGTATATTATTTATTTTAATAAATACAATCATCATCATAATGTTATTCCGATATTAATATATTAACAAAAAAAATTGAGCTTGATTATAAATATAAAAAAATGTCCTAGCTAAAATGATTTATTTGCATAAATTGTTCATCCTTGTGAACAAACTATGTATATACAAGTCTGATAATGACATACAATTATACTTTCTCACTTAGCTCCTACTCCAACAATATTTCTCAAATCCCTCAATTGTCAAACATATTAATATAAACTCGTTAAATAATGATAGTCTTTTCAAATAAGTGACCCGTTGAAAGAAAGACAGTTGTTCGTGTACATATGTTCATTTTATTTAGATATAACACAACTCGCGCCGTCTGGGCAAATAAAAAATATAGATTGAGTGTATAATTACGAATATATATATATATATTTATTTCCCTTCTCCTTTTACGGTTTACTGTAATTTCATCGCGAGTAATTTGTCACGGAGACAAAATTACCTACGAAAAAAAGAAGAACGACAAAAATACTTCACTACAAAAAAGCTTGGTGACAAATTTACCCGCGACAAAAAGAAGAACTACAAAATTGACTGACTATAAAAGAGCAAGCGATGTATTTACCCGCCACAAAAAAACGGCTATAAAAAGCTCTGCAACAAATTTACTCGCGATGAAATTACTGGACACCTCCTTTTACACCTACTTTTGTTTTACCCTCAGTGATTTGACGAATTGATGTTTAACGTCACTTTTACATACTCAAGATTATTTTAAGCGTTTGAGAATAAATTTTTATCCATTTTAAGCATTTTAAAAATAACAAACTAGTACAAATATGAAATAAATAAGATTGCAATAATATTCCATGAAAATATGTAATACAAGTATACCCAGCGAATGGCATGACTTGTGAAGGGCAAGCCGAACATTTGGTATAGCGCAGGCCTCCCTCAGAGACTTGGAAAGATCTCAGACCCTGGTAAACGAAGGTAGGAGAGATGTGAAAGAAGACCTCGTGTGGAATCATCTAATTGCTTCGATAATTAAAAATATGTATATATAGCTAAAAGAAATATTATCAAATATATCAATAAGGACGATGACCCCCACAGGAAGACGGTTTGTATCCCTACAACCCGCAGGGAGATGATAATACTTGGTGACGGCGAATCGATCCACCACGACCCTTAGGTTTCCCCAGCCTGAACTACAACATATAAAGGATCGAAGCAGGTGAAGTCACTGGGACCTCGGTTTATCAAGTCACAAAAATGAGATTTTGGGATGTCCAAATTTACCTCAACATCAGAATGCATAACACCGTCATGCATATTTGGGTTCCAAAATAAACATCTACCTATTGGTCCTCGGGCTCATCTGTTCACAACAATAAACATATTATAGCTTTAAACCATGGGCAAGGTGAACATAAATGTAGCTACGTGTTCTTGCTCTAGCACACCCATAAATCATAGATACTGTAAATTGCTGAAGCAATAAATGGTACACATGAATTTCGGTATATTTGATTTGCTCTCCTTTGTTGGAGAAAGACAGAGACAATAAGACAATAGATAGTGAGGGTGCATATATATAATATATCTTTTGTTGATGTAACAGCAATAATATGGCATCACTCTCTCTATTTCATTATTTAAAAAATATTAAGTCTCACTCTCTATTTATTTCTTTGTGGTCCTGTCTTTCCCAACAATGGAGGTGATAAAAAATACTTCCATTTTCCGTGCTACCCATTATTATTTCGGTACTCTAAAGTATCCTAGGCATTAATATATATGCTGCATTATTATATATATATATATATTAAATATATTCGTAAAATAAGGAAGATTAAGTAAATACATAAAAAATGACTCAGTCAATATGCACATAGGACAATAATCAAATCGTATATATATATTAAAAAGCAGAAATAATCCTTTGCTATACTTGATGTTTAGCTTATAATTTTACTATCAATAAGCTAAATAATAATAAGTATAATAATAGTGAATATCATTTTGATGTACAAATTGGTATGTAGGAAAGGAATATATATTTTTTGCCAAATATATTTGAAACAAAGGACTGATTATATATCTACAAGGCAGCAATTAGGGGAAAATATTTGTCGCCAAACCAATCACATATGAGACAATAAAAACATATGTTTTTTCTCTTATGTATTGCTAGAGGAAAGGTGTATGTTTTCTCGCTACATAATTTTTTTTTGGCAAGATAGAGACCGTTTCTACCCTAGAAACTGACATCTACCTTTGACAAAAACATTGAGGATCATTTTGAGTACGTTTTATAAGTGCTTAGTGCGTTTCTCGGGCCATAAATGGTCATTATTATCAAATATAAGGACTCCGTAAGGAACTCTTCATAGTTTACTCTTATCATATTTCAACACTGTCATCGTCAGCGTGCGCACTCTTTTCTCTCCTTTTAAGAGAGGAAAGAAGAAGGCCCCCACGGGAGGATTTAAAATAACCCCACTTCTTGGAGCAAATACAGCTTAACCGCCTATCTTCAATACGCTTCGAGGGAAAATCGACGATAGAAGATTCTACGTTGTTTTTATTATTTTTTTTCCTTATTTCTTCCCCTGGACACTAAAGCGTTAAAGTAAAGTAGCGCATGCATAACATAAAATTCTTCCTTATTTCCCAAAAAAAATTGGACTAAATATTAGTTCTTCTTAAGTCCGTAGGGGCGCTTTTATGCTAGAGCTCTTTGAAAATAATAACAAAGTCCTTTTATTATTTATATTTGGAGACGTTTTTTATCTTGTAGTTATTTGATATATTTCAAATCATCAAATTTAATCCCTTTAAACCGGTTTTAAATAGGATTGTGACGTAATTTCATGGACAACGACATCTAACGTTAAAGGAAATTACAAAATTTTGGCCAATTTTTTTTGGTTTACTTTTTCTTTTGCATGCGCTACTTTACTTTAACGCTTTACTGGACACTTGAGTATTTTTTTTCCTTTTAATACCTGCCGGGTTTTTTAAATTCTGATTGATATCTTTTTTTGAAGTATTTATTTTAAGAAGGTTACTACTGGGTAAAACTGATTTGAGACGACTTAATTCGTATTCTTTTTTACTTTCATAATGATGAGTCCAACGGATCGCCCTCCTGATACTTCTTCATGGAGTAATAGGGGCAAAATGTCCTGCTCTTGGTAAGAGAGAAAAGACTTTATCAGAAGCTTCGAGAAATATTAATTTGAATTCATCGTTTAAATGGGATACTTTCGTCTTAACATTGACGGAATCAAATAGTGGTCGTGTTTTCATCGACTCGTAATCCAAGTATTGGTTTTAGATGTTATGATGGAAATCTTATCAAGGCTCACTGTAACTATCAAAACTCAGTTTTTGATATAATAGGCATTTATGGACCGAATAAAGATGATCCAGAATTTTTAAAGGTAAATTATTGTCGGTAATTTCGAAGAGGCCGACTATTGTTGGTGGAGATTTTAATATAAAAATAAATTAAGGAATACGTTGCCACTCAAAGTGTACCAACGATCATCCCCATGCAACAAAGGAATTGAAATCGATTATAACTTCTTATGGTTTCACTGATGTTGGCCATCATCAAAATAATCTTTCTCACACCTTATTTTCAAGAGACAAGAACTCCACTCACGCATAGACTACTTCTTAATAAAAGGATTCACTAACGGCTCGATAAAAGAATATAATGTTATTGACACACACTTATCTGATCATAAAGCTTTAAGACTAAAAATTAACACTGCAACTACAGAAAGAAGGAATAAAGCATTATGGACCCTCAATCCAACTCTTTCAAATGACCCAGACACCGATACACAAATAAAAAACATTATTTTAAGTTCTTTTAATAATTTGATCGGATTTAGTAATACATTTTCAATTGTAGAAAATATGTTTACTAAAATCAAAAAAATATTGCGACACAAAGGATCTATACAAGTCACTAAAAAACGATTGGATCTCGAAAAACTAGAAGAAACTACGTCAGCAGACATGAGCACAGAAGAAAAAAAAGTTCAGAGTTGATCAGTTATTTAGGGAAGCGGATCTGAATTATAAAAAAAAGCTGAGGCTTACCGAAATAAAAGATATATCTAACTCAAGACTGCGCTGTATTCAAGAAATGAAGAGACGAAATACTAAAAGAATTTGTCTCTTTTAAAACTAAATGGAGAAATTTTGCAAGACCCGGAATATATTTGCAAGGAAATCAAATAATACTACTCCAAGTTGTATAGCTGCTTCGATTGTACACAAGAACATTGTTGTGCAAGGTGTATAGAAAATGGTAAACACTTTTGTGAAGATTGGAGATGTAAAGATGTCGTAAGAAATGATGTTTTTACCCAAATGTTATTTCATGTTTTTTTAATATGTCCATTGTTTGTTGTTTTGTTTGAAATATAGAATGATGCCTGTTGGCCACTAAAAAAAATCACATATGAGACAAGGATGAAAGGCTTAAGAAAGCATTTAATGATGGGGATTCCAGTTCCATTGTATGTATTTATTTAATTCGACGTATATCAATCAGACTTGTTGATGTTCGTAAAAAATTGTCGTTCGTTTGTCGTTCGTCGTTCATCATTAATTTTAAATTGAATCGTTCATCGTTCGTTTGTCGTTCGTCATTCTGAAAAAAATTGGTGAAGGATTTTTTTTTCTCGCCATCCTGAAAAAAAGTGATAACATTATTTTTCGAAAAGAAATCTTTCCAATGAAAAAGAAAAATCTTTGTCTTTTTTTGGCGCCAAAAACGAACGACGAAGGATAGGACTTTTTGTTGTCGTTCGTATTTTTTGTCGTTCATCGTTCGCAAATGACGAACGATTACAAATGAACGACCAATCAACAAGTCATATATCAATATGTGTCTTGATATTTCTCATAAATAGGTTTTTATTCTAAAATGCAAGAAAAAAAAGAAAAAATCATCCAATAAAATCCTGGATGTACCCTCATACTCCATGTTGATCCCAGTCTGGATAGAAGGGTTCAGAGTCTCCTATGAAGAGGAGCAAAGATTACGGTAGTGTCATCATCCGGTGAGATACCGATAACTCATATAAAAATAAGCATTTACCTTTGAAAAATGTAAACAACAGTAACAAAGGTCACATTTGACAATATGTGAAAAAAAAATCATATATATATTTATATATCTTTTATTATATAAGGTTCAAAAGGTATTTACTTGGGGACTCGACTGAGTAATGGGCAGTTTTGAGCGGCGGTGTCAGGGATTGCTATAATTTTCCCTGGTCCCCATTAGCATGATTATTTTATTAATATTTATTCATCAAAACAAGGATACTACTCGTTTGAAGGAGGATGATCAGATTTGTCCTTCCATTATTATATTATGTAGTATTATTTACGCAATGAAATATAAGATCTTTTTAAAATAAGGTTGATCATTAGGAATATCAAAAAGATTGTGCATGCAAAATCATCCGAAAACATGTTTTTTATTATTATTAATAACCCTGTTTTATTTCTTTTGTTAGGTCCGATATTACGAGTGAGAATCAATTTGTCTAAATTTGTGATGTAACATGAATAAGCATTATTCTTTTTTCTTGAGTAACGGCAGTTAAATATTCAAATAATATTTCATAAGTGGAATCAGAGATGTCCATTAAAAGGATTCGCATATGACATGAGGAAGAAAATATTAGTATCACAAAAAAGGATAATACTATTAATATCCCTGAATTGATATTTATTCCTCAACATTGATTGATGCTGTAATTTTTAGCATAAACCCAACTTCTTTTGTATTATTCCTTCCACTTTCCTTTAAACCAATCACCTCGCAAAAACACCACTTTTGTCTTATCCTTATTGATAATATATGGAATACTATACAATGGACAAGGAACTCCCCCTTTTTATTCCAGGTTGTCGTATTCCCTGATCAATATCACTGTGAATTATGTGTGTTTACTAACCTTCAATGTGAGGCATATTTGATTATAAAAGCTTTATCGAATGATCAAGGAATTCCTTTTCAATTTGAAGTAATGAGGTGACAAAGCTCACTCATAAGACTCCAAATATCCTAGAACTTTGTGAAATATAGGTCTTTATATATAATAAAAAGTTAGACATACATACGCAATAAAAACTTTTATTTTAGAATTCAAACGTGAAGAGTAAAAGTTATTTTTCTTATTATTATGTATTTTATTATACTTGTTCAGTTTAGACAACATACATACATTGGTGAGACTTTTTTTCTTCTGGAAAGCTAAAGAAGATATTTCGCGGGAAAGTTTTTAGAATATCAATAATTTAATAATAATAATCATTATGCGTAATCAATTGTATAAAATGATTAGAGAGAGAGAAAGAGAGAAGTAATGTTAAAATGGGCAATGGCCCGAAATAGAATATATATAGATTGATAGACAAACTTTAACAAAAGTTGAAGAGTTTAATATATATATATAACAACAAAGTCCTGATAACAAATCAAAAATAGGAAATTGAACTTATGGCCTAATTTAACAATTTCTTTAGATTCTGGGATTTCATTGGTAGTGATAGTAATAATAATAATAATGATAATACTTATAAGAGTTTGGATAATGAAAACATGGCAGTATTGAAAAAGATTATGTCAACATTTTTGGGTGTGTGTGCGTGGAGCTCATCCACCAAAAGGATTCATGGAAATATAGCAAAAAAGGGAACTGCGTTTCATCATTGTATCCAAGAAAAGGCTATTACCATGTCATTGAGCGAACGAATACAAGAGGGATATATAAAGAAAGCTTTGGTGCCGTTCAAATAAAGGTGATATGTTCTAACTGTATCAATTCATTTTTTCGAGTACTCATAAAGTTAGATTTCGTTTGGTATGTAGAGCAAAGGATACATTTAATTGAAAATTATAGCTTGTAGGCTCATGATTGTGTTCATATGTGTTAATGACAGCATGTAACAAAGTCTAACATAAATTCAAAACGTGACGTCAAATACTTTACCTAATATTATTATCATATATAAAATAATCATGAAAATAATATTTGGATCATTACCAATAATGAGATTTTTCATTAAAAAAAGTCTTCTAGGGTTGGAAGTAATGTATTTTAATTGACGAGCATTTCAAACATTAGGCCCTCAACGTCACGTATTGAGGGAATTTTCACTGTTTTACTCCGAATATTGTATTTAAACGGCTATTGTTTTCCTCTAGTTCTAAATGAAAGTAAAGGAATGCAAAACGGTCTAATGAGTCCATTATAATATATTTTTGTATCAATGACGTTACTACATACTCTACGTGTTTTTTTAGCTCCATTGATCTTCATATTTTCATAGTTTTCCTCTTTTATCAAATGCCTGCCATCACGAGCGCGCCTTTCTGGATACAATAATAAACTCTGAGTCCCTTTTTTTAAACAACAAATGCATATGCAATATTCGCCTATTTGACATGCTCACAATAATGGATTTCCCTAATCTAATGAAATGGAGAAGAAGAAAAAATGTTTATTTTTTTTAATGACCGGTTCATTTGATTATGGATCATATTTGCTGGAAGAAGTTAAGAGTCCTGGATCGACAACAACAATATTTTTTGCTCTGTATTTTCTTTATGATAGTTCCCCAATATTCCTGCAAAGGTTTTCCTTAGGTTCTTCATGGTGTCCTCGCCCTCGGGTCCGTTGGGAGCAGCGCCTTCCCCAGAGGGCTCGCCTTCCTCATCCTTCTTGGAAGAGCCAGACGGCTCGCCCGCTTCTTGGGCGCAGGGCTGCTGGCTGAGCTAGCAGCGGACACACTGCTGGACTCAGAGGCTGTGGGGAAAAAGAAAATAATGGAGGTCAGAGGTTAAAAATATGAAAGCCACTTATTATGAATATGAGGATGTCTTATCTATTGTACCAGGACGACAAGTAAGGTTGATAAAGGGTTCTATTCAAGTATCTATATACAATTGGTCTAGGGGTTCGTTCGTCGTCTGCTGATCGATTACACACTAGTTTCAAGTTACTATGAATTCTAAGCAATACAAAAATAACATAAGGAAGCACAAAACATACTCTTATGGCTCTAATCTAGAGATTTAAACAAGTACAAACAGTTTTATCAACTGGGTACAGGGTGAGTTCTCTCCTTTATTTTAGTTCACAAAGAATACCAAAGTAATAGTTAGAAATAAATAAACATAAATTAACAGCCGAGTGTTTTTATCACGTGGCTCTTGACCGCTTGTGTTTTATTTTTTATTAGAATATTAAATATATTTTATATTAAATGATCCGACTCAGCTTTTGCTTCGCTTTGGCACGATTTCACAACATATCATACTAGGGTTGATTTTATGATCGATCCTATTTTTAAAAAGGGGATATCCATTCCAAAAAGGTTGTGCAGTCCTGATCTATAGGTACATACGATTTATATTGAGAAATTATAGCATTCCGTTGTCACCAATCATTTTTAAATGAGGAAATGCAGCTTTTATAATAGAATCAATGATAGTTATTTTTGTCTCTCATGACATTATCCACACCTTCCTGAATGTTGAATTGATTACACAAATACATATAAATCTTGGGGTCCAGAAGAAATGGAACAGGTAAATACGCCCTAGGCAGAACTGGCCCAAGAAAAAATGGACCAGAAAGAAATGACCCAAGGTAAAAAAGAAAAATATTGAATGATGGATAAAATGATCACCCAAATGTATGGGTAGGCAAGTATTTGGTTCGATAGAATTGCATCCGACTGGATATAAATAAGCATTATAGCATTTAAATTAGTCACTCGAACCTAGGATCTTATCAATTAGGTATATCAAAAACGGCCATCCCCTCTCGGGGTTCGAACCTGCGCCCCAACATTGAGAGTTGAACACGCCTTAACGCTCACGGCTATCGCACTCTCTATTTTAGCATTAGACGTGGCTAAGATTACCTTGGATCATTTTTCCTTTGCGTCATAAATTTCTATTTAAATATTGGGCTATTTCTTCCTTCTCCTTTTTAACAATTTCTTCCTATGCAGAATATAGATTCGGGGGATACCTTGTTTAGCGTGACGACAAATGAGGTGTTGGTTATTGCTGTTGTTTCTCTTAGGTGAATATTGCTTATAATAAAAAGCCAGGAGCATATAATTAAATATTAGTTAAAGAATCTGAGTGACTCTAACCATTTATTATTGGTCAATCATTTTCAGAATGGGTACGTGACTCCTTGCCTATCCTTGCTCCTCTTCAGAGGGAACTCTGTGGCTATAATGAGAGAATGAAAAGTCACTTAGTCATATATAACAAAAAGCAATCACCTACATCACATAAAGAGATTACTACTGTGGGATGTGATACTATGTATAGTCTTGGTTCCGAAGCGTCTGCTACAATATTATTAATCTTATCTTGTTGAACAAAGAAGAATTTTTTTTTAAATAAATATTGAGTGTTTAACAAAGTTCATTATTATTATTATTATCAAATCAGGATTTTGTCTGGCGGCGACTCCCTTAGACAGAAAAACAGGATATAATCATGTACATACGTCAATGTACAAAAGTGTGCAGACAAGCACCTCGGTCACAAGCTTTAACCAATAATTACCTACCAAATTATGGCTCCCAAAACACGAGTATATTGCTGATTCCATGTCAACTGTATCAACAATTTACATATAGAAGTTCTTTTTCAAACACTGCTTCAATATTATATGATAACTGCTTGTATTCAATTTCAGATATGAACAAATATATATTAGTAAGAAACGACCGAGGAAAGAACGGCCTAAGAAGAAATGGTCCAACAAAAAATGGCCCAAGATAGAAAGGAAAAAGATGACGTATGCAAAAATGCCCCTAATAAATTTTGTCCCGCCTAATAACAACAACAAAGAAATAATCTCTAATTGCTAAAATAAATTATTCTCTATCTTCCATTACTCGATATAAAATAGAAATAATATTTACACTATATTAAATTTTAGTATACCCGAATACTTGCCTCTCCATGCATTTTTTTCTATAAGTCATCATCTTCCTTTTCTATCTTGAGTCATTTCTT
The DNA here is from genome assembly GCA_013387185.1 of Caligus rogercresseyi. Taxonomy (NCBI): domain Eukaryota; kingdom Metazoa; phylum Arthropoda; class Copepoda; order Siphonostomatoida; family Caligidae; genus Caligus; species Caligus rogercresseyi. Next base: position 17,697,339 of record CP045895.1, on the reverse strand, counting down.
CCTGGTACATTTCTTTTTAACCATTATTTTCCAGGTTCATTTCTTCTGGACATAATGAGTACTCAAAAGGAACAAATTCCACCTTGGTGGGCGTAACAAAACCTATGTTTTGTACATACATGATAAGAGTATGTCTATCAATAATATTAATAAAGCTTCAGTTATATATATAATATATATATATATAACTTCATTTTATTTACTCAATTTGTTTCTATGTATATGTATATCTGTAATTGATGATCTCCTTGTAAAGTTCAGAGGTACTAAAGTAAATGCATTTGGCTATGCAGATGGCGTTCTTCTCATAGTCCAGGGACTTGATCCTACAAGCATGGTTCATGATATGAATCAAGCTCTTTCAACTGTTGAACAGTGGGGCCAAGCAAATGGCCGACATTTAACCCATCGAAGACCGTAGCAACGATATTCACTCGAAAAACAAAGCATGAATTTCAACTTGGCCAAGTCCTATCATGGGAGGCCAACAAATAAATTATTCAGAAACCATGAAGTACTCGTATCTTGGCATTATACTAGACTCTAAACTTAAGTTCCAAGCTCACCCTAAAATAAAGTCATCAAGGGCAAAGAAACTTCTCCATTCCATGAAGTGTATAGTAGGGCAGACATGGGGTCGGGTCCCCGTCAAGCGCTATGGGCATATCAAAGCATAGTAAAGCCCGCTCTAACCTATGGAGCCTTAATTTGGGCACACAACATTACGCAAGGACAGAAGAAGCTATTGGATAAAGTTCTAAGACTAGGACTGCTTGATCTATGTCATTCAATGAAATCTACACCTACAAGGGGATTAGAAGTATTTTTGGTATTCTTCCTCTATTTCTAGAGGCTCAACGAATTGCAACTATGAGTCGTATCCGTATCACGAGTGATTTTGTGTCTGAAATGAAAAAGTGGTGTCATTTCAAAACTAAAAGCGTCCCGTTTGGTTACGCTCATGACACCATTATCTCCAAGCTATTTCCTACTCTACGTAAGGACGTGACCAATCGGAAGAAAATTTGGAATCTGAATATTCTAGAAGACGAATCCAAAAGTCAGATTCATATTTATACGGATTGATCTAAGAACGCCTGGGGAGTTGGATTGGGTTTCGTCGTGACCAAAGGAGATCATCTGGTTGGTAAAGCCTCGATATCACTTGCTCCACAAAACACAATCTTCCAAGTGAAAGTCTATACTATAAAGGAAGCTTTATCCTGGATAAAAGATACCGGAGCAAATGGTCAAAACTGGATTTTGTATCTGGTCTGACTCTCAATCTGCGATTGGTGCCTTGAGGTCGATTGAGACCAATAGTAGCCTCGTCTGAGAGGCAAAGGAGTCGATTAGATCGATTACAAAGGAGGTTCCTCTTTCACTCTGCTTGGTGAAGGGTCGCAGTGGTGTGACTGGTAATGAGGTAGCCGACACGCTTGCACGAACTGGAACTATGGGTCAAGCACAGAATAAAGAGGTTGGCTATTATATGCCTTCCTTAAGGAAACTGTCACCGCCTTCTATATAGAGAAGTGGCAAAATCTGTGGACAGATCTGGACTATTGTCTTCAAAGCCGTGAAATGCTTCCAAGAGTAAAATTTTCAATGGAAGCGTCTCTTGGACTATTCAAAGGAAAAAAATAATTCTTTAATTCAATTACTAGTGGACATTGTCTCCTTCGTCGCATTATCACTTGATGCACCCTAAAGTTAGCCTCTGTGTCGAGGCTGTGGACAAGCCGATGAAGATCCTCTTCATCTAGCAAACGAGTGTCCACGATTTGAATTGGAAAGGTCACTCCTCCTGGACAATTCGAGACCCTTTCAAGGGTACTCAGTTCTTGACCTGGCTAAGTTATTAGCAAACACAGACATCGGCCAATAGATCAAGAAACCTCCTTCAATTAACAACAATCAGGACGGACTGCAATAGGAGGAGACCCTATTGCAAGGGCACCAAAAGTTTTTGTAAGATTAACATGTGCCCGTACTGAATATATGTATATATGATGTGTAGCAATAAATGTTAAAAAAATGTATATCTGTATCATGTATGAGTTATTTATACTTATTTATAAGTACAAAAACATTGTCTTTACGAAAATAGTTAGGTGTATAAACTTATTAAAAATATATATATTCTATGCGGAGAAAACTTTTTTTTTCATTTACTTTGTACATAAAATATTGTTAATAAGATTTCCTGAGATGAGTATGATAAAAAAGTTTTATCTTACATTATAAATTGAATTTTGACACAATCAAATGGCTAAACTTCATTACAATGAATTCTCAAAAGGATATTATTTGATTGGCCTTTCTTCAAGCTGAAAAAGTATAGAGAATAACTTTTGGGGAGAAATTTCATCTATTCCTAAATATATGAATTTCGAGTTGAACATTTTTCCAAATACATAAACGAATTTATTATAAAAATGACACAACAAGGTATTCCTTGAAAAGGTAAAAATGATGCATAAGGTATTTTTGAGCAAGTTTTCTTGAAGGTAATTAGCATTTAATAAGTAAATTAACATTCTGTCTCCGTAGTCAAAATCAAAGCACACAAATTTTCATTTAGTGTACTGATATATTTGGTTTTGTCAAAAGACTTAAAACTACACAACATGGAACTTACTTTATTGTGAATTTACGAAAATAATAATATGCTGACCTTAAATGTATTTCTATGTCAAATACACAATAACAAAGGCCTATTTAAGTGAGCTTTCCTGTCATTTTCTTAGTTAGTGTGTGTGATACAATACAATTGCATCACACACACTAACTATGAAAATGACAGGAAAGCTCACTTAAATAGGCATTTGAGGCAGTTTATAGTCTCATTAAGTGTCCAGAGAATGGATTTGATGCATTCCGACAATGAGTCAAAAATGAAAGTTGCACATCAATTTCTTCTTCTTATGTGACACCATGCCAAGTCTCTTTATTTTATAACACATTTTATGCAATATTGTTCCACTTCATCATGTGATATTTCATAAAGAGCTTACCAACTCAAACTTATAATATATGTATTGGTGTAATTGGAAATGCTGATTGGAATAAGTAGTACATGTATTTGCCTCCAAATAGCTTTTTAAACTTCCTGCTCATCATCTCTTAATGTTATTATATGAATAGAGTTTGGAATATTTTTTACACATGATGCCTCCATTCACAAACTTATACCAAGTTTTAAAAAACTATTTTGATATATTATATATATATATATATATATATATATATATATATATATCAGACTTGTGATTTATCGTTCATTTTGGAAGAACAAACGATATCGAACGACGAACGATTCAATTTAAAAATATCAATGAATGACATTTTTCGCGAACGTCAACAAGTCTTATATAAATATATATACATTTATATATATATATATATATACGAGAGGAGTTCAAAAAATACGCAGAATTCTCAAATACATGAATATACAGTTTAAACATGTTTAAACTTGTTGAATATTTCTGCAGTGATTGACTCCACTAAAACTAGAGGAAAATATGGTGCCATAGTAGCATATATTTTAGTAAAGCTTTCGATTTTATTTCTCATAGTTTTATTCTTAAAGCGGTAAGAAAGTTTCTGCCCAGGAATTTTTTTAATCCGATTCGGGCTCTTTTATTTAATGGCACATCAACAATAACTATCGACGGATTACGCAGCGGTCCGATTTCCCTTGGCAGAAGCTGCAGACAGGGATGTCCGGTTTCCCCTTTGCTTTTTGTGGCAGCGATGGAGGAATTGAGTATGGTCTTGAAACGCAAATATGGAGGATTCGGTGTTATGCTTGGTAGGGACAAACATATTATAGATCTCTTCGCTGACGATGTGACGCTAATGTTTGAAGCTAACTCCGAGGAACAAATTATAAAAAGATTGAAGTTGTCTTGTCTTTTTTTAAGAAATTTAAGAAAATTTCGGGGCTGGAAATCAATTTGGAAAAGACAACTATTCTCCCTATTGGTTTATGGACTCCCATTTTGCCTTTTGTGGGAGGCTGCAAAGTTTCGAAATCTGTCAATATTTTGGGCATAGAATGGGAATGTGGACAGCCTTCTATATCCAATTTTCTGAGGCTCAATGCGCAAGCAGTCAAGTGGGTTCAAGCATGGAGAGGCTTCAACTTACAAAAACGAGTGGATTTATATCATTGCAAACTAATATCGCAAATGATATATGTTGCAAGTGCCCTGCCAACTGTTGGTGAGCGCCTCCTGGAAGAAGAAAGCCAATGGCAAAAATTGCTTTTTGATCATAGATATTTGCCCACTTTACAAAGAAAAAGATCTGAGCTAGGAGGAGGACTGGTGTTGCTTCGGAACATATTACCAAAGATTTATACAAAAGTTCTAAGAGATGCGTATTCAAAGCCACCAAAAGAATGGCGGGGTTATGTGACAGATTCTATTATATTCACTCGACTAATGTTTGGTAGCGAACTGTCCAACAAGTATATTGCCAAGCATTCAATGGATTGGGCAGCTGTCCAAAGGATAATATGGAAAAAAACAACCCCATTTCGATTCTAATTCAACAATCGATATAATCCGCCAAAATTTGGGAAAAAATATTTCTTCAAAACCTTCCTTATCAGCCTGAAAAGTTAGAGGAATTGCCTTCGAAGAAAGCTCGCTTATATATTCTGATATATCGAAGCAGTCTGTTTTTGTATCCGGAAGATTTTATTTTCCACTTCAGAGGGGAGCAAAAAACCATATTCCCCTGGCTCCTTGGTGTGTAAAATTTCCTCAAAAGACAAAGTATCAAACGAGGCTTTGAATGCCACCCAAAAATCAATGAAATTTTTTGATCTCCCTAAAGTGTGGGAGAAGAGGATCTTACATTCCTTGAGAGGGATAAATGATGGCAAGAAGTTTACTTCTCAACTGCAAATATCTGCAAACTTAATCAGTTTTAAAAACCATTGCAAAGATTGTGGACGACTATACAACGATATTAAGCACGCGTTTTACGACTGCCCTGCTTTGAAAATCCTAAAAGAATTCGTACTTTTAAATGCATCGAACATTGTGGACTTCGAGGTGGAATTTTTGGGAGCATATGTATTATTCGGTTTTCCGTTGAGATCGAACTTGACCAACGAAGAAAGTGCAATCAGGGCTGCAATAAGTAATTGCAAAGCTTATATATCCCTGAAGCTAACTGGAGAAGAGATCATCGAAAGCAGCAAGCTCCGAGCAATCCTAATATCAGCGGCAGCTCGGTACACAGCTTTTGCTCTAAAGATTCCGACTCTCGGTGGAGGATCTTGGGATAACGCGTCCGTACTCGTCAAATACTTCCCGTCAACTTCTCAGCACTACGCCAAAGCCATTAGAATAATTATTAAAAATATAAGAAATTTAAAAAAGAATCTTAGTTTTTACTATTAGAAAATTATTTATTGTGTTTTTCTTTTACTACGTTTTTAGATTTAAATGTCAATAGAATTTTAAGGTCTTACGGGGTATATTAATTTTAAACTATAATTTTTATTTATGTTTTTACCAAACACAAATCTCCCCCCTTTTTATATCTATTTTTATTTTATATTATTGTATTATATGAATAGAATAAAGACCTTTGCCATAAATAAAAAATAAATAAAACTTGTTGCAGTGAAAGACTGTTAGCTCTACTGTATTGTACTCGCTTTTAGGCCTGAGCAAGCTTTCGGCCAGATGGGTCCCAAAAGAAACACCTGAAAGGAATCCGTTTTAACACCACTGATTAAGCAAAACATGTAGCAAGAACTTGGCTTCAAAATCAGCCTGCAGATTTTTTCAAGAATGGCATAATGGGATGGAAACACCGCTTAGAGAAGTGCATCGATCGCGACGGCAGTTATGTTGAGAAATAAGTTCATTGTACATATAAACTAGTAATAAATTGAACAATTCCGCGTATTTTTTGAACTCTCCTCGTATATAGGTATATATATATATAAATATATGTGTATATATCTTATATAATTTTTATGGGTTTAAAGTAATCTCCTTATACAAATTTTATGCATACACATGATTCCATAGAGATATTATATGTTCATTTAAAACTGTCTATAGCAGTCATTCTAGTGAACCCAAAAAAGTAACCATTAGAAACTTTATACAGAAGGTTTTTTACATTTTTTTATTCTGCAGGGAAAGTTTAAATGGTTGCTATGGACGAGTTGAATATACTTCAGTATTTTAGCTAAGGATAAAATACTGGACCATGTGATAACTTTAAAGGCGTGAAAGAAAATGAAGGGAAATAATAATAAATTGTCAGGTAAAAATCAAATATCACTTTTGCCTTTGATGATTGAACATCAACTCAGAACTAAAGGATTTCATCCTTAAGGACAATAAACGTCTTTTCTCTTGGGTCTCATTCAATGGTAGGTATTTACGAAAAATTTCATTAAGCTGGATTAATCTAATATAAATACATAAATCAATCAACGTTTGACGATCAAGTAAGAGAATGAATGCTTTAATTGTTTTATCATTGCTGACGATAAATAGCTCTTATCTCTGGCCATAAAACGTAGAAAAAATACAAGTTTAAAAAAATTATGTTGTTGGATGGGTTCGCTTGAATTACACTGAATAACAAATTTCAATTTTTTTTACTGGAGATGTGAAAAATGATTTTGACTAATTTGGGTACGCTGATTTCAAAAATTAAAACCGTTTTACTGTATCACGTCAGAATTTTCAGTTACAGAAATATTCCCATTGCCTAGAAGTCAGGATTTCAATGAAATTTACAAAAATTCATTTATTACACTGGGGAACAGTGAAAAAGTTTCTTGGGATATATCAACTGATTTGAATACTTAATGGGTTTCTGATAACTTGATTCGCTTGAATTATCATTGTGGCATAATTAATGTTAGCTTAATAAAATCAGTCTATTGAACGGATTTTTTGACATGCATCGTAAAAAAATTTTATTTGATTTCCTTGGGTTGGATAGGAAAAATGATCATTTGAAATAAAAGCATTTGTTGTAGTGGGTTTTTAAATATTGCAAATCTAAGAATGATGTAGACGATGATGGATAATTAAATATCTTCTTTTTGTTTTTATCATGGAGACTATTATAAAAAACCAACGTAGTTTTAGCTCTTTAGAAATATTATTTTTTATCTTGTTGTCCACAAAACTGCTCGATTAAGTTCATAGGTCCTAGAATTTAGTTTATTTAAAGAAATGCATGCCAGTGAACCCCCATTTTTGGGCGCCTCGGTTTTGATGTCCCTGAGTACATGACGGATTTATTTTTGAATAAAAAGGTTGCATGACTCAGAGGCATAAAAGTAGAGTTAAGTCTTAAGAACTGTCGGTGTAGCAGCTGACTCAAGTCAGGCTCAAAATTTTCATAATTTACCGAGGGAGTTGTGGTAAATAAACAGTCTTCAGAGATAATTTATAAGATAAGTATAAAAAGAATATAAGTTTTAAAGATCTATTAAAAACACAACTATGTCTGCTTGTAGCACTGTGGATTGTACAAATCTCTCAGGAGCCCGAGGAATTTTTTCTGTTTTATTTCCCATAGAACAATCCATAGAGATGTAAAGATATAGAGAGCTTATTGGATTCTTCAGAGAATTACGTCATTGAGTCAAGAATACAGTTGAACAATGTTTTTCTGCTATTGAAGGATGGACTCTTCAGAGAAATACGTCATTGTGTTCAGAATACAGCTGAACGATGTTTCTCTGCTAATTGGAGGGAATAATCTCTCTATATGTTTATATCTCTAATGAACAATCCCCCAATAAATGAAATTTTATAGGCGCATGTTTTGTCATTGATTCCAAAATATTTATCCTAACTATAACATAGGAACACTAATCATTATTTTCATTCCATCATAGAGATATAAAGATATAGAGAGCTGATTCCCTTATAGATTTTATCTCTATGATCAGCTTACGATGACGTAGTACAAATTACTTTGTTTATTATGAACACACAGAAACAACAGAACGCTGTTTCTCTGCCATTGAAGGGAATCAGCTCTCTATATCTTTATATCTCTATGCATTCCATGCACTTGTTTTGAGCCCTAATGCTCTTTCACCAGGTGACGCTCCAATCTATTGTCATAACTCTTCTTATATGACATGAATAATATAAATCTGGGAACAATCCAAATATAGGGAACAATATCAAAACGAGCATCACTAAACCTTGCATTTATTGGAGGGGGATTCATTTAAATGAAAGAAAAGTCTTCCTTGTGATTATGACTTTTTCTTTTGTACATCACAATAATCTCAATAAATATCGGATGGAAGCAACAAAATGTGTTTTGTTGTAATATTTACCAATTTATTGTTAATAATGGGAAAATAAAAAGCTATTTGCATATATATCAGAAATGATATATTTTGTATTTTTATTACTTACAATAGTTAAATGCTTTAATTGAATGGTTCCCTCAATAAATGAGAGGTTTGGTGTTTTTCAGTTTAGGCATTGATCCCTATTCATTTTCCCCGTATATGTACTTTTTTGACTATAGTTTGATTATATACTACTTTATCTCTTAATGATACATCATCAATTGTGTTTTCATAAGAAGTATATATGATATAAAAAAATCTATTCCACAGAGAGAAAAATGTCTTTGGGTAAAATAAATTTCATCGCAAAATAGTAAAGGCTCTAGAACCTATTTCGTATATATTTATTAAATTAAGTTTTATGAGGGCATCTTCGAACAGAAGAAAAAGGCAAACAATCTTTTCTAAATAGTCTAGAAGGATAGAAGTAAATATTGAAAAAAAAATAGGGAGTTGAAATTATTCTTAGTTCCTACTGGGCTCCTTAATCATTACTGCCTCTCGATATTTTTTTTTAATGCGCTATGAGCACCGACCTTTGTTATAACTGCTTGCACAATAGATTTGATAAAAGAAAAGTTCACGATTCACCAACTGTGAGTATCCTGTTACTATGAGTCAAATCAATGCCCTCTTGCGGCACCTTCATCTTCTCCTGCAACCATTTAGTTAATTAAGTTTTTCGAAGTTGATATGTCAATATAAAAACTAAATACTATATGTCGGCTGTTATCGATAAAATAAAACGCAACTAAGCGTCCGATTTTGGTCTCTAACATCTGCGAAAATCTGGGGTTCACTATATATCTAATACATATGTAGAGGTATATTTGTGCTTGTATCTATTTGTGCAGCTTTAATAGTATGAAACAAACTTACTTGAGTAGTCTATGATAACAAAAATTAAAGATTTGTTGTTTTTTAAAGTAATGAATAAGAAATCCGACAAATAAGAACAATCAAGATTGAGGCGATGAATGCATGCAAGAAGAAAAAGACACAATTAAGATTATAGAGTAAAGAACAAGACGAAAGTAGTATTATACTAATCAGAGGGAAGATAAAGAGTGACAAGTGAAGAAGAAAATATTGTCTGCAGAGTATACAACATATATATAGAGGAAGAGGAGCTGAAGTTTTTTATACCAAGAGGATCACAAAGGATATATTTTGCATATTTTAATACTTTACAATATTTAAATGCTTCATATTTAAGTCCGTTTTTGTAACAATTGAAAATAAAGCCTATTTTTAAAATTTATTCATAATTAAGTTTTGAATTGGATATTCATTGTCTTGGTCCTCTCGTTTTCTTTCTTAAACATGGCGGCTATGGAAGTTTCTCATCCCATATATATATATATATATATATATATATATATAGAGATAGATATATTTCATTTCTAAAGAATACTATGTTTATAAGAAACCCCATCAGGACTCGTAGAGGCCAAAAAATAGCACCCCGCAGAGTGTTTAGATAAATCTTATCTCCTCTTTTTTAACCTCATTGTTTACTCTGAAGACAGACTATTTAATAAGAAAAATATATATATTCATTGCGTCTCTCTATCTCTTCTCTCACATATTAGAATATAGTATTTATAAAAAAACATCTAGATACTGAATAAATATATATAGAAATATGTGGTAAAAAATACGGTACCTGAAGAGTCGGTTGAGTCTATAAAATGGGAGGAAAAGAGAAAAAGAAGAAAAGACATGGTAGCAATAGGCAAATAAGAATAGTGTGATGAACATAGATGTATAGAAATAGGGGACACCAAAGAGAATATATAAGAGGGCCGAAGTAACGGTTGGTAGCACTGAATATGTGTGAGCTCTCTCATTTGAACCAAAAAAATAGGAAGGAGAGAAGATATATTTAATACTAAGCTTTAAGCTATTATTAAGCTTTAAGCTATATAAACTTAACCATTAAAAAGTGGTACATGGCAAACTAGAGGTTAATCAAGAGTTGATTTTAAGGGCTGATATATTACCGAGTTGCTTTTTTAAGCCGATAGCCGATTAATTTTTATCTTATATGGATAAGCACAGAAAATATCAAATGAAAAACTTTAATTATTTCATGAAACAACTTCTTGCCTTCCTTGACTACTATGACCCACGAAAAAGAAAAGAACCAACTTTTGTGTTTTTGATTAAATGAATGTGTCTTTATAGAATAGCATGAATCTAAAAAGCCCTGAACTGTTATTTAAACGAAAAATAAGCAAATCGTCGAAGAATAAAGTTTAAATATATATTTCGGCAACTATAGATGCCATAATTAGACTAAAGTTTGACAATTGTAGTACTATTGGCGTCGATTAATCGTCAAACCGATATATCTGTCGACCTTTACTTGAAACCTCGAATAAGTGTCATCCTATTGACAATTGTAAGTTGTTGCTTTGAACTTCAATATATACAGTTTTAATAAAAACCTTTAGTTCAGGCCTTATAATAAATGTTTGAACAATAATTTATAAAACGGAAGAGCCCGCTTGTGATAAGAGTATTCATGCAAAAGAGGATACTTACAAATATTTTAAAAAGATTTATAAGATTTTGGTGAGTATTTAAATCAATTTTAGCACATCCAACAAGTGAAGAGAGATAAAATATAAGTAAAATGATGATGTGAGGTTGTAAATTGAGTGCAATGGAGGTAATCAAAGTTTTATGCTTTGGTGAGATATAAAAATGGATTTCTTATTCTTGACTATATATTTCATTATGAATATGCATAAAGGACTGACCAAAGGAGATGATTGGAATACATATAAATACTTTGTCTTCTTGATTAATTTTAACCATAGAAAATCAGGCATTATAAGAAACTTTTATATTGAATGATTTTTTTGGAAATCTTTTCAATTTAAATGATCATGCGTATGATGGATGCAAATGACGGCTTCCGAAGCTTATCCTAACGATTTATATGAGGAGCAATTTTCTTTATAGCAATTCTGCATTTCATGCAATGGCCTTCAGGAAATTAAATCCCTTTTTGTGGGAAGAGCCAAATACATCATCCCAAAATATATTTTTTAATTCTATAAAAAGGGTTCATAAGAGATTTAATGAACGTTAATTTGCTATGTATTCTTTAGAGAAAGAGGTTTGTTTACCTTTACTAAAGCATTTTATAGTAGAGACACCTAGCGGTGTGACGTCGTTGCCCATTGCGGACAGGCTAAAAATGCCACCAAATCCACAGCTCTAACTATAATGAATCAAGGATCTTAAAAGTAAAGCGTTAAAGTAAAGTAGCGCATGCATAACATGAAATTCTTCTTTTTTCCCAAAGGAATGGCCAAAATTTTAGTTCTTTAATGCTAGAGCTCTTTGAAAATAATAACAAAGTCCTTTTATTATTTATATTTGGAATCTCATCAATGTTGTAGTGATTTGTTATATTTCAAATCATCAAACTTAATCCCTTTAAACCGGTTTTAAATAGAATTGTGACGTAGTTTCATGGACTAGCGACATCTAACGTTAAAGGAAATAACCAAAAATTTTGTTTGTTAACTTTTTCCTTGCATGCGCTACTTTACTTTAACACTTTACTTAAAAGAGGCAATATTTTTTCTTTCAAAAGACATATTTCAGATTTATTCATTAGTAGCGACAACAAAAACGACTACTTAACTAACCTACTATAAGTTAAGTCAGCAGGGCGTTAGCTCGAGCATTCATTTAGTTACTTAGGACAATGGTAGATTCAACAACATAATGTGAAAACAATCAATCAATCATTGTAGTGCCAATGGTAGCATTACTTTTTTAGATCACTAAACATAACATTAATCAAGAGTTGACATTGTTCCGCCTACAATTTGCATACGAAGTAAATATTGATTAAACAGTATTTCCCTTTTATAGATTTTTGGAGATAGATAGTAATTTTCCTTTTTTTGTTGAAGAAAAATATCAATAAAATTTATCGAAAAAGGTTCACTTACTTACTATATCAAATAAAGCTTGCAATAGGGATTAAGTTATATTTGCGAAAAATATTAATTACATTATCATTGCATTCTTTCTTTATTAGAGACCTATTGATATCTAAATTAAACTTAAGGTGAGTGAACAATGGCTTTTTCACGATCAGAATCTTCCTAAATCACGTTATTAGGAATGTAGATTTGTTCCAGGTATATTGAAAAACAAGCTACGTTCATGTTGCAAAGATAGCCTACTTTTCCCTTGTCGGAGATTTTTATGTCGTCACACCGGCAAGCGAGAATAATACCATTTTATAATGTTATTCTTCCTATTAATGTCATCAAACATCTACTGCAAATATAAGTTTTTGATACGTCACAAATAATAATAAGAATATTTATGACAATCATTGAAAACATGAATTTAACGTACCTGATAATCTTTATAACTACTTTGGATTTGCTTATATTTTTAGTGTCCCCGTAATTTTCAGTTGAACTTTCTGGGGTTTTTCGGACATATGGGACTGCTTGAAGATATTTAAAATAATGATCCATTTTGATCAATCTCATTGAAAAAGAGGTTCAATGAAATAATTTGAATGCTCTAATAATTATCCATATCCTTACAAATGCAACTCTAGCCAACTATATCAGTTTAAAAAAAGATTAGTAATAATTTGTAATATAAATCACAAGTATAGTGTACACCAATCCCCTCGCTTCTAATATAAACCTGATAGGAGAATATAATACGTACCTTGTGAGTCGTGACGCTTTCTTGGCGGCGGAGGGGGTGGTGGTCCACCCGTTGAGGGTCCCACGTTGGCCCTATCAATGGAGACTGCAGCAATGGCCGCAGGTGGGGGTCGAGGCGGCTTAGTAGGAGGTGCCTTAGGGGCTCCTCCGGACACAGTGGCAGCACGAGAAACTGCCGGAGTTTTACCAGAAGGTCCAGAGGTCGGCCCCGAGGCTGATCCAGAGGTTGGCGTCCCTGAAGTCTTCCTTGAGGTGGATGGTTTGATTGAAGACGTTGAGCTTGCGGCACTGACTGGCCTTGGACCAGTTCCTGTTGCAGTTTCTTCTTCCGGCTGCTTGGCTTGACCTGCAACCTCCTCCTTGGCCGGGCATTGCTCCTCCATTGACTTAAAAACGAGCTCGGATATGTGTCGTCGATCCTCTTCCTGACTTTCACCCATGAGCATAGTTGCAGAATCGTTCACCTCGATAATGTGCTCCCGGTCGTCCTTGCCCACGACGGCCTCTAGGGAGCAGACTGCGAGCCCGTTGAAGATCTCTGAGACGGCGTCTACCCAGACCTTATATTTGTCTAGAACGGGCGTCTCCTCTAATATGGATTGTCCAACGTTGGTCTTCCAGTTGCCACTCAAGGATTTGCGCCTAATAAGAGAGATCAAGAGTTAAGACATAATATATTTTCTGTTAAAGTGAAGAAAAAAATCATGTTCATTTATGTATTTTTGCAACTGCCCTGAATAGTTTTACTCCGTTTCTGTATATAATTTTAGTGTATTTTATTTTACACTGTATAAAATTTTGCATTTAACCGAATAAAATGTTTTTAACCGAAAAAATCATATTATTTTGACAACGTACGTTTTATTAAAAAACAGTGAATTATTTATTCTACAAATAGTCGTATAGTCATTTTAACCATAATAAATCTGAGAATGAAACACAATCATTTATAATCATAAAATTTGTTTACACAATTATTATGTTGTATAAGGAAGAATTTACATGTGGCTGACGTTGAAGCACCAAATTTGTACTCTATTTAGTATAATTGAAGAAATAATAATTAAAATAGTATCAATAAATGCTCGTATGAAAATATCATTTTAAAATGGAGAATATTGAATTGAATATTTTGAAGACATAAAGCTATTAAACGTGTATGCATTTCAAAAGTTGCGTCTTGGAGAAGGAAATGCTCGTATATTCATTGATTTTTTTGCCCTATACCTCTTATCCTCCATTTTGCGAACAAATCTTTGGTTTTTTTTCTTATTTAATTTTTTTTTAGTAATATTTATCTTTTTTATTGTTTATTGAAACGTCGGGCCGTCATTAGCTGAGTCAATACGAGAATGCAAAGTTTTAAACTGTAACCATTAAAAAAACGATTTTTTGCTATGGCCTTACAAAAATAATATTACCAATTTCTTAAAATCCGTATAACTTTTTAAACTTCATATTCGGACAAAAAAAAGGTTTGCGTTGATAACAATATTATAATACACTTTTTATTTTCTTAAGCATTTCTTATGTTTATCATAATTAAAATTAATAAACAAGTAGTTAATTTATTATATGACTTTATATATATATATATATTTTCACTGTTTAGTACTTATATATATATATATATATATGTTATAAAAAGATATACAAATATTGAAGTACACCATTATATGCTTGCTTTTAGGTAGGCCAATATCGGATGATATCAGATAAATTTCGGATCTGGTAGAGTTTATCAAGAAGTAAAATAAAACTATTATAAAATTTTAATGCCTTCTAATAAAATATCGTAAGTATGAAGCTCTCATTCAGATAAGTATTGTAAAAACAAAGACAACAGACTCACATAAAGGCCTTGTAATTTTTTCCAATTTTTTGTACGTGGAGATCATATTTGGCATCTATGAAGGATTCGACAGTGCAGTAAGAGTTCGCCACAGAGACCAATCCCGCGATTTCCTATATAAAAGAACAAAAGGCAAGGTCAATAGGACATATTATTATGTCAGAACTTAGAATAATTTATGTCATAACTTAGAATCAAATAAATGGATTGGAGGAAACGTGCTTTGACGTAACGAAGCTGCTTATTTAATGGCTCTCTTCGTATAAAAAGTCTTGTTTATGAAATGTGTATAGTTATCATATAATGATCCGTAGAAGATTGTCAATGCCAGGTTCAATTAAATAAATTTCAATTTGAATTGAGGTACATATCCATGTATGTATGATCAAAGATATTCTTTGAAAACCACTCTATATATGAGTGTTGAAACATTTGGTCGACAATGAAGAAAATTGCCGCGAATCAAAGCAATTTATCAATATACTTAAATAATCTGGATTAGCTGAATGGCATTTTTATTTATTATTCATAATGAATTTTTATGTTGTTGTATTACGAAGATCTTAACCTCTTGTAAATTTTGTGTTTTAATTTTTGATGTTTAATTTTTGAGTGCTTAATAGTATAGCAAAATGTCCTCATACAGTTACGCCACACGAAGGAGGAAAAAATATCAGTAAAAATATATATAAATATAAAAGGGTATCAAATTTTAGTGCATTGCGTACACATTAACTCAAAATTACTTATCTACAAAATGTGTAAAACCAACAAGTAATCTCTTGATCGACTTTGTGCGATACCGCCTCGAAGTCATCTTATCTCTGAGCGCATAATACAGAGCATTTGTGAACTCAAAAAGCATTTTACAATGAGAAAAACATTGATGGAGATAAAATCTTCGATGGATTTATAATTATTTGTATAATTGAAATAAAGAAAAGACTTACAGATAGAATTTTAACACATATATTTTTATAGGTTAATATAAATTATAGTAATAATGTAAAATAATATGTATTTTCATTAACATATGGAATTTATAAATATCTTCTTACTGCATATAGCAAGAAGAAATTCGAATTTTGGAGGCAGCAATAAATACTTTATATTTATATTACTATATTTTTAATTATCATTTTCCTTTTGTTAGCTTTATGATGTATTAAATCCAAAGTTTGCGTAAGACATGGTTATCATCTAATATTTTAGATATCCAGATAATTTAAATGATATAGTTGAATTGGATCGAAAAATAAATTATAATGAAAAAAGCTATTTGACATTGTTAAGGCACATACCTGAAATCCGAGGTGTTCTCTATTTTGACCTTGCCGACTCCGTTGTGAGCATGACCGACTTTGAGCACGCAAGGATATTGCTCTGAGGTAGTCTAGAAAAATAAATGTATTATCTGGGGTTAATTGGAAGCTTTTTTAATAGCATCAATAAGCAAGACAATAGAATAGAGCTGACAGTGTTATCTGAGGCAATACAAGTTAATATCAATATAAATATTTTGACTAATGGAATTTCTAGGGAGAAAAGCCCTTTAAACCTTCTATGTTTAATTACCTCAGAGTGAATTCTTCTCTTGTTCATATACTAATATTATAATATTATTATCATTATTATATATATATATACGATAGCCAAATACCAACATCTGCTGCTTTTAGATATTTATGGTAATATATTTATGGTCATGGTGAAATTAGTGGCTGATGCAGTTATACCTAACATTGACTTCAAGATCCATCTCTGAAGAATAATTCGGGAACTTTGTTGATCCAAAAATATGTGTCCTTCCCACCAATCTATATACATAATATCTGGATACTCAACAGAAAAGAAAAAGGAGTTCCAATTTAAGAGCTACTTGAATACATTTAGGGAGTTAAAATGGAGACTCCACTTGATGATGAAACAATGAAATAATTGCTCTTGGAATAGAAAAATAAATCCAGCAATAAATGTTCAGTGATATCGTCATCATATCATATTTTTTAAACAAAAAGTAGTCTTGTAAAAGAACGTTTCTGGGTGTGCCTTTTGTCATTTCTCCATGTTTCTATTCCTTAAGACATTGACAAAGGATAATAACAATTTCTTCCTTTTCTTTTTGTGTTTCATCAGTTGCTTACTCCGGCAGTGCTCTTTCCTCCACTTATCCAGTCTGTTGTATGTACTCCAGTTAATATATAGGTTAGTGTTGCAAATATAACAAGAACACAAAAATCCCTTGGTGTAAATGTCCAACGTGATTAATTGATATTGGCCTTACCATCTCCTTTTCATTTGGGAAGAAAGCTTGATTGATGAGGGGAAAGTTCTCCTTGCCTAATTTCGCTGTATTGCAATCATATTGCTAAAAATCCAGGGTCTATCCTAAAAATAAACGAGGAAAAAAATACATTCATATGGCCTTATAGAGTATTCGATGAATAAGGAGGCATACTTGGAAGTTATAGATAGATTCCAGGCTATTAATGCTTGGAATCCCCCCATACTGAAGACCAATTATAATACTACGGAAGTCCTCATTTGCATCTCGAATGTTTTGTCGAACCAGGAGAAAGTCTGGTTTGAATGTTCTGTAAAAGGAGAAAGGTGAGACTATATAGAATACGTCGAAGTACGAAGTTTTTAACCATGTTTCATTTTTACACAACTCTATTGCCAGTTGTTGGGTTTTATTCTATCTTACGAGTTCATTTTTTAATGTATTATTAAATTACATGTTTATTTTAGTGAGTTATTAGCAGCAGTTAGTTGCTACAAAGCTGTAGTACTGCATCTATGACATCAAGCCGAAGAAAAAGAAATCACTATATTTTTTATATATAAATAGAAGACATTTAGAGGTTTCATTTCAATAGTATTTATATATTTTTTTCGAATATAGGCTCCTAAATACAATTTAGTGAATGTTAGTTAAATGAAACATAATATTATTGTTCTTTCAAAAGGTCGTCATTCATATTTATTACTGATTGCAACAAGAATGAACCACACAACAAATAAACTACTTATTCCCTTGGGACCCGATATGCTAACTGATACTCCAGAGTCCGTATCCCCAGCCACCGATAATTCCTTGAACTCCGCTTGCTCCACACGAATATCGTACTCACCACGAATTTTACGACCACGAAAGTATTTCGACCTTTTGAAAAAAAAAAAGTATGAAATTAATATATTATTTCAAGGATTATCTCTTTTAGGGATAAATATAATAGAGAGCAGATATATATTAACGTTAGCTTGGAGCAGAACAGTCCCGGTAACTGATTCATCCGAGCCAAGATTTACCGATCCGATAATTTGTTAAAATGTCCTATTGGAGACAATGAATAGGCCAAAGAAAATAATCGATCAACCCCTAATTTAAATTGGGTCATTTCAAAACTGACATTTGCTTTATTTACTAGGTGTGTAAGTATGAAACCGGAATTTTTGTACAGAAAAACACGTTTATTGTAATGATATTATACAAAGTAACTTATTCAAAGTATTGTCCATCGCTATCTATACATTTTTCCCATCTTTCTGGCAATTTGTGGATTCCTCGCCAAAAGAACTGTTGCTCTTTTGAGGCAAACCAGTCATCGAGCCATTTTCGTACATCTTCGTAAGAAGTAAAGCACTGCTCAGCAATTGCGTGTCCCATCGATACAAACAAGTAGTAATCGGATGGGGCAAGGTCCGGTGAGTAAGCTGTGTGCTGAAAAATCTCCCAACGGAACGACTCTATCGTTTCCTGGACCTGTTTTGCTTTTGTGCTGGTGCATTGTCATGCAGCAAAATCACCTTGTGTTGTCTTTGTTGGTATTCTGGTCGTTTTTCACGCAAAACTCGATCCAAATCAGTCATTTGTTGTCGGTAGCGTTGAGTATTGACAGTTTCCCCAGGTTTCAGCAGCTCGTAGTAGATTACGCCCTTCTGATCCCACCAAACACACAGCATTGTCTTTCGTCCGTAGCGGTTTGGTCTTGGCGTCGATGTTGATGGTTCACCCAGAGTAACCCAAGACTTATTGGGATTCTCGAAGTACATCCACTTTTCATCGCCAGTCACAATTCGATGGAGAAATTACTTTCTTTTGAACCTGGCGAGCAGCATTTCGTATGATGTCCGCAAATCGTAATTTGTTGGCACAAAACTCGACATGTTTATCTCTCTATAAACCAATGCTACTGAATGAAACTCGTGTTATTGTGAGTTGGAAATCTTTGTCGGATACAATAACAGGACACCGCTGACGTGATGTGTTGGTAACTGCATCGACATCTGGCGCCACCTATGGGCAAATTCTGGTTTCATACTTACACACCTGGTATATTCAATCTTTTAAAAAAAATTATCTTTTCTTCTGTAGTGAAGAAGTCAAACAAGCTTTGGAGATGGCTATTAAGTATACGACCTTTGTATAATGTAGGAATAACTGTGATACTTTTCTAGGGTGATAATATTAGTAAAGCATATTCAAAGGATTCAAAGATCGAGGCCCATTAGCTCTGATGCAGCTGCGAGGGAAGGGATGCCTTATAGAATAACGCCAACTGTTTATTCATTAGTCCCTCTCATTTTCTTTGAATGACTCTCGAAAAAAAACCATCCCTGTTTCTTATCCTTAACTATCGAGTTCGTTTATTTGATTACTCCTTGACCATTAAGAAGAAAATGTTACTCTTACTTAAAAGTAGGTTTGACATGAACATATAATTAATCCATAAATCACAATGACATTAACGTAAGTGCCAAGGGTACCATTTCCTTTGGCACGGCTTCAATATATCATCGCATACTGAAATTCATTTTTATTATCCCATAAGTTTTTTAAATCGATATCCATGCTCATCCCTGTGATGTCCCTAAAGGAAACATATTTATTTATTTTCTTCCTTCAAGTATATGTACACTATAAATTGCTTCAATTTATGTGTTTGAAGGTAGGATACAGAATATAAACCAAACATTAGATATTATAACTTATGTTTGACAAAAGAGACCCCATTTATTAGGTTAATATTGGCTATATTTGTAATATGTAGTCATGAACCTCTATTTATTTATTTACAGATAATAACTGATCACAACTTTTTTAGAGGTCATTTTCGAGCAAATATTTTATTTGTTAGTCTCATTTGGTCTATGATGAAATGTCTTTCCCTTGGCTGATTGTGATTTCTATGTTCTGAAAAATATTTTGGCTTATACAGGGTGGGGCAAACTAACTTCCTTTTTTAAAATTTGGGCATTTGGTGTGTAGATGTAGTGGAGAAGTGAGCGTGGGCTCATTCAAAGAGGCAGGCGTAAAGTTTTCTTGGAAATACAGTCAGTCACTATCATGCGTTGGAGCAGAGAGGAGCGTGCGTTTGCCGTGGAGGCGTATTTGCTTTAAACAACATTCTTCATAATGAAAACCAATTCCAGCAAATCTAAGAATTGTAACAATGGTTTAAAAGTAAAATGTTTATTTTATGATTAATTCGCATTAGCATTACTTTATATATTATATATATAGATATATATATATATAATATATATATATATATATACTGACGGCCTGCTTCCTTACCAGTCCGTGTTTGCATCATCAATGACTAGAAGTGTGTAGGACTTGTCCTTGGCCATCCCCGGAACCCGAATGTTTCCCGCAGCATCCCTAGCCTGCTCCACTTTGGCACTCACGACTTGAGAAAAGGAAGTGACTTTCCCAAAGAAGCCAGCCTTCTTCTCCTTCAAGGGAGACGTTGGGGCAGAGATGGTTTTGCTCCCTGGAGCGGGGGCCGGGGGAGCTCCTCCGGATAAGCCTCCCTTCCCGGACTCCGGATCCTTCTCTGAAGACTCATCCCCACTTTGATATCTGAAAAAAAAATAAGATCATAAAATCAGTAAATGGATTTAAAAATAATTGTTTGGTATTATTTGGTTTCAAATCCCTATGTATGAATGCCTATAACGAGATGTAGCTTATGGCTTATATTTGATGAATTCACAAATTTTTTTTTAATGTTTAAATGAACAAAATCTTAAAATATCTAAATAATCTTTGATTAATCAAGAAGTCACTTTCCAAGTTTAATATTATAGTGTTTGAAGTGTTTAATAACAATTTTCAATTTAGGGTTTTTATTCCAGACAAAACTAGTTTCAAGTACATCGACATGGAGATGTAAATCTATGGAGTGCAAAAGGAAAATACCCAAGCCTCGACAGTTGACAAGTTCATAAAGAAAACGGGAGGATCAAAATATACACTGTTAAGGTTTTACTCCGGAGCATAACATATAATTTAAATTGTATTTTATAATTATTTTTTAATTTGTATTTAACACTTATGCATAAGGAATATCTGATAACGCATTTTTGTGTTCAGAATATTAATAATATAATTTTTTTGGTGCTAGGAATTTTTGTCTTCTCAACACTTTTGTATAAAGTGCATTTTTAAAGGAAACTTCTGACTTTTGGGCTGCTTATCAGTCAAAATAGCTTTATTGAGCAATAATCAGCACATTTGTTTTTTAACTAGTAAATGAGCCCATTTTGAGCACTTTTCGTTCATATATGAAGGGACACATTATCACATTCTTGGTAAATGAGGAGTTTCAGTCGAAATCCTTGATATTATGAGTCCAAGAATCATCAATCATGTTATTGTTTATTCTTCAGGAAACCTACATTACCTTTACGTAGCTTATGTTGATATATATCCTCAGTGGTCTATTTTATAATATATTCTCCTTAATATATGAACGAAAAAATGCTCAAAATGGGCTCATTTTACATTTCATCACTCGATTTGAGAATTTAGTTGCCAGAAAAAAAATATTGTTAAGCCTATCAGCCTTTCAAATCGTGTGCTTCTGGGCATAATATGTTACAGGTTGAATTTACTAAAGTATTTTTGTAGACACCCCATGAATGGAATTACGGAAAACCATTTATTTAATAGCTTACTAATGTTAATAGTGTAGAAGGCAATACATTTTACTGCTTTCAGTATATTTTATACTTAAAAGCATATTCTTTTATTTGAGAGTTTTTATGGTTTGCTGTAACTTTTATGTGTCAATAAATTGTGGACTTTAATATTTAAATATACATTTAATTTACAGCTAAATTAAATTCAGAGAGTTGTGTTAGAAAAGGGAAAAAAATATTCCGATATCTGAATTGTGTAAAAAAATAATACACAGAAAAGTATGAATATATATTTTTTTTGTTTTAACTGATATCATTCGAAGTTACTCGAACCCATACGTAAAAGATGATTTATTTATATGAACCACTTTAGATAATTTTAAATATAAAGGCATAGAGTAAATTTAATTACTTTTAAAATCTTTATAAAAGTTTTTCAAAATAAGGAATAAAATAAGAGATGATTTAACAGCGTCCAAAAACTGTACATAAAACGAATGCTCAATGATATATAATATATATATATATATTATATATATATATATATATATATATATATATATATATATATATATATATATATATATATACAAAGTTATTTCAATAGATATAAGAAATTAAGCCAAAGATAAAGCTTTCCAATGGCTTTATAAGATGCTTTCAATAAATAAAACAAGCAAATGATGAAGTTTCAATGTTTATAAATGATGAAACTTTTCTTAGTGGACAAAATATATTATAAAATAGTATATAATACAGTCTAATATTAAAACGTCAGTCTTTCAATATGAAAAATATCCACCTTTCTCAGTAGCACTTAGGTTTAAATTATGTTTGTATAACTATAGATCAAAATATATTTTTTCGTTTGAATGAACCATTTATTTATTGCCATTATAAGAGCTTGAAAATATATTTAATGAAATTCCACTATTGGAACGTCTTTATACATTCAGAACGTGATATTGATGGGGCGTAAGAGGAACAAGTCTAATGATGTCATCTAAAATATTAGATAAAATAATATAAAAATACTCTTATTATACCTCTTGCACCTATAAACATGAGTTATTTGATTGAATTCTATATATCTTATCTGCTTCTATTCTTGTTAAAGATGATGAAAGCAAACTATTCAGTCCTAATTTCCATGAGGAGTATTTTTTTATATGTGAAAATTGGAAGGAATCACAAATGACATGAAAGAAAGACAATTAGTGCTTCAAATGATGAAATTCTTATCTCTGAGTTGATATTCTCAACTCAGACGTCGCTAGGTAAGTGATACCTTACTTTATAAAGCCAACTTCTTCACGCTTCTGTTCTTTTAACCAATCACGTTCAAGAACCCACCCCTCCCTCTTGTTATCATTACTAATCAGCTTATGTTTTCTTTCATTTTCTCAAGTACTATTTGTAATAACAGACTTGTAGTTGACAGAGGATCTCAACATTACTCCAAGCATTACCCATTATAGAATCTTCTTTGTCAAAATGAGTTTAATAATAAACTTTGTGGGTATTGTTTTTTTATGGCGAAAACAAAAGCACTTATGCTACTTACGAGGATTTGTCCAATTTGAATATGCAAATGAGATGGAATTAAATAACTGCGAAACTTTTTTGTATGTATGTGTGTACATATACAAAGTCATTCATGCTGCATGCATTGTGCCTGTTTAAAGTGTTAGCAACTGCTTTTGAGAGGGGTTTTAATAAAAGAATATCTTCACTTGTGTGTATTTAATAATACTTGTACAACAATATTGTAAATATATACCACTGTAAGAACTATTAGCCAATATTTAGTCATTATTTGAGAGAAAAAAACTACATACTGGACATGGCATACCTCCCATTCATCAATGGGATTATGATAAAACAGGCTGCTTTGACCACTTGTTATGACCAGAGCCCTATAAGAAGAGTAACGACAATAGATTGGAACGTCGCCTAGAGAAAGAACATTTAGGCTCAAAACAAAGCATGGAATCAAAATAATTTTTATTTTTCTTATGTTATTGTTCGCATAAATAAATCAGAATCTATGACAAAACCTTTCATTTATTGGGGGGTTGTTCCATGGGAAATAAAAAGAGATAAATTCCTTGGGTTCCTGAGCTATTTGAACACTCCACAGTACTACAATGAGACATAGTTGTGTTTTTTTAATAGATCTTTAAAGTTGATATTGTTTTTATACTTCGAAAAAATTATTACAAAAGAATATTTATTTACAACTCCCTCGATAAATTATGAATGTTTTGAGCCTGAATTGAGTCAGCTCCTACAAAGACAGCTCTTACAAAGTAACTCTACTTATGAGGCTCTAGTTATTACGAGATAATTTGGACAGCTGTCCTCTGCAAAGAAGTCTCACAGTGTCTCCAAAAAGAGTTGGAGCTGTCAACCTCTCCAAACTATAAGAAATTATGTCTAAGCAATTATTTCTTTTATTTATCATTGCATCTTAATATAGTCCAAGAATGTTAAGGAAAAATACATACAATTATCACATCCTTCATATTCCTTACAGACTTTTTAGGTTGGTGATTATATATAGAGGAGACCGGGGACAGTTGCAACAGGGCCCTTTTGTCCAATCAGTAAGTAGTGCTTTAGTAGTACTCCTTTTTCTTTGCAATGGAGGGAACTCTACTGAGCATGTGCAGTGTGAGTGTCATCACTCTAGCTTGTTTCTGATTGGACAAAAGGACCCTGTTGCAACTGTCCCCGTCTCCCCTATATATATATATATATATATATATATATATATATATATCATATATATGGTTTTATGAAGTACATATCAATTGACTGAGAGAAGGTAGCGTACACACTTGAAATACTTTTCTTCAAGTAGGCAACTCCCGTGTGAAAGTCATGAATACATATAATGGGCATAAAGCGGTGAAAATTGTTTGAATGTATGTAGATGGGGCAACAAGTTGGTCATTGCGAAAAGTGGTCTCAGAGTGAATAACTACATAAATGATTTATAACATCCAATACAATCTTATGGGCCATATATAAGTCTTGTATTATTTGGAGTCCCCAAGAAGAACAAAAGATCATCCCAAAAAAACTTGAGTATGGGCATTGCAATGCTAAATTTCAAAGCTTTATAGACTCAAGGGCATACTTGTAATATGTCAGTGAATGATTAAGAGTTGAGGTATATAGTATATAGCCCTTATTTCAAAGTCTCGAGGACCGACTGCATGTCTGTGTGCTTCGAAATAATGCGCCATCTTTAAAATAGAAAAATATTTGAATATGACTCTAGAGTATAGTTAACATCTTTATTTAGAAAATAAGTTATTTTCATCGCTAAATTTTTACATGATACATTTGAATTTTATTGAGATAATATTCTTCTTTGGAGCACTAATCTTTAACTATGAACTTTATAATGTATTGTATAATTGCTCCGACTTTATATACATATGTATCCTTATATTACTTTATTTGCATACTATATAATAAAGAGTAATAAAAACTATTATTTTATCAGCCATTGCATATACAGGCTAATCAATGTGTGTAAATGCATTGAGAGGGCAAATTACTTTGATTTAAGAAAATCAAAGATATGATTTTCTTTACTTTCATCTGTGTCCAAAATGACGTTGAATTTTGCGTTTTTTATGTTAAATTGGTTATTGGATTCGTGGAAGTATTTAAAACTAAATGTAAACATGAATTATCCATTCGATCCGTGTAAATAAAATGTCTATGCAATAACACAGAGAAGCACATTTTACAGATACAGCATAAGTTGGAATGAAACTTTAACTTTTGGAAAATAATACATTTATAATTAAAGCTTCAAAAGTTAACTTACTGCAATATACCACTATAATTGCCCTACTGTTTAGCCAATATGAACAAATCTACTAAGAGCAAATATTATATATATATATATTAAATAGTACTAATGAATAACACTCACCTTTGGTCGGAAGATGTCACATTTACTCAAGTGATACTAATAAAAATGGTGTCCGGAAGAAAGGGTAAAGTACAAAATGGTCTTAGAGGTTGAAAATACAGTGTCCTGAGAGGAACTTTCAGTTTTCCCCCACAAACCTCCTTAATAACTGTATGCACAATAGACTAAATATAAGAATGGAAGAGCATTGGCCGAATCAGCAGCTGATGGCAGCCATCTTGATTAATCTTTGAAGACGAAATAAATATTTTTTAAATGGAAGAAAAAAAAGAAGAAAGGAAGGTCTTAAGGAATAGAAAAAAAGAGATAAATGACAAAAGGTATGCTACCCAATGATGGCATTTTAAGGGACTGCTTACTGTGTAAACATCACTAACACCTTCATCACTGGACATTTATCGCAGGACTTCCTTTTTCCTATTCCCAAGACATTTTAATTGTTTCATGATCCATTGGGGATGCCATTTTATTCATTGAAAAGCTCTTAAACATATTTTTTTCTCTGATGAGTTTCCAGTATTATATAGATAAAGCGGCATGAAATAATAAAAAAAGTACTTCAAAGGATGAACGAAAACCCGAACAAGGACAATTTCATTAATTAGGAAGTAGACTTAATATCAATTTTAAACGTTATTAATTAAGAAGCCTTGATTATAACGGCTTTCAACTTCCTCAAATATTATTAATGTACTGCAAACATCACGAATTACTGCAAATGGAACCATTAAAGGCTTAGTTGAATTATGCCATTTTGTTGAATTCTCGTTTCTATTTTTTTGCGAGTTTTTTTTTTTCATTTTTCATTCCTTTGCAAGTTTTTTTTAAATATGAATTTTTATAAATAAATAATAAATATATATTATTTAGTCTTATATATGTATTTTTACAACTCGGCTGCTTTAACCATTTTATCACATGCACCATTTTCTTCCTTTTTGCCATTTTTTCTAATATCAAACAATAACAAAATCTAATACCTTGATTTTGTCCCAGTCAAGACTCCCGGTTCCTCCTTTTTATCCAAACGGTCATCATAGTTGGAATTTATGGACTCCGATGAGAGCCTTATTCAATTTTAAAAATAAAGTAAAATACGAGGAGTAACCAAAAATGAAGCAAGGGTACAAAAAATAATAAAAAATAGGGAAAGGGTCAAAAATAAGAAGAAAAAGAGAGAGAGAAAAAAGAAAACATGAGTTAGATTTACCTTTTCAAGTCATCTTCAGTGATATTATCATCATCACCGCTCTCCAGATCCTGAGTCGAGAGTCTGAGAATCATGGATTTGTGAAAGATTAATTAATGTGAAAG
Organism: Caligus rogercresseyi; assembly: GCA_013387185.1. Lineage (NCBI taxonomy): Eukaryota > Metazoa > Arthropoda > Copepoda > Siphonostomatoida > Caligidae > Caligus > Caligus rogercresseyi. The sequence continues at coordinate 17,670,208 of CP045895.1, read as the reverse complement.
AAAAAGGAGGAGTCTCTTAATACTTTTTTCTTCTTAGAGTTCTCGAACTCATTCAGGCTGCGGATTTTTTACATAATTGGATGGCTTGAACAAAAGACACACACATATATATATATATATATATATATATATATATATATATATATATATATATATATATATATATATATATATATATATATATATATATATATATATCAGGAAACGACCGGGTACCCGGCCGGTACCCTGCTGTTCTTTTAACGTCTTGGCCCGGTGTCAAAAATGTCATTTGAAAGTGACGACGTTTAAAAAAAAAAAAAGTAGTGTTGCACATTTTGAAAGGAAAAATTATTTTCTACAAAAATGTCGTCACTTTCAGAATGACGAAGGAACGATTATATTAAAGTCCCGGCCCCGTTATTTTAGACACCGGGTCGGGCCGGGACGTTCAAAAATCAGCCCGGTCGTTTCCTGATATATATATATATATATATATATATATATATATATATATATATATATACAGTCAAACCTGTCAATATTGGCCACTCTAGGGAACTAAAAATGTGACGGTTAGAGACAGTTGGCTGCTTTTCACAGAATATTATAGTACTTTTTCTGCAGAGACAATTGGGATGGCTGCTTTGTATAAGTGACCGCATACATAGGTTTGACTGTATAAAAGTAAACATTTAGTCCAGGATTTCTTACTCAATTGAGATACTTAAGAATAACAAACAAATATCTTTATTTATCTGACATTGACTACAAATTATGCAGGGATAAGTACAAGAATAAGTAATATTGATGGTCCAACGATGGCTCATGACAGGTGTCAACTCCATGGCGGACTTCATTTCTAAGTTATTATTACTTTTTCATAGTGACGTCACTGATACTTTTAATACTATCCGTAACATATAGTGTTATAGAAACACTCCCAAAGAAATTAATGGTCATCAATGCGAAAATAAGTATATCTAATACAAGTATTACCTCTTTTTGACTAAAATACATGGTCTTACATAAACTGACGTGATATCAGGTAATTTTTATCCATTTTTCTTAGTTGTTTTTTATCATCGAAAATCTTTAGGTTTTCTATTCCCATGCCACTACTTTTTTCACTCAGGAAGACATCCATTTTAGGTGGATATACGCCATTAAAGAACGCTTCTATTTGAGCTATTATTTTTCCTTTTCTGTTGAGTTATTAGTAAAATCAGTGATAAAAGATCTCAATTGAGTGAGAACATAACAAATCCTGGAAGAGATTACGACTAATACTATTATTAATCTTTTTTCATCATTTTTGAGGATCAATCACAAAAGCGCAAAAGTCGTAATCCCTGATTGCTGATACACATAGAATAAACAAAGAGACAAGGGAGACTTGATCCTGGGGTGACAGGAATGTCAAGTTTCGAGGTAGGTGGGGCGCTCTTACCTCCGTCGGATAGTGGAGACATTGGTGGAGAAAGAGGATTTAAAGTTTGCGAACGAAATTTTGACGGTTAAGAGGTAACCAGGGGGGAGAAGAAAATCTAAAGTGAGGCAAGGTAAGGGAGAGAGTGTCCTGAAAATAAATGATGAAATAATTTGTTAATTAAGCTACTAAATTTGTATTATACAATGAAAAATTGTTAATCTACATTGAATATACGAAAATAAAAGAAGTCCATATAAAATGTTATAAATGAGTGCTATCACATAATATTGAAATTCAGAGGGCATTTGTCTTCTTTTAGCAAGGTCCTTATTTTCTTCTATATATATATATATATATATATATATATATATATATATATATATATATATATACATATATATTAATTCTTTTGACTTATCTTTTGAATGGTTCCTTCATGACCATAATTCATGACTTACTAATACAACTTAATTAGTAGTAGTGAGAATGTATCTATATATATATCAGGAAACGACCGGGTACCGGGCCCGGGTCCCGGCTATTTTTTTAGCGCCCCGGCCTGGTGTCCCGGGTTTTTTAGACACCGGGCCGGGACTTAAATATTTTTCTTTCGTTTGTCAAAGTCTTTTCTAAAAAAAAACGTCCTCACTTTTTTTGGAAATTCTTTTCTAAAAAAACGACTTCACTTTTTTGGAGACTCTTTTCCAAAAATAAAAATATCCTCACTTTTTTTGGAGATTCTTTTAAAAAAGTCTTCACTTTTTTTTTTGGAAATTCGTCACTTCAGATTGTCGAAGGAACGACAATATACATATATGAAGTCCCGGCCCGGCTTGAAAATATAAGTCCTGGCCCGGCCCGGGTCCCGGCGAAAAAAGGTGTTATAAAACCACAATCAATAAGATTTAGATTGATAGTCCATCAAGAATTAAATTTGTAATTTTGACAAAAAGTAATTGTTTTTAGGCTCTACAATTTGGGGACTCTTAAGATTTTACTTTATTTTTACTTTTTGATTAAATCTCGAATGTAATAAACGTCATAACTAGAGAGCGGAAAAAAATGTGAATCACATAAAAAATATTTTTCATATATTTTCGATTTTGGACCGAACAATTTTTTTGGGGGGAAATTTAAGAAAAACACATTTTCTTCTTAATATCTCTGAAATAAACTCTTTTTTTTTTTTTTAGAAAAATTATTGAAATTATTTCATCGCCTGTTGCATCATTTTCATAATTTTTTCCTTCATTCCCTTCATTTGTTGATTTTTAGAAGGAAGCAATGCACGCCTAAATTTATGGCGCCTTTTGAATAGATATCTCGCATTTTTGTTTCATGGAAGGCCTCGACAAATCCCCATTCCAATGACCCTTTTATTGATCCACAATTTTAACTAATTTTTTAAAGCTAATATGTATTAAACATCTTGTTCAATGTCATTAAAATATTTGATGAACTCACTCAATACATAAATATGGCAGCTTCATTGTCTTCCCATCTAAACTGGCTCAAGGATATGAATGAGGATCCCTTCAAAATTATAGACTTCCAAACTACTGTTTTCTGTAAGGTTTGTGAGAAGGCCAAAAGTCTCAGTTTGTCCAGCATTCTACCACAGCAAGACAAAGAAAAAAAACTGAGAGCTCAAGAGGATAAAGATCCAAGCCCAGCTAGAGGACATGAATCGGCTACCTAAGAAGTCGAAATCACATATTATATCTAAGGAATAGTGCAAGGCTTTTTTGTCCAGTAACATTCCTTGGAAAAAGCTGAGCAATCCGATCCTCAAGAGGTTTTTTGGAAAATAACATGGCTATATCAATACCTGACGAGTCGTCCCTGAGTAAGACATATTTCCCTGAATACTTCTCAGAAATCATGGAAAAGATCCGTCTGAGCTGTACGGACAGCCTTTGTGGATCAGCCTTGATGATAGCATTGATGAAGTTAGGCGCGAAGTTGTCAACGTCCTTATTGGGTGTTTAGATAAGAACTCCTTTCATGTTCCATTTGTGGCTAAATGCTCATTCGTCCCCACTTCTGACTCAAACACCATGGCTAGAATCGTCAATGATACTCTCAGAATGATTGATCCTCAGTTTCAGGCAAGCTTGGCAAAAGTTCTCATGACTGATGCAGCTGAGTATATGAGAAAGGGTGGACGAGACCTTAGGGTCTTTTATCCGTCTCTAATGCTTGTGACATTTATTTGTCATTTGCTTCATCGTGTGGCAGATAAGGTCAAATACCATTTTGCGGACGAAAATAGTCTCATTTCTTCGGTAAAGAAAATATTCCTCAAATCCCCATCTCGACGAGCAAAATTCAGAGAATGTTGCCCTGACCTAGAGCTCCCCCCTGACCAATGATGACCTGATAAGGAACCTGGATCCAGGAAGCTGTTTGATATGGTCAGAATTTCGAGCAAGTCAAAGCAGTCGTGGATATGTTTGACCCTGACGATGCCAAATGTATATCCGTAGTCGGCGGATTTTTAAAATGAAAAGCAACCTAATTGACTTAACATTTATTGCAAGTCATTTATCGTTTCTGCCAGATTCAATTACCAGCCTGGAGACCGCTGGAACTACACTTGAAGATGGACTCAGAATCTTTGAAGATGCTGAGGAAAGGATCAGTAAGATTCCAGGTGACGCCAGAGAGGTTTTTAAAACTAAGTTGGATTATGTTGTAAAGAAAAATCCTGCCCTGCTAGCATTGAAACAGGTACGACATGTGCTACTAGGTAAACCTAAGCTGTTCTTCCAGATGGGATGAGTCCAATGGATGGAGCTATTCTAAAATACTGTCCCATTACCGCGGTAGATATGGAGATATCATTTTCGCGGTTGAAAATGTTTTATCCAACCGTCGCCAAAACCTCACCAATAAAAATTTGGCAGAGATTATTGTATGTCACGGTTTTTAAGAAAGAATAAATTCACATGAAATCAAATTTGGAGTCTATATAATTAACTTTTTTTTGCTGATTTGGGTAACATAATTTTTTTTTTGGAATAATTAAATAAATTCCCTTATCTAGACTAGCTTTACAAATCGGTTGTAAATGGATAGGTGGCTCCCAAGCAATTATATAGAATTGTTTTGCAAACAAACAATCGAAAACATCGATTACATTGAAGCTAGAAATACAAATGTTTATTGTGTTCTACATGAGTGGTAGTTGATAAAATTTAACTTTGATATTTTTTTAAGTTAAAAATGTCCATATAAAAAACTAATTCATTGATATATTTTTAACAATCTTGATTTGCGTATTATTTTTGTATTTCAGTTCGTCAATAATACTTGATGTAATTGCGTATAAAATACATAAGAAGATATTTCAGCCTTAAATTCATACAACGTCAAAAGAACCATCACATAAGATTGAACAAAAACAAAAATGTTGCAATAGTATAATATACTTCTAATATAGTTCTAAACTAAACATGAGAATTCAAATAGCGAATAAAATTTGAATAACTTATTGATGATCTTAAAACTATATTTATATTTAATTATCCAACTTAGTGCTAGAGATATATATATTCATTATTTTCAAACTATACAAATTTTCAAGCACATAATTAAAAACAATAGTATCACATTAAAGATTTTTATAAACTCTTTGATAAGGAAGTATCTTACATCAACACTTTAGCATACAGTATTGCATCGGATACAAATAATATACATTCACTTTCATTTCAGATACAAAATAATACTTAGGAATAAGAAAAAACGTTGTTTCTTCAAACTCGCCAATAAACATATTTTCAGTTTGTATCACTGTTTTCTTTCTTTTCTTTTTCTGATGAAGCAATATAACCCCCCCCCCCTCTTGATTATGAGCAGTATATTACTTGATTAATATTATAAGTGGAATTAAAGCGTTAAAGTAAAGTAGCGCATGCAAGGAAAAAGTAAACAAAAAAAATTGGCCAAAATTTTGGTTATTTTCTTTAACGTTAGATGTCGCTAGTCCATGAAATTACGTCAATATCCTATTTAAAACCGGTTTGAAGGGATTAAGTTTGATGATTTGTAATATAAAAGATAAAAAACGTCTCAAAATATAAATAATGAAAGGACTTTGTTATTATTTTCAAAGAGCTCTAGCATCAAAGCGCCCCTTACGGACTAAAGAAGAACTAAAATTTTGGCCAATTCCTTTTGGGAAAAAGGAAGAATTTTATGTTATGCATGCACTACTTTACTTTAACGCTTTAAGTGGAGGCAATTCAAAGGATTCGCCAATGACGTCATGGATGTAGGTCCATGAAGAAGAGACAAGTTTCTTATATATGTATATATATATATATATAATGCCTAAAAATGTTTATGTTCTTGTATATAAAATCTTCGATTTTAGCTCCTAGATAGATTTACAATCGGCTGATAATGGTTTAAGTTCATGACAAGTGGATCCAATTTGGGAGCTAAACAACAAGGAAATAAGTAATTAATTTTGTTGTGATGAATTGAACATGATTGGCGAATCACTTAGCTTCTTATGAATGTTTTTTTATTATATGTATTTAAGTACTGTTAAGAAAAAAACAAGGAACAATCTTTTTTTTCATCAACACTTTAAGTTAACATTAATAAACATTTTAATACGATATATTTGATATAAATAAACCTTAAATATGATAAATATATTTTAATATCATATAACTATAAAAAGACACATATAATACAACTAAGATAAAGTTAAACCATTTCATGTTTGGCCTTCTTGTCTTCCTCTTTTAAGACAGTCAATAAGAACTTATGCCTGTTATTGATTTTTAATATGACACGAATGCAAAGTGACTATCAAAGTCTTATAATTATAGTCCATATTCAATTTATATGCAACACAAATTATCTGATCATGGAAGTGTGTATTTATCATCTACATTTTGATTTATATGGAAAAAAAAAACTAGTTTATTTTGCTCAGTAAAAACAACTCAACCTGATTAAATAATTGACCTGTCCCCTGTAGATACATGTTTACAGCTTAATTGTAGAAACAACGTAGTCCAATGCAGCAAATATATTAAAGTCATATTTTCATATTTATTCTTGTTTAAAGATTATTGATCCGGAAATATCTATAAAAAAAATATAATCCTAGTATTGTTATGATTGGCATATTGTTCGCATTGATAGAATATTGGAATCCATAGAGATTTGTGCAAACTAAATAGTAGTTCCCTGTCTTTAACAAAATGTCCTCCAAAAAAAAATCCTTCAAGCGATTTCAACTCTTTCCAACACTGGTTTACACGTTTACATAACACATTTCAAATAATCAAAAAATATGGATTGTCTAAATATATATTTTAAGCTTGATTTTTTAAAATAAGACTACACTGATTGATGATATATATTATTTATAATCAAGAATTGTTTTAAAAAATACATTTTTTACGTTTTATATGTTAGTGTTTTTTAATATCCTATTAGTTTAAATATTTTGAATGGAAATTGTTTGAAGCATTACTTAAATCGTGAATGTTTAACACTTTACCTATATAATTAGTTCCGTAGGCCATTAATAACATTGAAAATAAACACACCAAACAGATGTTGGATGACTAATTGATATTTAATAATGATCCTTACTATTGGCAGTGGGTTTCAGTTATCGAAACATATTATTTTTCAATAATAAAATACCGGTAAAACTACTGTTTGCATGATTTGTAAAGGATCAGAACCGGTACATAGAAGAGTGCTTGTAGATATTTTACAAGAATCTTGAGGGATAGCACTGTTACATATATATATAGGTATATATATATGATATATAATAACGATGTGTGATCATATCCAGCACGCTAAAGATCATCTGCCAATTAACTGTTTATTTTACATCTCTTATAATGAAAATATTTTATTATTTTGTTATTTGTTATTCAACTTTTTCAATAACTTTTCCAATACATTATTATCTTTTATTGTTATACATCTCTCAAGACATGCAACACCTCTGTGTATAGGTATATTACATTTTTTCTCAAAACACATTTTCGACCAAAATAAGAGTTCTGCATATACTTTTATGTTTGTAAAAAAAGTACCCCCAAATTGTTAGGTTAAGGCTTTGATGCATTTTCCTCGCATTGCATTCTCACCTCTGCGCCTTTGATGGCTGAGTGCATTCAAGTGGAAATCAAGTGATTTATGAGCAAACGCCTCTTTACTTCTTTGATTGATAGTGGGTTTTGTGCTAGTTTTTAAGGGGTAATAAATACTTTGAATAATATTTTATAATTCTTAAATATGATGAGCAATAGCTATCGATGGATATTAGATTTGGCAAACAAAATGTTAGTTTTTTAAGGCTATGAGGATCCATTTATCGTCATATGTGATGAAACAAAACATTCATTGTTTCCCTGATTTTAATTAGTTGCTTTATGCAGTTAATATTAATAGGTTCATCTTAGAGGAGTCCTTTCAAAGTATTTGACAATAACATGATAATGATAGTGTATCCATGACAATTTGTTTGTTTGCTTCACTCTCAGATTGGGCATCCTTCACGGAGCTAAAAATCTGGTGTCAGCCGACATTTGCATTCTTAAGAATGATATTGTTCCTTATGAATTGATGTCATAGTCACAACAGCTGCGAATAATAGGCTACTGCTTTTTCCCTTTTTATTCCCTTTCTTTCAACCAATCACGTAAATGAAAAAGATCCTCGCTTGTGATTGGAGGAGGATAATCAAAGGATGTATACATGGAGGAAATTTATTGAGGATATCAAACCTGATTGGTCTAAAGAAATGAAGAGTGAATAATAATAATAATAATAAAATGCAGTTGGCATTATTATAAGTAGCATTGATTCCCTTGGCTCTTGAGTAGCAATCATCAATTCAGAGATAGGAATCCTCACAAAACAAGTTGGCTTTTTATATATCGGCCCCATAGAGATATAAAGATATAGAGAAGTGATTGGATCCTTCAGAGAAATACGTCATTGTGACTGCAAAAACTTTTAAAATATATACAGTAAACCCTCGATATAACGAACTATATGGGGGGAGGGTAGGGTCGTTATATCCGAAGTTCGTTAAAGGGGGGCTCTGGAGTGTAAGGTATATCCTGCAGGAGTGACGACGAACTGCCGCTGGACACATTTGGCAGATTAGTGGAGGAGGTCGAAGACACAGACACACTGCTTGTCTCAGACTCTGTCTTAGACTCTTCTCGGCTAGGGAGGGGCCAGCTTTGAAGAAGTCAGAGATCTTCGTCTGTGTCTTCCTCTGCTGCACTTCACGCATGGGTTCAAGCCGCATGATCCGAAGCAGCACAAAATTCGGGTTCGGTAGCCTTAAATATAACGAACTTAGGTTCGTTATATTCGGGGCTTGTTCGGTCATGGACAAAAAGGTTCGGTAGCCTCATATAACGAACTTAAGTTCGTTATATATGAGGCTTGAGGCACACACAGAAACATTAGAACAATGGTTCTCTGCCATTGAAGGGAATCAGCTCTCTATATCTTTATATCTCTATGATCGGCCTCATTCATGTTTATTCTTTTGTATAGATTATTATTATTACTCAATTATACTAATTTAATATAGCAGATGACATTTTTTTCTTCATTAATCACTCCTCTTTCAGCCTGTTTATAACGACCACTGTTTTGATTCCAGGTAGTGGTACCATAGACATGTTTGATCAGACACACACGATAAGGCTGACGTCATAAGTCCACTTGATGACGTCAATGCTTCCAAAGCCTCACTGCAACTGCTTTTATATCCAAAGAGATGGTAATGAATTAAGACATATGAAAAGAAGTGTAAGAGGAAATAATATGTAGCTGCCACTAACAGCCAAGTCAATTATCTTCATTAAGCATCGCTTAATTACATTTCCCTCATTAGTCTAAAAGAAAACAAGTAAATGGGAGGGGATACATTGTATGGTAGATTGAAAAAGGGCTACAAGACTCCATGTAACTTAGAGACAGGAATATAAATAAAGAAACATTCTTTGACAGAAGAAATATTGTATTACTATTTCCTCATTAGAGTATGAGTATGTTTTGGAAAGCTCATAATTTGAGCAGTATTACATGAGTTTTGTAGCGATCCCTATTTGTTTCCAAGCAGAAAAAACAAGCTTCTTTAAAGTGGATTTCATTAGATCACGTATATAGATATATATATATATATATAAGGAATAACAATAAAGCTGTTCTCGCATACTCAACAATAAACATGGAGTTTTTCAACATTTAGTAACACTTTTGTCTTTTTTTTTCTTCCAATTCTGATATTCAGAGTGATAATTCATTTATCGACAGATATATGCATATGAGATAATATTTATTATTTATTTCGGCGTGAGGAGTGGCTTTTTGTGAATAATAATAATTATGTGATATGTATATGCGGAATCCAATCAAAGGATTCGACAATGAAGACATGAATATAGGCCCATGAAGGAGCGACAAATAGTATTTCAGGAATGCATTTCCTCTCTCTAAATTGATGTTCTTTCACTAACAGTCGCTAGTGAAGTGAATCTTAATTGCATTATATCATTGTATTTTATTATTCCTATAGTTGCTAATATTAATAAATTTCTTTTTTTGATGATTTTTTTTATAAATATTTGTTCATATACACAAAAATCGACATCACATGAACCTTTTGTAAGTGTTGATACAGCCCCAGCTTCTTGATTGTTGTAATGGTTGTCTTTAATCCTTCTATATTATCATGCAATTACTTGTTTTTATCAATCCATTTCTTAATCCCAAAACTTATTTTTATTATTAACCTTCATTTAGATTCCTATCGGAAGTCATTGTAAATTATATATATATATATACTATATTAGAAATGTACTTATAATGTTTTGCATTTTGAAATATATACTTTTTAGTGCATTCATTTAGTCAAATAAATGACAATAAACTATTTTCTTTTGTGCCAAAGTAGTCAAAGAAGGCACCTTTCCTTCCAACACAGTAAACGTATAAAACAAAACTTTTTTTTGTAAAAGTCAATGTTTTTTTATTTGCACAACTACATCGGCCTTTAGTAAAAATGAGTTTTTTTATTAAAGGAAAAGGGCTTTTTCACTTCATATTAAAGCAATATACAATAACATTTTTTCTTTCCTAAAACACCATTTTGGTGAAGGATGTTTAATATTAGAGGTGAACCGATAAATCGGTTTGCCGATATATCGGAGACGATACTAATACTGAATTGACAAATTTTAACACTGATAAATGCTTATAGTAACATATTTAATTTTTTCCGACGTTTGACTTTCAAAAACATTTTTATATCATTTCAAGGCTTTCAAAAATATATGCTGTTATATTTAAATTGATATATTCATATAATCAAACAGACGAAAATAAGCTCTTTTCTTTTTAGGGGTACTTTAAACACAGTACAGGGCGTGGTGATCTTGCCGTTCATTTTGATCGCTATAAAAAAACAATGGAAGTTAATTTATATAACCTATGTATAATGTTATTTTTTGATACTTTTATTCGATTCAAAACATTTCATTCTGAAATCTATTTAAAAAATTTACAGTGTAAAAATAAAATACACTAAAATTATATACAGGAAACAGAGTAAAACTATTCAGGGCAGTTGCGTGGATACATAAATTGATACTTTCAAGCTTATACATATAAGAAGAACTATCGTTCGGTTAATCCGCTATTGGTGTTATAATAATAATAAAACAACTATCGGTAATATAATAAAATCAACAATCCATCGACCTCTATTTAATATGACAAACTTTAGTCCTTACTAAATGTGTACTAATAAATATATTGTAATGAATAGAAACTGTTGAAGCAGAATTGAGGAGAAATAGAAAAAAGCCTCCTTTCTCAAATTCATGTTCCTCAAAATGAGTACTAAGTGATAAGACGGGCGAATGCGTTGCTTTATCATCGAAGCATACCTTATATCATTCTATTATATATGATTACAGGCAAAAATAAACCACTATTACACTGAGAAAGAAAAGCAATGAAGGTTCATGGGAAACATAATGACATGACGCTAACGTATATGAAACAAATATGAATTGTATAATATTTTGACTCACTAACACTTTTTTCTAGAATGTGATTGCAGATAGAAATGGAGCTGAAATGATTATAATAAGAAGTAGTTGGTATTATGAAAGGAGTTGTCTCGTCTCTTCTGCCTGTTGGTTGATTGTAAATATTTACTCAGAGAATATCATCCTTCAGAACACTAAGTGCCTTTTCGAAGGGGGCCTCGATCAATGGCATTACTTTGAAGAGGGTTTTTCAATATTACGAAATATTTTTTCTATACAGCAATTTCTCTCTCTCTCATATATATATATATATATATATATATATATATATATATATATATATATATATATAGTCAGTTTTCGTAAACCTAATAGATAATATCCTAAGTTCGATAAAATAATTTACAAGCTATATTGTTATTTATGTCTACATGGATGCAATTCAACGTAACTAAATAGGCAACAAAAATATAAATTACTTTATAAAAAATTATCTAAAAAAATGTACATAACTCCTTTTGATATCAGTTGATAAATTCCAGACCTTTTTACGAGGTTATAGAGTTGGTTTCATTCAGTCCCATTTAATCTAAAAGTCTTTTTTTTGTATTTATAGCCTTTTAATATAGAAAAGGAACTATCAATCAATTATGCACAAAAGTTTATTTTTTTACACATACCTTCTGTTATCTTTTTTAATGTTGAAAGAAGAGGCATTAGGTAGAAAGACGATTTTTTAATATCTTCGCTTGAGAAGCTATTTAAATTTCCTTTGATTATACGAAAGTTGATATGTCATCGTAAATTTAAAAGTAGTTTTAAATTAGATATTCCACCACTACTATTTGATTTCGCCAATAACTTCTGTGAGTTTTGAAATATATATTAAATATATTACTTATTAAATTATATATATATATATATATATATATATTAGGGTGATCCTTATTTCACGTATTCGGATTTGAGAGTTGGGCTCCCCCTAGGATTTACTTTAGTGCAGTGAGATCTTCTTGTGAAAGTTTGAACGAAATCGAATAATGGGAAGTGTCTCCTCAACGGACCCAGAAGTTATGTAGTTAACTTATGAAGTATTATTTTTTTCGCCATTTGATCGACTCTAATTTCCTCTATACTATTTACAAACAATTTGGTGCAAAATGTAGGTATGATTGCAAGGATTTCAAATTAGTTTTGGTGTTTTATGTACATCCAAAATTAAACAAGATATAAAAGTTTTAAAATATTCGATTTTATGGAAAATATCCCAAAAATGACTATTTAAAAGCATTGATATCTTGTTTAATTTTGGATGTACATAAAACATAAGAACTTATTTGAAATCCTACATATATATATATATTCCAAACACTATTAAAATACTTTTTTAAAGTCAAACTTCCAAATCAATTTTTCATGGCTTCGAACCGGCTACAGGGCTCGGAGGTTCAGGCTTATAATTCCCTTCCGATTCTCAGCTCACTCTCTTATCATAATAACAATAATATATGTACTCTAAATTACCATTTCAATTCAATTACATCCCTTAGGAATTAATTTCCCGAGCTTTTTAAATGAGGCAAGGGAAAGTTTAGTATCCTTGTACTTTCCCATGTAAAGACTAAACATGTAATTAGGGCAATTATGTTTTCTATTTTCTTTTATAGCAAACAGTCGTAAAAACTGTTGCTATTAAATAACTTCTTTTTCCTCTAAAAAAGTCTTTTGATAAAAAACATTATAACTCAAGGTCAGGACGGCTATCAAGAAGCTCCTCCTTTATAACAACGTGAACCCCAGTCATGTTTTAGTGGGATCAATATCGGTACAAAAATCTATCTATCTCTAATAAAAATAATAATTCTTTCCACTTTCTAAGCTTATCGTTGCATAACTAATACATATTTTCAAACATAATATCGATTCCGAGGCTCCTGAAGCACATTGCCCACTTTAAAAAGCTTATAAATTGTAGGCTGGAAAGTAGGTTGGGAGTTATAATAAACAATTATGATTTTATGAGCATGTTTTATGATTTAACAAATTAATGTTAATATTGTGTTAATTTGGTAGAGTTCATTCAAAGGATTTGCAAAGAAAAACGGATAGAGCCTCATGAGAAGAGATCATTTGTGTTTTTAAGTATAACGAAGTTTGTATCTCTGAATTTATGGAGAATGTCCGTGAGTTATGTGATCCTCGGTTTCATAATACCAACTGCTTTTGTAATATTATCATTCATTCTACTTTTCTTTGAACTAATCACTATCGAGAAAAAAAGGTATCTCTTCGTAATCCGTCCGTGTTTCCATTTCTATTTTACTTCGTATAAATATCCTTTTATTCAATCCTGTATTGGAGTATCATTTTATTATTCAATTGATCCCTATTTTGGATCTGTATTTACTGAACCTCAATGTGTATAAACGCATATATATCTTAAGCATAGCTGGGATTCGGTAGATTTTATTATATATCTACCGAATATCGATCGGTGCGGTAGATAGAAAGAAAGGAAAATTTATTCATGTATCTACTCTGTGACTCCTTCATATGCATTTAGTATTGGACAATTTATAACAAACGACAATTAAGTAAATAATTTGTTATATTTTTTTAGAGATTATTTGAAATTTAATACATGTTTTTTTTATATAAATCAGTTATGCACCCGAATTTTGAAGGAAATGGAAGGCAATAGCAAACAAATTATTTCCTTAACTGTCTTTTGTTAATCGTTGTCCGATATTAAATGCGCTTTCCCTTCCAGTTATAAATACCGATTTACATTCGGTAGTCGCAGCTCTGACCTGATGGGAACAAATTGAGTATTAGTGCAGGGACGTGGGGTGAGGAGGCTTTGGAGGGTAAGGCAATGACGTCATGGGCCAGATCTACAAACATGAACCCACCAGTAGAAATATTGATGTATCCTTATTATCTAAATAGCAAGGAGTAGGAAAATGTATATTTTACGAAATATATACGCAGTGACGTCATTTTAAGGGACTACTCTTTATAAAGCATAACATAGGATGACATCACTGGACAATTTATCGCTGGATTTCCTTTTTTCTTTTCCCAAGACACTTCATTGTTACATCAACAAGGGGGGGCGCCATTTTAATTCATTGATTCTATTGAAACTGCTCTTAAAGTGGACTGAGTTTTGCTTCTCTATTGAGTATCCACATATTATATAGGTTGGTGATCCTGTAAATCAGAATGATTGGCTCACATTTCATAAGAGCATCACTTCCTGTTTGCAGTAGCCCTTTGGGTTATGTTAGAATACAATGCTTTAAAGGGAACGAGGAAAATGATAGAGACAAAAAGCCGGATATTCCTTGTTTTTTATATTTACAAAAATACTCCCATTGTCTTTTTACCAGTTTTTTATTTGTCTATAATCCTTTGATTCATTATACATTTATAAAGCTGTATAAAGTTTAAGAATAAAGAAGTAAATACTTGAAAATGTGATTCGTTACATCCTCTGCCAGATTTTTTTTAAAGAAAATTATGTTTTTCACGTCTAGTCAAGTGAATGGATGCCGATAGTAATTTAAAAAAACACCAACAACATCCAAAGAAGTCCATGATGGCATTACAAAATATATTTTAGATTACAGTTCTACTAAATTATTTTTAAACTCCAAAATTTGGAAACTATTTCAATAATTATTTATTAGTATTAGTGATATTATTGGTAAATATAACCAATCAGTGGTGATAGGGAGTTTCAAAAGTCATCAGCAACCATAAACGTAATATTATTTATATTCATCGTATCGTTTATCTTGAAGTTATACTAAAGCCTGTTAAGGCTTTTAAAATATTTGAGAAACAATTTGATGTCTAATGAACATAACAGATCGGCTGATAAGTCTCGAGACTAACTAAGAAGAAAACATTTTCTTGACAAAATTATATTTTATTATTCAACATAGTTGCCTTCGAGGGCAATACAGCGATTATAGCGATCTTTCAATTTTTCGATTCCACTTTTATAGTAATCTTTCGTTTTATCCGAAAAATAGTATAACTTTAAGGCGAAAAAAGTGTACCATATAATTAAATGTAGGTTATTCCTCATATTGATTAATTCTCCAAATTGATTATTTTTATTGGATTCGTCTATGGTATGTAAAGAAGCAAATACATGTATATTTTATTTGAGAAAATGAGTGGAGAATTTCCCTTACAAATACACATACTCACTACTACTAATTAAGTTGTATTTGTAAGTCATTAATTATGATCACGAAGGAACCGTTCAAAAAAAGGGTCAAAAGGCTCTTTATAAATTATATATAAACATATATATATATATATATATATATATATATATATATACATATATATAATTATATATAAATATACATGTTTGGGCAACTGTTGAATAGAAAAGCAAATAATTAAATTTTATAATTAAATATTGAAAAACAGTATAGAAAGATACTCATTTACCTTTTTATTTTTTTATTAATTATTTTGGTCTGTGTTATATTATGTATTGATCCTTGTCTAATTGCAATTATAATGTACAATGTTTAAAAATCTGTTGAATCGTAGAATCAGAAATTTATATTTTAAAAAAGTATTTAAAAAGTAAAATATGTTGTGAATAATATATTTCTAGGTGTAATTAAAGATTATTATTGTTAATTATTTGATACATCGATATCCATTAATGTCTACCTGCGTTCATTTATGGTTTAAAAGTGTTGACTATATATATATATATATATATATATATATATATATATATATATATATATATATATATATATATATATGATCTTAATGTTGGGTTATATAGATGAACTAAAAAAAGCCTTTCTTGTCCTTATTTTTCATTTATTGCTCCTCTGATACCTTCTATTATATAGCTGCTTGTTAATTTCTGTTTAAAAAAAACTGTTGAATCAATCATTTAGAAAGGAAAGGTAACTTATAATATAGCAAATGAAATATTGATTTAAAAAGGTTTACTTTTGTTAAATATATATGTAATGTATAAAGTGTTATGTGAAATAAAGTTATCTATTATACCCAGTATTGCCTATATACATACATAGTTGCAGTACGGTTTTATGCTTCAAAAAAAGTAAAAAACATAATTAATATTACCAATGAAAGATAAGTAAAAAGTCTTTTGAAAATATATCAAATAAATAAACTTTTTATAGAAAATAAGTCTTACTATTGGTCCTTGTTGCTATTATTAATGGATTAAATAGGTGAATAATAAAAGGCCTTTCTTACCGTGGGAGTTCTTGTTGTCTTTGGTGGAGTAGTCTCGTGACTAAAGAACTTTTTTGTTATGACTTGAAGGGATGGTGTTTGAAAAGCAAAAGAGGAGAGCCTTTCTTTTTCCATTATGTGAGTGTTGTTGTTGTTTTTACTCCGGGCTTCTCTGGCCATCAACAAATACTATATATAAAAAGAGTGAGTTTCTTTGGATTCCAAGCTGAGCTGCTGAATGACTCAAGACTATGAAGAAAGCAGCACGTGAGGTAGACACACATATATATATAAAGATCTCATTGGTTTTTTATTTTGTTCCTCTCTCCCTCTCAAATGCCTTGCACTCACAAGTTTATGTTCTTGGAAGAAGGGAAAGACGAGGGAAGGAGGGAGGGAGGGAGGGTAGGATGTGTCTTTGGGGAGAGGGTTCACTGTCCCCCTTGAACACAGGAAAGGCGCCAAGGATTTGAAATGCTGTTGACGGTTCTTAATCCGAAGTAATAAATAAATAATAAAATTAATAATAAAATGATGGTCAACAAAGCTATTAATTTATGAGTTGTAACGTTTTCTCTCAACAAATAATCATCCTTTATTTGCCTTATTATTAGGGTTTTTTTAAATTCATTATTCAATTAAATATACATTTGAATCTAAATACTTATCTGACGCAGCGAGTATAATAGCTCTCAGATCCTATTCTTTAAGGGGTTATAAGAGCTTTATAGTTCAAAAGAGCTCTTGTTCAATAGATTTACACTTCCCTAAATCAACATTGATTTACTGGACCATGCCAAGAAGAGATTAATTTTATTAACTTAAAACTAAATATTTTATTTATAAAATGAGTTCTACTCGAGTTCCTTTACACAAAATTTTACTTCTCTGATTGATTATATTGTTAAAAACACGCCCTTTTAATGTATTTTTGTGAATATTGTATGATATAATAATATATAAATAGAGTTGTACCACGTTAAAAAAACATTCATTGTTTTATTGATGTCAGGATAGGTTTATACATACACTATAAAAGCAAACCTTTTTTAAGTACATAAGCTTTCAATATATTTACTTTACGCACATCAAAAGTCTATCGTTTGCATATATCATGCTCTTAAAACGACGATTTACTTCACTGAGGATTTATTTATTTGTGTCTCTCCTGTCTCTTGTCCGGGATAAAATAATGAAGATCAATGAAGATCGACACTAAAAAATCTTTTATTTATTGGGGATAACGTTTGAAACTATTAATAATACCTCTAGTGTACACAATTTTTTTCTTGCTACAAAATTTACAACAAATAATGACCAAATTATTAACCTAAATACTTTTTCTTTATAGCGGAAAAGCTAACTTTAATACTCCAATACAGACTTGTTGATTTATCGTTCATTTGTTGTCATTCGCAAACGATGAAGGACAAAGTTTTTGACGAACAACGAATGATAAGGAAAACTCCTTATCGTTCGTCGTTCGTTTTTGGCGCCAAAAAAAGACAAACATATCGTCGAAAAAATTCCTTTCTAAAAGAAAACGCCATCACTTTTTTTTTCAGAATGGCGAGAAAAAAATTATTTCTAAAAAAACGTCGTCATTTTTTTCAGAATGACGAACGACAAACGAACTATGAACAACGAAGGATTCAATTAAAAAATAACGCTGAACGATAACTTTTTGTGAACGACAAACGGACGACAATTTTTCGCGAACGTCAACAAGTCTGCTCCAATACTACCGGAAGAACTGAGTACGATTTTCATCGCGGCAGCGGCACAATACACTACGTTGGATCTGAAAATATACAGATGGTTCGTGGACTTTGGCCTCAAAGAAATTGAAGTACAGCTAAACCATAATAATTTTTTAACCTGGTACATATTTATGACTTTCTTTTTTTTCTCATTAAAGTATGGACTCTAAAATTATTTGATAGTTGTTTAGTTGATTGTTGTATGTTTTTGAAGGGATATAATTGTGTTCCATATTTTTATCATATTTTATTGTATATGTTCTACCCCAAAGCAAAAAAAATCACTACAATGTTAATTTATGTTTCTACTACAAATTTGCTCAGGATTTTATGTACTATGTACCTTGTTTTTTAGATTTACATAAAAAAGGAACTGATTGATAGGGAATAAAATATTTATTATTGGAAGAAAAAGATATTATTTGACCTGATAACATTTCTTTCTGTCACAATTTTTGCCATTTTTGGTTGTAAATATTGACGAACGTAAATAGCCTAATAAATATAAGACATTATTTTATACAGAAAAATTATGCTCAATCAGCAAAAGCTTTTGTTGATTCTTGGTTTTGATATTGATCCCACTTTATTCAGTAAATGTACCTATTTGATATAAATATGTTGATACTATAAATATAAGTTAAAAACATTTGACCGAGAGCAAACATTGGACATGATGACTATGTATCTTGAATTTTTACAAACAACCAATAAAATCTATGGCGAAAATAGGCTAAGGACTCTAAAAGGTTAAGATTTTACACTGCCCCATATAATAACTGGATACAAAATATAGAAGAAATATTTGGCTCCAGCTTTGAAATTTTGGTTGATGACGTACAATCCTTACTAAAATGGATGCCAATTTGGATAAATGATTACATTTTACATAAGTAGTAGTTGATGCTTAAACCTATGGATAAAAAACAGTTATAAAATAAGGCATAACTTCACTTGTGAGTACTGAGGTATGAACATCAATTCAGAGATAAGAATATTCTTATACATGAAGTATATATTTTCTCATGTTCCTTGATCCAATGCATTTGAGAATCCCAGGAATAAAACTATTTTTATCGGGCCTTTATTATTGATCAAATGACCATTTGCTTTGTTTTGCGTCATTGGCTATAAACAAATCATCATTTTTGAACGATAAGACGCATCAAAACGAAGGAAAATAAGGATTACCCACTGAAAAGATAATGTTTATAGGGTTAAGATTGCAAGAATTGACAATCCTTAAGTATGAACTTTTTTAATTGTTGGATTATAATTTCGACTAAGATAAGAGATAAAAATCTGCTATAATGTTTATTCATATATTTTTTATACGCAGTTGCTCCGGTTTTATAGAGAATGGGTTTTATTATTGATCTGTATAAAAAATGTTAATGAAATGTTAGATGCTTCATTTATGGAAGAAATAGAAGAGGCAGGGTATGTAAAAAAACCAAAATTTTGAAAAAACCCGAAAAAAATCCGGTTAAAAAAACCGGGTTTTACCGTGGGTTTTTTCGAAATTTGGGTTTTTTATTACACCATTAATTAGCTATTAGCTAATTAATGGTGTAATGAAAAACCCGAATTTCGAAAAAACCCACGGTAAAACCCGGGTTTTTTCGGGTTTTTTCAAAATTTTGGGTTTTTTACATACCCTGAGTAGAGGCGATGGCATCACGTGTCCCGATTCAAACATTTACTTGCAGTTATTGTTTTAAAGATAATAATATTAGTGCTGTGTAAGACACTCTAGTTTTTTCCCTTTAAAAAAAGCCGGTCATGCGTTTATTTGGGCACTAAGGCTTATTTATTTTTGTTAGCTGTTTTGAAAGATCCAAGCTGCTGAGACAAATAAAAAAAGCTGTTGAGAGAAAGAAAAAGAGTCAGAGAGAGAGGAGAAAGCCTTTGCTTTTGTTGGAAAAGGGACCCTTGTTCTACAAGCCCAGACACACTAATGATGAAGGGAGGAATTGGGTTTCGTGTGTGGTAGGTGTTAGTAAAATTAAAGTGATATTAAGGGCAATCTTATTCACTAACCCGCACTAATATACACTCAAGAAGAAGTTATTTAATTTACGACTAATATAAAACTATATATAGAAAAAAGTTCATGACATGTTTTCCTTTCTGAGTGAACATCTGAAAGCCTCACCTTTCTCCTTAAAAAATTTCGGCTAATGACGTCATTCAAAAATGAGGTCTGATAGAGATTAATTGAATAATAAAGATTCTAAAATCTAGATCCCTCATTATATATGACTATAGGACAATTCTAGCAAGCTGGACAATTAAAATTGCTCAGTTGATGACTCAATTTTCTGTCTTTTTCCACGTTTTATGATCAAGTAGTGATCTATATATCGTCATGAATCAGTATGCAAAAAAAAAAATTACTTTTCCAGAACGTGAGGCTCAAATGGTTGTTTTTTCTTTGTTGGAAAAAATTAAAGCGATATTTATACATGAGTATATGAAAAAAGTTTATACATTTATATGCATGAATGGGCTAATATTATCATTGGCAAGAAACTGCTGAAATGGTTCCCTGTCAGCTATAAGATCTGAAAGTTTCTCCTTTCTCCATGAATGTTTCCGATTCATGACGTCATGCAATACTACACTTCAAGCTCCTAGGTTTGATGGGGAAAATCCAACTGGATGCTATTGCATAGAATCAAATAAACCAAAAAATATTTAAATATAAGAATACTCCAAAAGATAATTCCTTCAAAAATAAAAAAATATTTAACAACTTTATTCGAAAAAGAAACCTAAAATTTATCTTGAAGGTGGTTTTTTTTGGCTGAAGTGACACAAATACAAGGAAGTTGTTGTTATTACATACATATTTTTTACATTTATTAAGTTTTATGAAGTCCAGGATTTCAAGCTCATTTTCATATTCATTGCTTTATATCTATGGTGATTAAATGCAGAGGAACATCTGTTGAAAATGAGATTGTCATTCAGTGGCCCTACAGATGTTACATCCTCTGCAGTTGAATTACTTTCATTTGAGCTAAGAAAAAGAGGCAGATTTTGGGATAGATTTATATATGTTTTTTTCAATGACATACAAGTCAAAAATATATTATATTTAGCAGAATATACTGCATATCAAGGTCCAATGTTACTCTGTGATGATTAACTCTAACCATAATTCCTTTGTACTTTGGCATATAAATTTGATTTTTTACCATGTACTTTATACTTTATTTTACTTTACCATTTAGAGTATTCGGTACATCAAAATATATAGAAATAAAAATTATATATTAAGATTCAAATTCAATAAGCATGGGCCCATGTCAAACCCTATGGAAGGCCCGGAATTAAGTTTTCTCATTCGATTACTGGCTGGAGGATTTACGACTCAGAGCTTACTTTGAACTATCCCCTGAAACTCCTCTCCTGGAACTTTCCACGCTCTCAAGAAGTGTTCCCATAATTGAGCTCTCGGTCTTAAACGGGAGATCCACTGCCTGACGCTACAGACGTAGTGGAAGTGTCATTCACTTGACACTTCCTCGAAAATTAAGGAGCCTAGAAAGCACATCAACGTGGGTTCATGACTAAATGCACCTTATTGCAATTTAAAAAAGGATAGAAGGGTTTTATCGCCAACCTATATATTAAATAATAATATTAATATTAAATGGACACTCAAAGTGTAAGAGGTCAACAACAGAAAACGATCTACATAGTATTTTTTTGTGCCTGATATTATTAATATAATATATCTAATAGGGAGTTCCTATAAGAAAACTCCCTCCTTTTTTCTTTTCTTTACGAAGGTAGTTAAACTTTGAAATAAAAAGGAGGGAGTTCCTATTCCAGGTTGTTATAGTATTCCCTGGATAGACTAAGAGGAAGGTTATAGCTCGAGAACAAGGACTATTGTGGGGTTTCTCCATACTAGGCAAATACATAGAACAGATGATACGGAGACAATTAACAAAACAATATCTGACACAAATACTGTTAGGGTCCAGATCAACCTTTTTGCGACTGTACAGCCTTGGACAGACATATGCATATTCTCCTGTGAATAGCACTGTTGGGTCATTTTAATAGAACAACTCGAATGAGAAGACGTAGAGCTAAAGAGCTTTAGTTATCTTCCATATGTTTCTCCATGACGTCTATGGTAGACGGGTCTTGAAGCGTTTAAAAATGGCATATACTGCAAGAATACTTATATATATATATATATATATATATATATATATATATATTTATATATATATATATTATATATATATATATATATATATTAGGGTTGTTCTTATTTTTCAAATGTTTGAAATGTTAGCAACATTGGGATTTTCTGTTTCTTGGTGATAAAAGAAGACGACATACAAAGTTTGAACAAAATCGGTCAACATTACGAGGTCGCGCAACGAGGTCAAAGTTTTAAAAATTTAGTAAAAATATAGTTTTCCGCAAATTTCTTCAAAATGGTGGACGTTACAGACTTCAATAATAATTATTAATTTAAAGGAAATCTAATTTACTACCAGACGTATGTTTGATGTTTTTTAATAAAACAAAGTTTTCAGTAAAAACAAAGCAAGAAAGGGAGTGAGTATTGTTAGCTTATTTCATAGCTTTTTTGTATCAATTAACTTCACTCGCCTGTAGAAGATGACTTGTTCGCTTCAGAGTAAAATAGTACTTTTAAGTTTAGTAAAACTTTAGATGATAAATCCAAAAATGACCTTGGTTGCATTCTATCAATTCAGAATTCAGTACAATCTGAGTTTACATCATATGATTCAGAGCCTGTATTGACCTATAAGAAATCGATTATGAAAAAAATAAATCATAATGTGTTTCTTAGATGTGCGTCAAGGTATCCTCTCAAAATTTTACTTTGTCTCTGACGCATTTATAATCCATTATATGCGTCATTTTGTACGCGAGATAGGCTTTTTTTAATGTACATATAACTCTCTACTTATTAAATTGACATGATTTAGTATACCAAAATATTAAAGCTGGTTAACCAAGCTTTCATTTGATATATTTGGTGTTCTAAAAATCGCTATACTTAAGAGATATAAGCAAATACGTACTCTCCCCAAAAATTGATCTTTTGATATGAGAATATACGATTACCATCTGGTAACTCTGTTAGTGTTACCTGGATAGAAAGAGAAAGAGAAGGGAGGGAGTATTTTGTCCTCACTCTCTCCCTTCTTTTTTTCTCCTATCCAGGTTACACTAACTGCCGTTACCAATGGTAATCGTATATTCTCATATCAAAAGATCAAATTTTGGGGGGAGTACGTATTTGCTTATATCTCTTAAAGTATAGCGATTTTTAGAACACAAAACATATCAAATGAAAGCTTGGTTAACCAGCTTTAATATTTTGGTATACTAAATCATATCAATTTAATAAGTAGAGAGTTATATGTACATTAAAAAAGCCTATCTCGCGTACAAAATGACGCATATAATGGATTATAAATGCGTCAGAGACAAAGTAAAATTTTGAGAGGATACCTTGACGCACATCTAAGAAACACATTTTGATTTATTTTTTTCATAATCGATTTCTTATAGGTCAATACAGGCTCTGAATCATATGATATAAACTCAGATTGTACTGAATTCTGAATTGATAGAATGCAACCAAGGTCATTTTTGGATTTATCATCTAAAGTTTTACTAAACTTAAAAGTACTATTTTACTTGAAGCGAACAAGTCATCTTCTACAGGCGAGTGAAGTTAATTGACACAAAAAAAGCTATGAAATAAGCTAACAATACACACTTCATTTTTACCTCCGCCGAAGGAGGTGTTGTTTTCACTGGCGTTTGTAGGTTGTTAGTTTGTTGGTTTGTCAGCAGGATAACTCAAAAAGTACTGAACGGATTGGATGAAATTTTGTGGAGTTGTTGGAAGTGCCAAAAGGAAGAAGTGATTAAATTTTGGCATCTCTGAGTGCAGATTAAGGCGCCAAATGAGCTAAATACTACTAAATTTTTCAAGTTAGCTACTCTGCCAATAGATGTCGCTGTGCTGTGAAATTGGGTGCCGGGAGCGTCTTCCTCTCGGAATTTCGTCTAGGGGAACCCCCCCGTCTCTCTACGCCTCCCCAGTCGTGAAAATCCGCCTCGGAAGGCTCATGACGGCGGAGGTTTGCACTCTCTGAGTGTATATGCCTCTAGTTTTCTTGTTTTTACTGAAAACTTTGTTTTATTAAAAAAAACATCAACATACGTCTCGTAGTAAATGAGATTTCCTTTTTAAATTAATCATTATTATTGAAGTCTGTAACGTCCACCATTCTGAAGAAAATTGCGGAAACTATATTTTTACTAAATTTTTAAAACTTTGACCTCGTTGCGCGACCTCGTAATGTTGACCGATTTGTTCAAACTTTGTAGGTCGTCTTCTTTTATCACCAAGAAACAGAAAATCCACAAAATTGCTAACATTTCAAACATTTGAAAAATAAGAACAACCCTAATATATACATATATATGTAGCTACAAACTCAAGGTTGGCCAGCTGTTGGACTCAGAAGAACAAGACCCACTGACCCCTAGCTCTCCCGATTTGAATCCTATGGACTATTTTTTCTGGGGTTTACCTTGAGCGACACACCAACCGACTGGCACACAACACCAAAGCCGCCCTGATCAACTCCATAATGAAACAGGCCAGGAAGTTGGACAGGGCCCTGGTGGCTAAGGCTTGCTCCTCCTTCCGTGCCTGGATCCAGCGCGTCATCTACGCAGAAGGCAAATGGATTAAATAAGCAGAATTTACACATCTGTACGAGCATTTTAATGTCTAAATAAATAAAGTTGAATAATTGCTTCATTAAAATATTAATAGTAAGTGGAAAAGGAAGATTGCATTCAAACGATTCGTAAATGAAATGGATTGAGGCACATGAGGAAGAGACGATTAGTATTTTTAATTGTGATATTATTGGGTACGGTTACTCGATCTCCTACCTGAGCTAGAAACAAAGAGAAACCACACTTCAACACGGCCATCGTGCTAACATTCCTCACAAACCTCTCTATTATTGTACTTATTATAGAAGGATCTGGATCCGCGAGTCCCGTTGAACATATTAATTAGCCGAGTCAGTGCTAGGAGCGACCACATTGATGAAGGAGCTCCCAAACGTCTCGTCTCCTCCTCCGATCATGAGGAGGAGGATGAGACGAGACGGGGCAAATATAATGACTGGAATCATGCCACCCGTCCACTCCCATTCGAGAAATTTGATCCCAAGCAATGATGAATCAATGTAAACAATAACTAGAGGCATATATACACTCAGAGAGTGCAAACCTCCGCCGTCACGGGGTCCTTATGAGCCTTCCGAGGCGGATTTTTCACGACTGGGGAGGCGTAGAGGGACGGGGGAGGGTTCCCCTAGACGTAAATTCCGAGAGGAAGACGCTCCGGCACCCAATTTCACATCACAGCGACATCTATGGGCAGAGTAGGCTAACTTGAAAATTTGTAGTATTTAGCTCATTTGGCGCCTTAATTCTGCACTCAGAGATACCAAAATTTAATCACTTCTGGCTTTTGGCATTTCCAACAACTCCACAAAATTTCATCCAAATCCGTTCAGTACTTTTTGAGTATCTGCTGACAAACCAACAAACCAACAAACTACAATCCAACAAACTAACAAACCAACAAACGCCAGTGAAAACAATACCTCCTTCGGCGGAGGTAACAATAATAAGAACAAGGCAGGAGCACTCTGGATGACGAATACTTTTTTTCCTTCTTCTTCTATAATAAGTACAATAATAGAGAGGTTTGTGAGGAATGTTAGTACGATGGCCGTGTTGAAGTGTGGTTTCTCTTGTTTCTAGCTCAGGTAGGAGATCGAAGTAAACGTACCCATATTATTTGCCTGAACTGTCATTCCTACAAAACAGCGATTTATGCGATACTTTGTGGCATAACGCCAATTTTTTCTCTCTTTTCTTCTTTCAAACAATCAACATTTCAAAAACACCATAAGGGAGCTCGATAGTCGTGCGTGTTAAGCGTGTCCAACTCTCAATGTGGGGGGCGCAGGTTCGAATCCCGAGAGGGGATAGTCATTTTTGGTCTACCTCATTGATAAGATCCTAGGTTCGACAGACTAATTTAAATACTATAATGCTTATTATATCCTATCGGATGCAATTATATCGAACCAAATAGGAAAAAAAAAATACCCCCTTTTTCTATCTCTAGTGATCCTCAAAATTCTCCTTCAATCATTCATACTTAGGATTCCAAGCATTCTTTACATTCCAATCAGGTTGCTGCCATCCAAAATTAAATCCTTTTTTTTCTTCGGGAAAGAATTTATTCGTTTCTTGATATAAGTGTGTATGGTTTTTTTGTTGCAGGGGCTGAGTGATGGAGGTAGAAGGAGTTAGAGAGGAGAAATGGAACAATTATGTTTTGTGTGGAAATTGATTTATAATGATTAAGATCTATTATTTTTTAGAGAAATGGTAAGAGGCAGTCTAGAATAGCTTTTATAAGAGCTGTGAGGCTCACTCAGTAGAACTTACTTATCTAAAGGATAACAAACAAAGACTTCTTGCCTCGGTCCTGATTGGTAGAGGGAAAGGAGGAGCAATAATTCAAAAAGCAGTTTTAATTATACAAAATGGTATCTTTTCATTCGCAGCTGTTGAGGGAGGAACATCAACTCAGCACTAATTTAGCTTCAGATCTCATCAGAAATCCTCTTTCTGTCAAACAAAAAAACCCAATCATCTCCCATGTGAATGAGGCAAACAAGCTTCGACATCTTAACTTTATTGACAAAGCAATGTTTTGGGGAGTCCAGTAATTTCATCGATCGCACATTCCTAGTGGACCTTTTCATATCCGCCTTTTGTCGTTGGGATTTACCCGCTTGCTCTTTTATAGT
Source organism: Caligus rogercresseyi (assembly GCA_013387185.1). NCBI lineage: Eukaryota > Metazoa > Arthropoda > Copepoda > Siphonostomatoida > Caligidae > Caligus > Caligus rogercresseyi. The sequence continues at coordinate 17,642,808 of CP045895.1, read as the reverse complement.
CAGTCAATTTCTTCGTTCTTATTTTTGTTGTGGGTATTTTTGTCGAGAAGCATTTTACGCGTTGTTTTATTTCTCGTGGACATTTTTGGCACTAAGTTTTTTCCGTGAAGCATTTTCATCGTTGTTTATTTTCAGTGTTGTTCCCTAGCTTGCGTGCGAGTATATATTACTTAGTTATATTACTGCGACTAACTAAAGAGAACAAACATATTAGATATTACTTTCAAGTAATAACTAATATGTAATATCCTAGTTACATATTACTTTCGTGAAACAAAAATATTCGGCAGGCATTTTTGATGAAAATTTATGAACTGTGAATATTTGTGACGTCCCCAGTGGACATAAAAATGCAAACTAGATTTGGTGAGGATTTTTACAAATCCTGTTTGAATTGCCTTTACTTATTATTTCGGAATGCTCAAAAGAGTAATATCTAATATAAAGTAGTATATTACTTTTGAGAAGTAATTATATTAACTAATATCTTTTAAAAATATTACCACGCAGTAAAAAGTAGTATATTACATACTACTTTCAAAGTAATATTCGACCAACACTGTTTATTTTTTTGTTTTGTAGATCCTAATCTCGTAGGCTCCGTCGGGATCCGTTGTCCTATTTCTCGTGGACATTTTTGTCACTAAGATTTTTTCTTGTGAGACCTTTTCCTCGTTGTTTTTTATAGAACCTAATCTCGTAGGCTCAGTCGGGTCCCACGAGATTGAAATCTACTGCACTTAAAGAAAATACACCTGGCATAAGACTTTCGTAGACCCTAATCCAACGGTTTGTTAGAAAGTCTTAGACCGAATGTTTTTTCCCCCTAAGTGCAGTAGATTTCAATCTCGTGGGACCCCGACTGAGCCTACGAGATTAGGTTCTATAAAAAACAACGAGGAAAAGGTCTCACAAGAAAAAATCTTTGTGACAAAAATGTCCACGAGAAATAGGACAACGAGTAAAATGTTTTACGACAAAAAATCCTTGTTACAAAAATGCCCACGAAAAAAAAGAACAAGGAAATGACTGACTTAAAAAGAGCCAGCAAGTAAATACCCATGACAAAAAGACGGCTATAAAAAGGTCCACAAGGAATTTGCACACGATGAAATTACAGAAAAACTAACTTTACCCCTACTATTCACAGAATTAAAATTTTATAGATATTTAAGATTAAAATTCATATATTAACATATTTTTTTTCTTTTAAAAGTTCTTGGATGGTTAAATAAAAAAATACAACTTAATAGAACGCTTACAGGACAGATATAGAGGATACCTTCTAAATACGAACAGTCACAGTAGTTAGTTAGTAAAAAATAAGCAAGGTATGACTGTTTATGTAGAGTAAAAAAGTCTTATATAACTTCACAAATTATATTACAGATGCTTCACAAATAACGAAATCCACAAAAAGAAGACAAGCTTTAAAAAAAGGGGAGAATTGCAAGACATATTTATCTAATATTGAGTAGGGTTGTTCTTATTTTTCAAATGTTTGAAATGTTAGCAACATTGTGGATTTTCTGTTTCTTGGTGATAAAAGAAGACGACATACAAAGTTTGACATGTTCGATGGTTGGACAACTATATACGAACAAAGATATTCCAACATTTATCAAGAGTTCAACGTTGTGGTCAAATGAACGGGGATACAGAGTGGCACGGGAGTGGAGCTTAAAGGACTTCGATTTAATTGGCTATACGGATGGCTCAAAAATTAACGGTCAAACCGGCGCGGGATGGGTCATAACGAAGGGTGATTTGGCCATAGAGCAAAGCTCCTCAGGCTTGATGACACCAACAGTGTATTCCAAGCCGAAATAGAGGCGATTCGGAATTTAGTTAGTGGGCTGCCATTAGATAAAACGAAGGATAAGAATATTCTTGTCCTTTCGGATAGTCTCTCGGCCATCAACAGTCTAGACACACAGCCTGGGGATCTTCTAACGGCGGAAGTGTTGAACTGCAAGCAGGCCCTGGATTGTAGCAATTGTGATATTACCATTGGGTGGGTGAGAGGTCATAATGACACCACGGGAAATGAATATGCAGATGTTCTAGCTAAAGCAGGTGCCCATACGGGCATTGCAGTTTCAGTGCCCACGTCAATTGGTCAAGCCAAGGGTGCTCTAAGGGAGGCATCCATGTCCATGTGGAAGGCCAATTGGCTGAAGATGAGTTCCTGCAGGCAGACAAAATATTTCATTTCCGAGCCCTATCTTGGGAAGAAAATATACCATTATAGGAGGGCTTCTATGACCCGAATTGTCTCCATGGCCAGTGGCAACATTAACTTAAATGGACATCTTCACCGAATGGGAAGGTCGAAAATTCCAACATGCCGTCTCTGCGAGGAGGAAGATGAAACTCCAATTCATCTAATCTACGATTGTCCACGGACACGGATTGGAATGGACGAACTTATTGGAAACCAGAGAGATGAAGAAGACGCAGGAGGAATTTCTTTTAATTAGTTATAATTATTTGTCCAAATTTAATTTGTTTAAAAATATAATTAGTAGTTCCTAGACAGTTCACGACCGGCTGATACCGGATTAAGTTCCGGTGTGGTGGGGCTGATTTAGGAGCTAAACAAACAAACAAACAACTTCACAAATTATATTACAGATGCTTCACAAATAACGAAATCCACAAAAAGAAGACAAGCTTTAAAAAAAGGGGAGATTGCAAGACATATTTATCTAATATTGAGTAGGGTTGTTCTTATTTTCAAATGTTTGAAATGTTAGCAACATTGTGGATTTTCTGTTTCTTGGTGATAAAAGAAGACGACATACAAAGTTTGAACAAAATCGGTCAACATTACGGAGTCGCTCAACGAGGTCAAAGTTTTTTTTTGTAAAAATATACTTTTCCGCAAATTTCTTGAAAATGGTGGGCGTTACAGACTTCAATAATAATGATTAATTTAAAGGAAATCTAATTTACTACCAAACGTATATGTGATTTTTTTTTTAAATATTTTCTGTAAAACAAAGAAATAATGGAGTGTATAATGTTAGCATATTTCATAGCTTTTTTGTATCAATTAACTTCACTCGCCTGTAGAAGATGACTTGTTCGCTTCAGAGTAAAATATTAATTTTAAGTTTAGTCAACCTTTGGATGATAAATTTAAAAATGACCTTGGTTGCATTCTCTCAGTTCAATTGCTAACATTTCAAACATTTGAAAAATAAGAACAACCCTAATATTGAGATGAATATACTCCAGTATACATTCCTCATATTCTAAACCAGAAAGAAATTCGTGTTCCCTGCCTTATGGAAAAATTATTAAAAACTTTTACGCCAATTCAAGGATTTAAATAGAAAGGTTTATCGTTAATATATGTTTGTTTTATTTTGTCAAGTTATTTTATTTTATTGTATTTTAGTGTTTGTTCATATTTGATGTTAAATTTTAAACTAAAATGTTTAATTATGTTTTTTTACGCATTAACATCTTTTTATATACATTCTTTTTTGTGCTTGTATATTTTTATGAACTGTGGAATATATAAAAAGAAAGAAATATGTAATATGTTTTTAACAAAACTAACATTTAAAGGAAAAATATATATTTCTATGCTACCAAAATACTGAATATTCTCTAAGTTGATTTTCTAAATATTTTTTTTTATAAATGGTCTAAAAGTTTTTGATTCTCTTCGTGATAGGCCCACGCCATCTTAGCCTCATGCTGAACCAGGCAGTGTAGGTCTATCTAAGACAAATGTACAAATATTAATTAACGGCAGGCTTTCAATTATTTATATATATATATATATCAGGCTTGTGAACGGATCGCAAAAATTGAACGGCGTTCAGCTGAACGCACGTTCAATGAACGGAACGCTGAACGGAACGCAACTTTTTTTGAACGCTGAACGTTGAACGCAAAAAAATAGTTTTGCGTTCAGCGTTCAATTTTTCCAAACATTTCAATGTAGTTTTGATTAAGTATTTTTTTCTGGGATATAACAAGGGGATGAATTATTATAAGAAGAGCTTATGAACTACTCTCCCAAGAACTCTCTATAGAATAGTAAAGCACTTTTTTTTAATTTTACCCAAGTGACAAAAATTTACACACAATTGAATGACCTTTTTATTCATTCATTCTTATTACAAAATAAACAACTTATTTAGTATTTAGGTATGAACTATTGTTGAAATAAGTTGTGATTAAGTCTGACTACGGGATATTCATCTGGGCTGTGGACTCGGAATCATGGATTTGCTCATTTTGATGGACTCGGATTCGGGGACTCGATAACTTAAATATTAGGACTCGGATAGAAGGGCTCGAGAGTTAAAATCTTAGGAATCGGATACGAGGACAGTATTAATTTCGTCAGCTTTTTCATTTCGTCATGGAGAATAAATGACAGTCTACGAGCAAACAAAAATATGTATTTGCAAGGTTAGTCCCTGTACGCTTCCTAGTAATTAGGATAGTTTGGTAAACATTTTATACTCGCACGTCACAATTGTATATGGATGTTTGATGACTATAGATCAGGGCTATTCAATTAGTTTTCCAAGTGGGCCACATTTGGAATCCAAGAACTTGAGCTGGGCCGCAAACTTTCCGCGGCCACTTTTTTCAAATAAGTCTATTATTATGTTTTTTTATTTAACATTAGTAGTATTACTATAAGTATTATTAGGCCGATGGTTGTTATGCCTATTATATTATTATTAGGCCTATTTTATATGCCCTTTTTAGATTTCAACATTGAATAGGCCTATAAAAATGCACACAAACAACTCTCTGCTCCATCTCCTTTATTTAAAACAAACAAAAAATAGAACATTTAACTCAACATTTCTCATTGTTCATGAGGCTGGCTGCTAAACAGAACAGGGATATTTTAGCCCACTGCTGCCGATGACTTTAGTGAGAGAAGTGGCATTTCTTGTTTTGCACAAGATCTCTGATGTTTGGCTCATAAGATGTCAATGCAATCCTAAGGCACTGGTGAATTTTGTTGTCTGTTAGGGAACACCGATAACTGTTCTTAATTACATTCACGTGAGAAAAGCTCGATTCGCAAGTGTATGTTGACCCAAACATACTGAGCACAAAGACTGCCACTTTCTTAACATTGGGGAACTGGTGTGTGTTCACATCACTCCAGAACTTTGCTGGCCCATCGTTGCGAAGCGCCACGGCCATGGTAGCAGATGACTGCATGTCAACAAGTTCAAGAATGAATTTGCCCTCGTCGATGGAAGGGACTGCTTACTTTGCTCTGGCAGATAAGTCTCCTTCTTTTTCTGTGGGGAATGGGTCTCTGACAAAGGCCATAATCGCTGTGGGCAGAGTAAGTCCATCCAGCCGACCAGCGAAGTTTTCCTTTAGCTTGGCAATGAAATCCCTCATCACATCTGTGATTTGTGCCGGGGATGCGATGTGTTCACGGAGTGTCGGGAAGTGTAGCATTCTGCCTGTTAGGTCAGTCGCGAAAAGATCCAACTTGACGGGGAATGCCCTCATCTGTTCTGCAAGATCAATGACCGTATTATTTTTTACAAGCGATGTTGGAGGTTTGACGTGGATCGAATGAAGTTGATAATTGCCATCACGTCATCCATTGCTTGTTTAAGGTCCCCGCTTAGCTTTGAACACAACACTGTCTGGTGCACAATGCAATGTACAAATTTCAAGTCGGGGCAGATAGCGGACCAACGCGCTGCCAATCACCTTTTCTTGCCAGCCATGGATGGAGCCCCATCAGTCACAAGCATGCACACGCGTTTCATGTCTAGGTTGTTGTCGCTGAAAAAAAGATGCAATTTTCTCGAAAATCACCTCGCCTGTTGTGTGTTCTTCCAGCGGCAGTAGGGCGAGCAGCTCCTCTCGAAAGACTTTGCCATCATAAAAACGCACATATACGCACTCGTCTACAGCTACAGACATCGCATCAGCTTTCTTCAGATCATTTAGCAGTGAGTGAAATGCTTGGGTAGCAAGTGCTTCAACTCTGCCACTGTTGGAAGTGTCTGACAGGGGGACGTTTTTAATAGCTGACAGGACATTTGTTTTAATTTTTTCGTCACTTATCACTTCCTCCACCGTGGCCAACATGCAATCTTTCACCGTTTCAGAATGCGTGAAGGGCATTTTCTTTTTAGCCAAGATCCAAGCTACACGGAGAGATGCAGCTGTAGCTCGTTCTTGGGATGTGCACGCTCTCACCATAGTGCTGCTGCTACGAGTGTACGAGGCGATCAGGCTCTGTACTTTCTCGGCCCTCTCTGCAGATCCCTCCGGTCACGCGGAATGTCGGGTGCTTTTCGATGTGGTGTCTCCGAAGATTGTAATCTTTCATTACAGCAATACTTTCGTTGCAAATCAAACACATTGGTTTGGCGTTGGCAGTAGGCAAAGAGAACAAATATTTGTCGGTCCATACTGGATTGAACCGACGATTCTCGTCGTCAATTTTTCTCTTAAGTGTAGAAAAAGACATGTTTCTTTCCTTTATTTTTTAATGGCAATCCTAACATGCAGCAGTGTGTTGCTAGCAGAGAGAAAAGAGAGTGGTAAAAGAAGGAAAAAACAGGTCACAACATGGAGAAGGCCTTAATATGGGCGAGCGCGATTTTTTATTTCATCCCTTGTGTTCCTTTCTGCATTTGTCTCTCTTTCTCTCCCTTTTATACTCCTCTCAGTTTTATAACAAATAAGCATCAAATCTTATTGTTTACTCTGAGGACACATCTCTTAAAATAAAAACAGTCCCTTTTACCACTCTCTTTTCTCTCTGGTTGATAAGGACTCTTATTGTTGCTGCACACCACTCTTCACGCTCTCGCGACACTTGATTGAAAATGCATATTTGTATTGTAGGCCTATATTTACAATAACTTTGCATGATTAATAACTACAAAATAACAAAAGTGATAAATAATTACTATAACATTATCAATTTATTCATATTCGGCAAATTATAGGACGCATATTAAGTTTTGAAGACTAGTGACGATATTTTAGTTTTAAAAGTGACGCATCACGTCGGCCGCATCTGGGCCGTGTCCGGGCCGCATCTGGGCCGCGTCCGGGCCGCATCTGGCCCGCGGGCCGCCAATTGAATAGCCCTGCTATAGATGATAATTTATTATTTTGGCTTCTCCTGGATATAGCAGATATATAGATTTTTAAGGCGCCATGATGGTCGCGAATGTCTCAACCAAAGTACTCTGAGGAATGCAAGGAGAATATAAATAAGGTGAGGCAATGGAATCGACGTAAGCAATTGCAGTGCGACAGCTGACTATTTTGTTGTGATGTCACAGGTGCTACGCTTGATTTATAATTCAGTTTGTATTCGAAGGAGAAAATGTCATATTCTCGAGGAAGTTATCGTGTTTGTGCCACCCCCTCTTGCTCTAATCCTTGAGATGTACAATATTTGCACTTCTGACTAAGGATATCGATATTCAATGTCTGTGGATTGCATGATGCAGAAGATCTGACAGGATTGGCCTAAAGAATGCGAAGATCCGCGATCGTCATTTTACTCCAGATGACTTCCAAAGGAATATTCAGGCTGAGCTTCTTAGCATCTTTTCTTGGAAGAAGCTTAAGTCTCAAGCTGTTCCTTCACTCTTCATCCTTGGATCACCCTCCTCAAGTGTGTCCAAGTCTTCAGACAGGTCCATCAAGAAGCCCATGAACGAAAAAAATATTGTGAGTTGACTATTGAGGAGGAATGAGTAACTCTAACTCACGAAAATGAAGCTATCCTGCTACAAAGTTAAGTGCCTAAAACTTAGCTCATAAAACTTTAAGGAAACTTTATTTAGAACCTCATTGGAAAAAATTACACGGCGATTCAAACAAGAAGCTTAATGAATCCTTCGACAAAGTGGCTACTGAAACGAATATGTAGCTACCGCCCTCATCCTACGGAGCATATGTACCGGGCCTTTGAGTACTTGCGCTCACGGAAACTCCTTCCTCTACTAGTCGGCGAACACAGGAAAAATTTCAATGAATGTTCCAACAAGGGTTTCTCCTATATCGCTGGATACTTAAGCAGGAAGTTGAAAGACCTCCACACAAATTTGGGGAAACCACGAGTAAGATTGAAGGATTGGAAGAAACTCAAAGTCCTTCGATTGAATTATTACCACCCCTTCAACTGATTTTTGAAGTTTTGTCATTTTTAAAAAAATAATTTCAAATTTGTCATAATAGCCATCAAGACGCAATCGATAAGACCCCATGCTTTTCGAGACTTTTTATACCACTTATCAATTTATATCCAAATGGTAATAAAAAAAATACTATGCTTTTGTAAGAAAATTGACGGATTTGAGTCAATTTTCTTAAAAGCTACCACTAAAAAAATGTTAGGACAACCTAAACACATAGGCCAGATAACTATTAGCGTAATTATATTTATATTCTTATGTTCCCCCTTTTTGTATGTACAATGGCATACTTATATTATTGTGATTTTTTAATTGTTTCAAATAAATTAAAATCCTGATTGTATTTTTTATTAATTATTATTTGCTAATTACTTGAAAAATGAATACTAATGATAAATCATTTACATATACATGTTTCATGCATTAAAACTATTTAATGAAAGTATTTTCAATTGAGATATAAGTTGAGAAATAATTTCTATATCATACCACTAATAAATAATGTTTTTTTATTAGCATTCGTGACGTCACAAAAATTTCTCTTTTAACACAAGAGCATAAGTCAGAGATCTCCTCTTTGACTCACCTTATTTATATTCTCCTTGAGTAATGTAAGATCAATTCTTTGCACATTCCCAAGGCCAAACGACCTAGAAATTGTTGTTGTTGCTTTAAAAAAAGAAATTTGACGCCATTGATCAGACAAAAAAACTACCCTTACAACAGTTGCAGTTAATATTTTGCGTTTTGTTTTGTTCTTGCATAATTTAATGTTAATCTTAATTGATCTGAGATTAAGTTATTTTCTAAGGACGAAGACGATATTAACTTCAATTTAATGTAGTAAATGGTGATTCGTGTTATATAATATTAAATGTGTTTTATATTGCAAAGATGATTAAAAATTACATCTCTCTAAAATAAGATACATCAATATAAGGTTGTTTTATAATATTAATTTGTATTATATGCTTTGATCTCGTATTGTCGTGATTAGTACACCTTAAATATGATTATAATTTAAAATGTCCATTACGGAAGAAAGTAGGGATCCAGTACTCATAATCGAAGGTTTAAAATACTATTTGCAGATTCTTAATATCGAACTCGGACTTGTTATTCGAAAATAAGCGAGTCTGGTCATCGCGACATTTTTCAAATATATTGATCTGAAGTTGTTTTTAATTAGATTGAA
>CP045895.1:17570286-17633342 GCA_013387185.1 Caligus rogercresseyi | reverse complement strand
TTTCCTTCTTAAAATCATTTAAATTTAGGTCCGCTCCTAGGCCTTATGCCGGTGAGCATGCATAGCTAAGGAGGAGAGGGAAGTATCAAGTATCTTTATTAGTTCTAACTTTATTACTGTTTACTCAAGACAAACATAATGGAAAATATCAGGTATGATTCAAACCATTCTTGAAAGCTGATTATTTTTTTTAAAGAATCCAAATTTTCGTACTTTTAAATATAAATATATCAAATCTGCCTACAAGCATAATGAAAAAAAATATTACCATACCCTTTGGTAACACATCCAGCATATAATATTTTTCCTGGTCTTTATTATCTAAAAAAATCAGTTATCCAAGGTAGTTAAGTTATACATATATTTTCATTTTAAAAAAGATGTAAAAAATAAGTTAGACATTTAAAAAAACTCACTGGACAGTTGCTCAATTAGTGTCTATTTTTTCACCCTATATATACTATGCGTATATAAGGCCTATTTGATTAGGTTTGATTTATCTAAATGTAGTTTATAATAGATTTTTATTTAGCAATATAATATATTATAGGCTATTATGACAAATGACCGAGAAATGGAATAGACCTAAGAAGAAATGACCCCATACAGAAGGGACTAGAATAATGACCCAATATAGAAAAGGAAAATGATGACCCTGAAAAAAAGGTGGCCCAAATAAATATTTGCTTCATCAATAACAACATTTGTTTGATAATGTGCAAAAATTACAATATTTTTGGCCATTATTTACTCAACTTATATGATATCGAGTATTTGGACAAATCTTAGTTGTGTATTCCATTCAAATACTTGCCTACCCATATATTTGGGCCATTTTTTAACGCATGATCCATCATTTTTCCTTTTCTACCTTGGTCTTTTCTTCCTCGGCGTTCTTTCTTGGGTTATTTCTATCCGGATCGAGATGTTCATCGGTCATTTCTTCTCGACTCCGTTGGTCCAAACAGATAAATGTCAAGTACTAGCATATTGGGCGCCTAAGGCCCATATGTTAGCCCTTCGGGTATGGGTAGGTTTGGAGCTAGTTTGTGAGTGAAACAGAACCTTAAAGAATAAAAGAGAGAGATAAAATGCTTGGTAGGTAGTAAAATCAGAAAAGGTGTATCTAATGACATTAAATATGCGAGTATTTATAATTAGAGAATGAAGGTAAAGAAAGAAAAAAGCCTCTCATGTATGATGGGTCACGAGCTTGTAATTTACTACTCGAGCTTGGGCGAGTAGTAAGAAAAATACTCGAGTATTACGAGTTTTTACTCGTACTCGGATAAAAATTAAAACTTGTAAAAAACTCGTTACTTTTAATAGCTCCTTTCTTTTAATATATATCTAAAGGAAGTTACTCGTGAAAAACTTGATACTCCTAGGAATCCTCGTGCTTTTTAGATCATTTTTTTAACATCCAAATTGATGTGAAATGTTCTATGCAGGTCATATTTTTTTGTTCTTATTTTATAATGTCAAAAATGGGGGTTAAGGGCTTAATTTATAAAATTCTAAATTTATTCCTGAGTACATTTTTATATATTGATAATTTTGGTTAGTAATATGTTACAGATTTATAGCTTTTTTTTACTAGAAGTAATATTTATAAATAAATTACTTGACATCAAAGTCTAAATCAACATTTAGTACTTAAAACAAAAATCTCAAAGACCATTTTTTTGATTTACTGTACGTGTCAACCAGCAAATATTTTGATCCTTGACATACCAAGATGTTACAAATAAACGATAATATAAGAACTAAGGTATAATGAGGTAAAACAAATATATATTTTTAAATGCGATAGTTAACAGGTATATAAATAGAAAAAATACAACTTATAGTTTATACTAACATACGACTTTTTTAAATACATATTTGTTTTATAGTTTTTTAGCAAATCTAGAATGACTAACGTAAATTGGCGTTAAATTTGAACAATTGTTCAGTATGAAAATCTGTGAGCTATCTATTACGACGATTAGTTAGAATTTCCCCCCCGCCGTACAAAATATATGGTGTTCCTTGTACAATCAAATATCTAAAAACCACGCATGAAAGAGTGATTTACTCCAACTTTTGGTTCGTTTAAATACTTGTTCCATTCTCTTTGAACATTTTGAACAATATTGTCTTCATTTAGAATAGTGGATTGAAAAAAAAATCCCCTCAAACACTAGATTGAAGCTGTTTGAGAGATATTTTTTTTAGTCAGTGATTGGTCGTTTTCATATAAAGCAGTGCTTCCCAAACTTTTACTAGTAGGATATATGTATTTGCTTATATAGGTAAATGTATATTTGTAATATTTGTATGTACTAAGGTAAAACAGCAATAAATATTTAACTGACTAACCCCTTATAATCACGTTGCGTACCCTAGGGGTACGCATACCATAATCTGAGAAAGGATGATTTAAAGGATTATTCATATTTTTTGGTACTCCTCAATAATTTTCATTTTGAAATGTTCTGCTTGTTTCGAAATGCGAAAGCTTTATGAGTAATCCTTAAAACGTGGATCAAGAAGTGTGGCCTTACACAATTCTTCTGAAATTTATATTTCAGAAAATTGCTTGTCTATTTCCAAATACAAGTCATGGATGAATATCCGAACTACAGAGTGGGTAGGAATTCTACTAACCTCAGAAAATTATTTGTACTTGCTTAACAAAGTTTTCGGAAGGGGAATTATTTTGGAAGATGTTACTTTTTTCTCTGAGCTAATTTCCGTTGTACATGGCACATAGTTTGATGAAGACAAGAAGAATAAGTACTATAAAAATTGTTTTGGACTTATAAATAATATATTGTTTATATTTACATATTTTTTATGAAGCTAGGATGATTAGTAAAGAAACAGTAAAATGTATTTAAAACAATACTCAGTACATAAATAACCTTAGTAAGACCGTCTCATTACTAATTTTTATTAAGAGTCATTACTTTTGAGGCTCTTGATAGGTCCAGACGTATTATTTTAAGGGACGATTTTACGTTGAGTAAGTCATTTCCACGTGAGTAACGAGTTTTCTCCGAGTAACGAGTTTTTCTCCGAGTAACGAGTTTTTCTCCGAGTACGAGTTTCCCCCGAGTAACAAGTAAAAACTCGTCGATTTCATGCACGAGTCGAGTATTTGAAGACTTATTTTACTTACTAAATAAAACTCGAGTATTAAAAAACGAGTTTTACTCGTGACCCATCACTAATCTCATGTGACTTAAAACCAAGGAATATTAGAAACTATCTGGGAAGGAAATGGAAAATTGTAGCTTCCAAGTGAAGTAATACGTTGATTAACATAGCAATAAATTAACAGTTTTATATGTATTTTTTAGCTAAATGAGTCATTTTCACTTCAATAATTCATAATTCAACGATCAAACAAGTAGCTATTATATTTAACAAAATGAATAACGAGTGTGATATATATTTTAATACTTTTTATTTATCAACAATAGTTTCCACAATAGTAAATATAATATTATTTACAAACGATACATAGTTTAACAGTTACAAACAAGTAATTCAAGATTATACGTTTTCATTGCGAAATAAACTGTAATTAAGAAATTTTTATTTTCAAATTAAATTTCATATCTGACAATCTTTGTTTCTCTGAAACTACACTACCTCATTAAACTTCAAATTTTGGAGGTGCCATGAGTTTCAAATCGGAGGATCTTGATGAAGTTACAGCGGGGCTGGTGTTACGTTTGAGGGCGGCTCCGGTTCAGCTTGAGGTTGTGCCAGACTTTTTTCATCCACGGAAAGATAACATTCCGCCAACGCGACCCCGATAGTATTTGCCTCTTCCGCCCCTATTACATATGAATAATTAATTATAAACATATAGTTGACATTAAATTTAACGTCATAGCGTAACTCTATCCTGTTTTATCACTACCTTAACATCATTTAATTAAAAACAGATGATGGAATATGTTTTTTATTACTAAAAACAAAGTCAATAACAGAATAAAAGCTACGTATATGTAGCTACGATACTATTTAAATTCGACAATGATACACTTAACATATTTAATGTTTAGTTAATATTTATTTACTTATTTATTGGCTTGATATTGTGATACAGTAAAAATCTATATCATAAAATAAAATAGTTATGATTAATATATATATATATATATATATATATAATCATTCATATTTTAAATTGCTTTAAGATTTCAAAAATGGTACTTTTATTTTTGATGAACAGTTAGAAACTCTTATTAAAAAATAGTTGGAAACTCTTACTTTGACTTGGACATCCATCCACCAATAGACTCGATGCTCGAGCTAAAATACGGATAAGATCCTCCTCGTAGCTCTTGTATCGAAGTTCTTGCATATGAACAATGTCCATTATTTCACCCTTGGAGCAAGGCAGCTTAATAGCCATTTCACGGTAGCAGTCCACAGGAAGGGCAGCATAGCAGTTTTGGATGGACTTCTCTGGTTGGACCTCATAGGCCAAATTCTGTCTGTTGAAGGAGGAGAGAAACCATTTTGGAGACTTCATTTTTAGATTATGTAGAATCCCGTTCAGACGTGGGGCGTCGCAGTGGCCGTTAGTGCAATAAAAGGGACTTGGGGGAAATCACTTTGGAACTTATGGAGAAGCTAGTAGTCCGGGTGAAAGTAGTGTCCCCACTGAGACACACAGTTGGCCTCATCAATAACGAATCGCTTTAGGGGATCCCACGAATAAAGGCTTCGAAAGACTATTGAGCTTCTGAGAGGCAGATACCTTATCGGGAGTCACGTAGAAGAGTGTGATTTTGGGCGTGAGGAGACATAACTTTTCGTAATTTTCCGCTGCCGGCCATAGTCGTCCCCGATGAGATGATTTGCAGGGATTCCCAGACCGTCGAGCTTCGTGAATTTATCATATATGAGGGATGCCAGGAGGGATAGGACTACAGTGACTCCGCCCTGGACCGCGGTTGGTAACTGATAGCAGAGACTCTTTCCGCCCCCGTGGGCATAAGGACAGAGGTGACATTGTTCAAGAGGATCATATTAATGGCTGACAGTTGATTGAGGCGAAAGCTGTGGATATCAGTGACTCTTGAGCTTCCCAAAGAGATCGTTCGAGAAAGAGTAGTCCCTCTTTGGCATATTATTATATCCCTGTATACAATAGGAGTAAAGAACTTGTATACATACCACTTTGAAACACGGAATATAAAGAACTTGAATTAATAATTAATAATTTTAAAGAATATAAAAAACCATTGAGATCCCAATACTCATAAAAGGAGGAATTGGAATCCTAAATCACCCCGCTGCAGCCTAATAAATCATGAACATTCCTCTGCTCCTTGATACATCCTCAAAATCAAACGTAGTGATTAAATTTACTGATATCACTCATTTGTAGGGAAGGGGAAAATTGGATATTAAAAATATATTTTCTATCTTGGGCCATTTCTTTCTAATTTACTTTGATTAGCCAAATAAAATTATATAGGTAAGAAGTACTTATTCTATCTGTCATTCTTATTGTAACCGCATTCAACGAATTATTTTTGGTAAGGAACACAAAATTGAACGTTCGTTCAATGAACAGTAGGCTAAAAAAGACGGTAATGTTATTACAATGATTTCTATTTAACATGAGGAATAAGTTACCTTATAACCTTATAAATATCAAAAACCAGTTCATCTTAAGCCGTTAAAAACACGTGGTATTCATCAATTTAAAAGTGTTTCTCAAGCTTTTTGAAAGCTTTGCTAATATGGAAAATATATATGTTATTAGCCAACTCCTAAATATTTTTCATTTTTTAAGCTTTATTACTTTCGTATATCTCATGCATGATAATACAATTGTTATGTTAAGTACCACACCAAATATAAAAAAGCTAAGTTTTTTTAATGAGTGAATAAGTGAGGACTTGAGAACCACTAGAGAAGCACATGTTGTTGATTTTTAAGCATCTTTTTCAATTCTTCACCCCAGTGTTAGATCTACTAGGCGTAGTATTATCATTACACTTCAGGATGCAGGAGTTATCCGTCCTCTGCTGCTATTGCTCCCTTTCGAGCAATCTCCGATGCTCAACCTGCCATGCTCCGTACTGCTCCGAACAATGTCAGCTGAATCATTGGTACAAGCACATCCATTCCTGTCGCTCCCCTCCACCCCTCATCCGGGCCTCATCTCCTCCAGGCAATCGACTCCGGAGACCTCGACTCTTTCAACTGCGCCTCCCCGAACTCCCACCCGTGCTCTACCTCTCCTCCCTTGAGTCCCCAAGTGACCTCATCTTCCTTCTTCGTCCCAATGACGAAGTCATCCTCTTAAGCGCTGATTCTCTCTCCTCTCAAAGTCCCTTGGAAGAGCCCTTCCCACCCCTTTTCGCCGTATTTCACCCAGAGAAACGATCCTGGCTACGAGCTGCACAAACCCTATCCACCAACGATTCTGGGCTCACCCCTGTCCTCTACGTGGACCTGGGCCATCACGGACTAGCCACGGAAGCCAAGGCCATTCCCCCTGAGCAACTCTCAAAGCCCATTCGTGCCATCTCTGGAGCACTCTACGAAGTTAAACCAACCGGAGAGCCAGAGATTGTCCTCTCCAAGATGAAGACTGCCCTACTTGACTCAGGGAGGGAATTTACACTCAATCCAATGGGGACTTCGCGGGAGGGACAAATCATTGTACAGCTTCTAGATCAGAAGGGAAGAGTTTGTCTGAGGAGCTCATTGGATCCGGTGTGGCGTCTCGCTATCCGTACTCCAAGGGGGTGGACTTCTTTGAGAGTCAGCCCACATTGAAATCCTCTCAAGTTATTATATCTAAGAGTCTATTGCATGAGGCAAAGGCGATCCAATCCAAGGATCTTGGGAGAGAACGCGACATTCCTCTATTTCTTCTCAGCCATCGACTCCCTTGGCCAATGGGAGAGGGTCCTCCTCAGGCCCTACTTTCAATGGATTATTGAAAAATGGGATATCTAAGCCCGTTCAACGGCCAACAGCTGAGAAATTGATGAACGGTGGTGGTCTCAGCTACTGCAGCTCTCCAAAGTTGTTCCTAAGAAGAAAACGCCTCCGGGATTCTCCTTCACGGACTCTCTAAAGCCTGGGAAGTCATTAGAGATGTGGGCCTCTGAAGTGGATTGTGAAGAAAAAGGCTCTCTGGCCGTACTGTCCGGCAAGTCTGATGAAGCTATGCAATATGTCCGCTCTACGATGCAAAGAGGTGAGTTTTATTAAAGCTTTAATTATTATTTTTAACATTCAATTCAAAATATTCAGATTGGACACTTACACAATTAAAACAGCTTTTAATTTGTTTATTAATATTTATTCATAATATTATTAAGAAAGTTACATTATATACAATCTATTCTACATATAGATAATTTTATATGTCTTGACAATTTCTAGAAGCAATTTTTCTGTCATTTATAAACGTAGATGAATTGGAAGATGATAATATTAATGTTTTGACTAGCAAAAATATTTTGAACTAAACCCATTGATCAGTCATTATTAAATCTTTTTTGAATGTAATTCAGATTTTAAAAAAATAATAATTTTCACTACATCATGATCCTTCATAGGCAATTGAGATAGAAGAAAAAACCTCCACCTCTTGTAAATTAATTAAAATAATTTGCTTGTTATACGAGCCAAGTCTTCATTATTAGTTTTTGAACATAGAAGAAAAGAAGGCACAGCACCCGATATTAACTGAAACTGAAGTTGTCTTCTTCACATATGTATTGCATATGGTGGGTGCAAATTACGCCTTCCTAAGGTTATCTTAACAATTTACGTAAGGAATCAACTTCATAGTAATTTGCCATTTCATGCAAAAAAAATCAAATTTCTCTTTCTGGAATTTCCTCTATATTGGAGCAGCCAAGTACAACAAGCCACGATATATTTTTTAATTTATTATAAAGGGCTCATTTATGATTTAATGTACGTTAAAAATAAATTCGTTCAAATTTCTCTGAACAATCCAATAAGCTCTTTATTTCTCTATGCCTTATTCAAGCTCCGATGGGGGTAAATCCAAGAGATAAAAAGACATAAAGAGCTTATTGAATTCTTTAGAGAAATACGTCATTGTGCCCAATATAAACAAATCAGTCTATCTCTATGATCATTTTACGATGACGTAGTAAAAATTACTTTGTTTATATTGGGCACAGGCGACAGCTGAATGATGCTTCTCTCTTATTGAAGGAAATAAGCTCTATATCTACACATGATAAATTAGAACTATTTAAAACTTCAACCAGCTTGATAAAAAGGGCATTTGGAGTGTATTTGACAATATGGAAAGTTATACATGGTATTAAACAAGACATTTATTCAATATGCCCACCCTCAGCAGCCACCATCTTCTCCATCCTGCCCCTGAAAGACTTGCATGCCCTAATGACTTCCGCGGGATCGACAGCATTCCACTCCCTCGTAATGGAGTTCTTCAGGGCCTCGATGCTGTTGTGGCTGACCTTGCACACCTCCCTCTCCAACTTCCCCTACCAGTAGTAGTCACACGGATTGAGGTCGGGCGAGTTGGAGGGCCAGGTGTTCCGATCCCAGAATGTGATGCCGTGAGAGTTGAAGAGATTGGTGGTCCTGAGGGCGATGTGCACAGGCGCTGAGTCTTGTTGGAAGATTAACTCCCTCCCAGCGGCCTTATCCTTCATCCAGGGGATGACAACCTCCTCCATGACTTCGCAATACCTCTCCGCGTTGACCCTTTCCTTGGGATTGAAGAAAAAGGGGGGGCATCACCTCACCGGTAATGCAGATGACACCCAGGGTCATCACGGAGGCCGGGAACTTTGTGGTGAAGACCGCGGGGACTTGGCAAGCCACCTGTCATTCTGAACGTTGTAGCTTCTATCGACAGTCCAGTTCTTCTCGTCGGAGAAGAAGATGGCTCTTCAGGCCATTGAGGAGACGCTTGCCGTTGGTGAGCCTGGTGGCCTTCATGGATGCCGTGAGGATGTGCTGCTTGGCCATTCGGTATGACCTATACCCGAGGTCCTCATTCACAGCCTTGGAGACCAGCTGCTTGCTCACTCCACGGTTCTTGGCCAACCTGGA
This sequence comes from Caligus rogercresseyi, assembly GCA_013387185.1. Classification (NCBI taxonomy): domain Eukaryota; kingdom Metazoa; phylum Arthropoda; class Copepoda; order Siphonostomatoida; family Caligidae; genus Caligus; species Caligus rogercresseyi. Next base: position 17,624,252 of record CP045895.1, on the reverse strand, counting down.
CAAGGAAGTCCCCGGCGATGCCTTGATGGACTTCTCGAGGCCTCTGAGGAAGCGGGGGGTGCGGATCTTGTCACTTCTCATGTTGTGGGCCTTGCGGCAGACCTTCCCCTCAGCCTCCCAGGCATTGAATACCCGGTACACGGTGGTCTTGGGGTAGTTGAGCAGCTTGTAGATAGCAGCGGGCTTGTGTCCCGCGCGAGCCAATTCGAGGATGGCGTCCCTCCTTGTTTGTTCCATGATGGCTATTGTTTGTTGTCAAAAGAATTGTGGTGGAAGCTCTAGTGTATTGTTCACGCAACCTTTTATATTAGTATGATGAAACCCCAGATATCCACATTATGGATCTGGATGATGTTTAAAATAGTTCCAATTTACCATGTACACCCTATATATATCTATGAGTTAATTAAGGAATTCAGCTGAACCTGAATTTGTTTTTATTGAAGTACAACTTGTAATTATTTTTCTGTTTCTAATGTTAATGTTGTGATAGTATATAATGCTTACTTTATATGCAGTAAAACTTATTCCATGTCTACAATTTCCTTTCGTTGCAATTTTCAATAGTTCAACTTATTACAAAATAAGATATCATAAATATATATAACTTAATTATCGAATTCATTTCAGAGACCCATGAAAAGCTGGAAAGCTATAGCAAAGGCGATGAAATTAAAGTCAAATACTCCGGAGTTTATTATCGAGGACTTGCCCTAGAAGCTTCGAAGAACGTCAAGGATGTTCTCAACTGCGCATTGATCGACTACGGACACCGGATCTCCGTTCCCTCCGAACAAATATTTGCTCCTGCAGCCCGGGACTTTCCAGCTCTTGGAGCACGGCTCAAGTGCATCGATGATGAATCTAAAGCCTCTCTGCCCAAGGGATCTCTTTCCATGAAAGTCTGTCTGGTCGTGGGAGGAGTGGTTCTCTTGGAGCTTGGGGGATCGGGAGAGTCACGGGGCTCCTCCTTTGTGGCCATTGGGTGGCCATTCTATGACGCAGAGGCTACTCTACTCCTGGGGCTTACGGGCAATGAGACTCCGCCTCGGAAGAGGAGCTTAAAGAACGGGGATGAGGCTAACTTTCTTTCCTTTGGAGATCTTTCAAATGAGGCCTTCATTCGTGGAAAGAAAGAAGAGGATCTTATCTCCATCATGAGCACCGCTTTCTACATCCTGGATTTGAATGAGTTTAAGCTAAAGAAAGATGAGGAGCCCATCAAAAATAAAGTCGTGAGTACTTTCATAAATAAAATACTAGCAAATGCTACCCGTAGTAGCCCGGAATGTCCACTTCGACCCAAATATTTCCTTATCCCTCTACAACAATCGTCTTGTTCTTCCTTTTTTATGTGAATTCATCCACCTTTACTGCTTCCGTATTTATAAATACCGAAGGTCTCGAAAAGCCAACAATATCATAATTTTTCCTCCTTTGATATCGAATGAGAAAATAATTTTTCTCATTCTTTTCTAATGTACTATATAACCTCTGTAGCTGACCAAGGCAGTATTCGTCAATTTTGATAACTAAAATTGAGCACAGACGTTAATCTTCTCATATTTATTTAGTCTATTGTGCATCCAGTTATTATATAGATCGGCGGTCCAAACCATCTCTAATTATTATTCCATTTATATTCCCGAAAATGTGGAATATTCTGAGCAAAGAAGTGTCAATAAAATAGTAATACTTTATTCTAACTATTTTTGAATTTTGATTATTTTTCTTTCGAGGAGAAGATATACATTTTCCTCCCAAATGATTCAATTAGTAAATTCGTACTTTATCGAAAGCGTATCGTGTTATATTTATTTATTCAAAAGTGTCTAGTTGTATTAGAGCATACTTTCTTTACCCCTTTTAGCAAATATTAATTAGCAAATATTAAGAATCTGATAGGAGACATCTACATGATACTATGGATGAACATGAAGTAACCCTCAATAGTTTCATTATTTACTCATGTTTTTTCTTCTTCTTCTGTCGATTCCTTGAATAAATATAGGAATAGTGTTCACCGTCTTCTGATTACAGTTATTTGAGCTCATTAGTAAAAAATTTGCTCCTTTTTTCAATATCCCTCTTCTTATTTAAAAATATTTATAAAAAACCATTGATTTAGAGAAATTGCAAATGAAAGTACATATATATAAATAATCATTTTATTTTAAAATTAGATCTCTATAAATAATTAAAAGATCAGGAATAAATGTTTTACAATACAAATGATAATTAAAACCCAACAAGATTCGTGTGTCTCATGATACAAATTAAACATACCAATAATTAGGGTTGTGTCGGTCCTTATCCAGGACCGAGGACGTCAGTCCGATCCGGTCCAGTCCTTCAAGAAGGAAAAATTGTTTCCTTATGTTATATTACCTACCTACATCGTGTTGTCAACATCTCTTAATGCTATGAAAAGGAAAAATCTTTTATTTGAGGAAAGTAACATCTTCAATGAGTTGATAAAACATATTTACCTCCGCCGAAGGAGGTATTGTTTTCACTGGCGTTTGTTGGTTTGTTGGTTTGTCAGCAGGATAACTCAAAAAGTACTGAACGGATTTGGATGAAATTTTGTGGAGTTGTTGGAAGTGCCAAAAGGAAGAAGTGATTAAATTTTGGCATCTCTGAGTGCAGAATTAAGGCGCCAAATGAGCTAAATACTACTAAATATTTCAAGTTAGCCTACTCTGCCAATAGATGTCGCTGTGCTGTGAAATTGGGTGCCGGAACGTGTTCCTCTCGGAATTTCCGTCTAGGGGAACCCTCCCCCGTCTCTCTACGCCTCCCCAGTCGTGAAAAATCCGCCTCGGAAGGCTCATGACGGCGGAGGTTTGCACTCTCTGAGTGTATATATGCCTCTAGTTTACTTATGTTATTAATAAGTACTAAATATTGATTATTATTATTATTACAACAATAAATCCTCAATGTTTGATGATAATACCTGTTTACCCTTGCCTTTCGTCGCCGCCTAGCAACCGTTATCGAAGACGATGGAGCCTATATTCACAAATAACATTCTTTAATGTATATGCAAGGAATTTATGACTGATTTGATACTGATAAATAATAATTAAGTTTGCTTGAAATCTAAGGTGGTGCAAGACTATTCCACGACCCGGTACATTGTCATTTTCAAAAGTAGAGATGTGTTATTCATGTGCGATTCGTTTAAAATGAACGAATATCTGTATGAGATGAGTAATATCTTGAAATAGTGATTCTTTTATTTATTTTTCTGAAAGTGATCCCCCTGTGACAATTAAATTGTGAACGAATCTTTTCAATGAACAAAAGTTAAAGAATGTTTTTAAATAGTCGTTTTGTTCATCACTAATCAAATACAGTCATCCAGGAGCAAAGCGTCTATTGTCGTCATTATGGGGAAATAGTTAAGCTGATTTGACTTCCGATTTGGCGGCAAACTTGAGTGCAGGAACTCTTCTTAGTTACTCATAATTGATATTATTTTCGTCTTGTCTACGATTTCTGAGTTCCAACTCCTCACTTCTCTATCTTTTTTTTAGTACGCCTGCAAGTGGTCAGACGACGAGTTCTACTATCGAGCTGAAGTCAAGGCCATCAACAAGAAGTCTGCCAAGGTGAAGGTCTACTTCATTGACTACGGAAACAGTGCCATTCAGGAGCTGAGTCGCCTGGTACATCTACCCAAGATATTCACCTCCGTTCCTCCCTTCTGTACGAAGATTAAACTCAAGGGCGTTCTGGCCAAGAGTGACTCAGGTAGGTCTCTTGGTATAATACACGAGATTTTTGCTCATAGAGCAATAATTATGCTTTTGTATGAAATACTTTTTTCCGTTCATTTAGGGCAAATAAATGTTGTTTGTTATTCAAATGATCGGATTTTTATTGCTTTTCTTTGCGTTAACTCGTTAAGGACTTTATTTATAAGTAGGGATGTAGATTTGGTTGCATTTTAAATATTACTACCTCTTCTCACACGGCAAGAAGATGGAGAAAAAGGATTTTCTCCTGGATTCCTTGGAGCTATTCGTCAACTTTTTTACTGAATGTTGATGAGATAAACACGAAAATTTAAGGTCAAGTGAAATTGATCTTTGCGTTCACATTTTAATATCTCAAAGTGGTGTGTAATACTCGAAAGGAAACAAAGGGATGATCAAAGTGTTGAAATGAAAATTGCGGACAAAACGCAACCAAATCCATATCCCAAACTATCAGCAATACAATATTTTGTATCGCAATATATCACCAATAACTAAGCTCCGATCTTCATGTCTCATAAGATATTCACAAGAGTTATTTACCCTTTTGCAGAAACCCTTTTGAACAAGCTCCGCCTGGAGTTGGAGACCCTTTCACTCACCGTGCAGTTTGAAGAGGAAAATAATGACGAGGAGGCTCCCTCCGTCACTCTCTTCTCAAATGGAAATGGGGTTAACAACCTCATCCATGAAGTTATCATGTGAATATTGTATATTTTTTGTATCCTTGATTATGTTGTAAATATAAATACATTATATTATTTGTCAAACATTGGCGACACCACATGGAAAAATCATTGTTGTTCATTGATGAGTTTGCGAGAACTAACTTCAAACCTAGACATATACTGTACATCTGACGATAAGAAAGAAAGCAGCCGCGTGTTGCCAGCTAGAAAACCTATGTTTAAAGACTTTGTTCAATATAATAATAGTCATAATAGTAGGAATCCATTCAAGGGATCCGAAGACATGGATCGAGACTCAAGAGAAGAAAATATGTGTTTTAAGATGATATTTTTATCTCTGAGATTGCAGTGAGTGAAATGATTTCAGAATGCCAACTGCTGTTTTATTATCCATAATTTTATTTCCAGTAATCACGTTCGAGAAAAAGGTGCTAGTTATTTGTTCTTAGTCATGAATATAACAATTTTCAATAAAGAAACCACCCCATGGAAAAGAACCATGGAAGATTTTCAACGATAAATAAATAACTTGAGATATTATGATTCCTTGCCCTTGCAATCCATTTAACAAACGTTTTAGAATTTATATTCTTTCAACTTTCTTTATTTTGTGGGATTTTTGGCCAAGAAAAAAAAAACGTTTTAGAATTTATATTCTTTCAACTTTCTTTATTTTGTTAGGGTTTATCAATCTTGTTTCAATAAGTTGCTTCGTCTTTCAATTGATTGTCGTCTTAATAATTTACCGTTTCTCATTTCTGAGGAACGTGCTCAATTAGTGAAAAGTAAACACAGTGCTTTCCGAAAAACGCAAAAAAGTTTCACCGTAATCTCACCTGGTGTAAAATGAATGAAACAATAAGAATTTGTCAAAACGTACGATGATATATTTATTTATCAGGAAAAAAAGAAAAGTCGTTCATAATGTAATAATAATAATAAAATTAGTAATACGTCATTTACTAAGACAGAAAACCAAAACCTAATATCACAAAATTGTAAATTAACATAAAAATAATAATATAGACATAATTCATAGTGTTTGAGGTCAATTTATAGCTTCATACATTAGAAAAAATATAAAAAGGAACATAGGTGGAAGTTTGGTTGAATAGGAAAAGTGGGGTTGGGGGTTTCTTCTTCTTCAAAATAGCAGCCTCTCGAAGTATAAAGGTAAAATACAAATGCCAAGACACTTACGCCAAAAAAAATTATTTTACTTTCATATTTTATTTTAGTATTGGGAATTATCTGAAAGGAACTGAAAAAATAGTCATCATTATTATGCACATAAAATAATGTAATTTACGAATTATATATTTTATTTTTAATTATTTTGGCTATATAATAAACGCCTCGTTTTACTATCTACATCCATAAAGCGATGAGTATTCATTTAAAGGGTCATGATATATATATAAATATATACCCGGCTGTTTTTTTAACATCCCGGCCCGATGTCTAAAAATCACCAGGCCGGGACTTAAATATATGTGTTCCTTTGTCATTCTGAAAGTGACGACGTTTTTTTGAAAAAAGGTCATCACTTTAGAAAATAAATTTTCAAAAAATAATAGAAAAATTATTTTCTAAAAAACATTGTCACTTTCAGAATGACATAGGAACAAATATATTGAAGTCCCGGCCCGGTCCCAGCAAAAAAAAGTGTCGTTTCCTGATATATATACCTATATATTGAAAAAAAAAAGAATTATTTCATCTTACATCGGACTGGCTAATCGCTCGCCGGTGGATGATGTCTTAGACCAGGGGTCGGCAACCTGCGGCTCTTTAGATCTGCCGTTGTGGCTCCCTGGAGCTTTTCCAAAAACGTTAGGGGAACAGATTGGATTAAATAATATATAGGAACAAATGTGCACCGTATGAAGGTTTTACGAGGAATTAAATTTTTACGGCTCCTGACACATTTTTTTCTGGTCTGTTATGGCTCTTTCAACATTTTGGGTTGCCGACCCCTGTCTTAGACCATATATGTTTGTTATATTTTATTTCAGTCTAGAAAGTATAATGTCATTAATTTAGCTCTAAATGAGATTCTCAATTGTAATCATATTTATGTTTCAATATATTTTCTATGTCGTCACAACCATAACATAAGGCCAATCCTAATGATTCGTCATGTTATGACGACCTTTCATCCTTTTTTTCAATTGCCTTGGATATTCTTCAACATTAATGCTTATAGCTTATTATGACGTCAATCTGAAATTAAACATATTCTTATTTCCCTTAATTGTCATTCAAACTATCTTCACATTGTTTAATACCAGGAATATTACTATTAGTTTATTATTTTTTGCGTTCTGAGGAAGTCTTATTGAGAGTTTAAAGCTTTCTTTCATTAAAGCTAATATCTATCCTATAGAAAGTTCAACGTATGTTCATATTTTAGCTGCAATTTTTACGTGGATAAATCATTGTGTGTGTTTCTTTGTTCATATTCCAAGGTCTATAGGAGGAGGAGGAGAAAAACCGATATGAATATAACGCGTGACGTCAAGGGTTTAAGGCTCAAACAAGTATAAAAAATATTTAAGTATATATTCTTGCTCAATGACAAGTTATTCTCACTATGTATTGTTACAATTAATAATGTTAATATACCTAAATACAAGTTGTTTTAATTATACATTAAGGCCCATGCAGACATTCTAAGGATAGAGACGGAATGAGTCTCAAAGGAAGGCCTAGTGGTTTTTAAAGGTAAAAATGAAGGAAATATCCCTATTTTCCCCCCTTAATAAAAAGTTCTCATATTAATTAAAGAAAAGTAACGAGCCTTGACTGGAAATTTGAATTACCTTGCGTATTTTTATCTTGAAGCTTGCTTGGTAAAGTAAACAAAAAGATCTACGTCTATAAATGCAAGTCTTGATACATTTTAGTCCAAAAAGCATGCTGAAACCCCGTTTTTTTAGATTGCCATGTTGCATTTCGAACAATGGACATCATTTTGAATAAAATTCATTTCCTCCTAAAATTAGAAAATATATCATAGAACATGATAAAATCCCTTTTGACACAAATTATGCCGTTTTCTAAAGTAACGCATGACTAAAATAAAAACCATAACCATAATGAAGACTTATTTTACATTAAAAAACCCTCAATAAATGACAGCTTTTATTGATTTTTAATTTCCTGATAGATCCTTGGTCCTTGGAGTATCTTTAATGTATAATTTAGCATGTCAAAGACGTCACGAGTTCCTCTCATTAATGGCTTCTCAAAGCTAGTGAATAAATTGGTTAGAGACCTTGATAAGAATAAGTAGACATGGGGGATAACTGGGGAAAAATCCTTTGGACCTCTTTTAGAGAGCTCAAAGATTCAACGATGTGCACCTCGTTAGTTATAAATAATTAGTACACAAACTAGGACTAATTAATATCGATAATGGCAATAATAATCATAATATATATCACAAGTCACAAATAAGGAGCAGGGGTGGGCAAAGGGACACATCAATGTATCTCATTCTAGGGCAAATAATGACGTCACTACGGAGTAAGAACATGAATAACTATACCTGGGGAGATTCACATCCAAAGAAAGAAATGAAAAGAGAGGGATGGTCCCATAGAGAGCTTATTGGATTCTTCAGAGAAATACGTCATACTGCCCAATATAAACAAATCTTTATATATCTATAATGAACTTACAATGACGTAGTAAATTATTTTGTTTACATTGGGCACAGGCGACAGCGTAGCGATGTTTCTCTGCTATTGAAGGGAATCAGCTCTCTATCTTTATATCTCTATACGAGGAACTTGATCCTTATTTTTATTTATTTCAACCCATATAAGATGTAAACCCGTACAAACAACTCAGTTGTCATCCGTTGTGAGTAAGTAGGATCTTCTTTTGAGTACGAAATTTTGCTATTTGGTGATGAATGATTTCTCCGTCATTTAGTTCATATTTTTCTTGTGTAGTAGATACTTAATGCTTACAAAATCTATATATGAAGGCAATGAATCACGACATAAAGGCCACACCTCATGACTTCATGGGTCTTAATTAAAATACAAAAATCAGTTGTTGTCTAAGAGAGCATTATGCATGCATCACGCATCCAGGCATCAAAGCCAAAAAAATAAGGCATTTAAATCGCCATGTACAATTATTGGAACCATCACGAAACACAAAATATAGAATGCATTTGAACACAAGGTGTGACCATTTAATCAAACTTAACCTGGAACGACAATTACAAGGTGTGTTGTTCATCAAATTTAGTTTGGACTCATGAAGTCATAAGTGGCGGACTTTTAATTCGTAATATTCATCATTTGCTTCGACCTAAAATACAAAACAGCATTTGTAGTCCCCTTGGGATAGTTTTGGGAGGGATCTTTAAAGGAAGGGGGAGTTAGATAGGGATGTGAAGATGGCTAATGTGCGCATATTAACCATTAATGGAGGGAAAGGCTATCCAAACCTTTCCTTTATGAGGCAAATGAGTTTCTTTTTCCCTTTATATGCGAGCTTCATGTTCTCAATGAGCTGTGCGAATTGAAGGCGTCCGTCTTCTGCAAGAAGGAATGTTTCTCGTGCCTTGCTGAGAAACTCAATGAACTCCGTGTAGTGACGTGGTGAGATGCTGCTAAGGCGTGAGTGAGTCGTGTTGGCGTAGGCCCCAATGGCCGCTTCCAGAAGCTGTCGAAGGGGGATCGCTCGTAGGAGAGCCTCTCTGCTATGGAGGACTTATTGCCGACGTATGCGGGGGGATGTGGGGGGTTGCCCGCCTTGGCGCGTCGGTGGCTTTCATTACTGCCAGGAGGGCTGCCCGAGCAGCGACGAAGGATCTCGCTGAGGACAGTGGCACATTCCACATTCTTGACGATGAGGGGGACGAGGGTGCTCAACTCGCTCTTTCCGAGGGAATGGCTCAAGGCACAGGCCCAATGAATGTCATTGATGGCAGGATGCGTGTCCTAAAAGAAAGGGAGAAACACATATTTAGACATAAGTAGTACTTTCTTTAAGGATGTGATCGAGGCTTGTACTAGGACGAACCCCGATTTCCTGGGACTTTTTTCTAGAAGCTAAATGTTTGAAAGATAACAAGAGCGCTAAATATAAAGAGAGGCATTGTGAAATAGGACATAAATTCTAAGGTGAATCCATAGTTACCTTAAGGCATATGAGGTGAGGCGATGGAGGGTCAACTGTCAGATTTATAAACAGGAATCCCTGTAAGAGTTCAGTAAATTTGACTGATGACGTAAGTGCCTTACCTCATTTAGCCTCACAACACATTTCTGATCACCGAGTATGGAACTCACCAATACTTTTTCATATTAAATTTTCTTTATTTTTCAAAGTGTATTATAGTCAGAGTCATGATCCATTAGTCATCAACACAAACATTCATTCTTTCCCTTAAGCGTCAGGAGCTACTTGGTTAATTAAATGATATTGTGATATAACATTCAAAGTATTCGGTTGAGACATGGATATATGAAGGGACATCTTGTGTTCTTCTTCAGGATGATAATATTCTGAGTTCATCCATGAGACCTTCTCTTTATAATGGCAATTGTTTATTATTACCTCCGCCGAAGGAGTATTGTTTTCACTGGCGTTGGTTTGTTTGTCAGAAGGATAACTCAAAAAGTATGGAACGGATTCGGATGAAACTTTGTGGAGTTGTTGGAAATGCCAAAGGAACAAGTGATTAAATTTTGGCATCTCTGAGTGCAGAATTAAGATGCAAAATGAGCTAAATACTAATAAATATTTCAAGTTAGCCTACTCTGCCAATAGATGTCGCTGTGCTGTGAAATCGGGTGCCAGGAGCGTCTTCCTCTCGGAATTTCCGTCGAGGGGAACCCTCCCCCGTCCCTCTACGCCGCCCCAGTCGTGAAAAATCCGCCTCGCAAGCTCATAAGGACCCCGTGACGGCGGAGGTTTGCACTCTCTGAGTGTATATATGCCTCTAGTTTATAATGTCTTTCAGCCAATTCGAAACAAAGAAGAGTGTTATTCTACTACGTTCTAAACGAGGATAACAGCCTGGAACTGTTTTCTAAAGGTCACTGGATTGAAAAAAAGGAGATAAAACTGGCCACATGATTGTTGAGATATAAGCTCATAAATAAGACGGTCATCCCTAAGCGCATTTTCTAACCTCTAACAATGTTATTTATGAACTCATTGAAGTAATTTCTCATATACATATGTATATCCTTTAATGAAATAAAGCAACTTCTTGCCCTCTGGAGACGAAAAAAAAAAGATGAAAATAAGAGTCGACAACTCAAAAATGATTTTTTTTGGATTATCATAATAATGGAAATCATTTATTTTTTGACCATTGCATTTTATAATTTAGTTATTGTTAAAAGTGTAACTTGACTGTTTTCCAATAAAAAAAAATAATAGTTTCGTCATATTTATGATATGACTGTAATAATACACTTAATATTATTACCTAAGTTAATGAGAGGGGTTTGTTTAAAGCAAGGACCTCAATGCTGGGTCTTCAGATTTCTGTTGTTGGTTTAATTCCTAAGCCCCGACCTAAATATAACTGGAATCTCAACTGAGAAGAAACTTTCAATCAACTTCATAAATGTGATGTTAAAATGGCTGCCAAGGGATGGGACAACAATGGGATTTTATATATATTGTAATAATAGAATACTAGGGAATAGAAATAGGGAAATCCTACAATAAATATCAGTGACGTCATCATACCTTGTTGAATCATTTTTATCATTATTTTAGCGTCACCGATATTTTTTCAATTTTTTCCTTTAATCTACTACATCTACTACTTGGTATATAGACTTATACTCTTCAAGGGATAGATATATTTCCTCCTCCCTTCTCTTCTTTGTTTCATCAGTTGCTGGCTCCAACATTGTTTTTCTCTCTCATATTCTGTCTATTGGCCATTCAGTTATTAAAGTGATCGGTGATCTCATAGAGATATAAAGATATAGAGAGCTTATTGGATTCTTCAGAGGCATACGTCATATTGCCCAATATAAACAAATCTTTCTATCTCTATGATCAACTTATGATGACGTAGGCCAATTACTTTGTTTACATTGGGCACAGGCGACAGCATAACGATGACGTTTCTCTGCTATTGAGGAAATAAGCTCTCCATATCTTTATATCTCTATGGGTGGTCCTCACCCACATTGGACTAAGATATACTAAAGATCCAGTATTAGTGTTGAGCCAACATACCTGATTATAGGCAAGGTGAACATTTTTCATAGCTAACAAGGCCAGTTTAAAAGCTCGATGTGATATCCTCGATGTTCCATGTATCGAGAAATGGTAAAAAGCTGGTGGAAGTCATGATATGATCGGCAGAGTCAATTACGATTTGATAGGCCGTTTCAAAGGCAATGGCATCACTTTCGCAGAGAGTGAGGGCATTTAAGGCGCAATTCGGTGGGTCCTGAAAAAGAAAAAGTTAAAATAATTATCAGAGTTATATCATCAGAACAAAGACATATAGTTATATCATTAGAATTTTAGAAAGGTGGTGATTTAAGAAACGTGATTGGTTGAAAAGAAAGGAGAGAGAATAATAATAAAATAGACAGTTGGCATTATTGTACAAAGAGTCATTTCACTCGCAACTGCTGTTGAGGAGTGAATATTAATTCAGAGAGAAGAAAATTGTCCATAAAATACTAATTGTTGCTTCTTCATGGGCCTACGTCATTGTCAAATCCTTTGAATGAACTCATCCTATTGCACCAATTAATTGAATAAAACATATTCAGGACTTTATAATTGTTAATATATTTTACTCATATTTGTCGATAAATCTCATTCTGCAAATTTCACCGAGTGAGTAAATTCTTTGATTCGCCTTTACGATCAATTTTTATAATTTTATTATATAAAAATCGAGTTTAAAAAGGCTTAAAATAGAGGGAAATCATTTGAATTAAAGATTCTTCTTGAAACAAACCTCTGTTATGATTGTATTTAATCTTTATACCATTGACTATTTGTATAACTTCATGAATGCTGTGAATGTTGTAATTTAGTATACACCGTTTATTTTTTACACATACTTAGGGATATATACAAAATTCATTTGTTTCAGATTTCTACTTCTTCATGGTAAATAGATGCACATATTTTATCAGTGTAGGGTAAAACTGCGGAATATACATTAAAAATATGTCAACTCTATCTAATTATTCGGGCTAACCAAATTTTAAAAATGAAATTGCGCAGACAAAAAATATACCATTGGTAAAAAGATCTGTTCAATAGGTATCGATAGATCGTTACAAATACACCGTTTTAGAATGATTGGTAGAATAAATCTACCGAATATTAATCGGTATCTCGCGCTCTGCTATTTCACCAAATAAATCCATTATATTACTACATATTACTTATTATTACACATTTGACATCATTTCTAGAGGAATGAACGCGTTTAAATATTATCATTATTATTGACGGATCTCAGCAATGATCATAATTTATGAAGTGATTTTTTTTGTTCAAGGTACTTAAATCGTTTGCTTACTTTCAACCACCCTGTATGTATGTCCAATGCATTTTCCAATGTTACATCACAGACACGTTCGTTCAACTATACAATCCTAAAATATTTTAGGTTTCGATTATTGACAAATTGTTTGTTGCGTCGATTTAATACAAAAATGATAGGGAAAAGGGAAAGATTTATGATGTCCAGGGCTGTTGGAATTTGGAACAAAAACAATGCCCTATATGCTCAGAAATATGCAGGTAAAAATGTCAAAATATGCGAAAAGAGGTTAAATGAGCAAAAAAGCCTTATATGTGGAAAATAATGTATATTCTAAATAAATAAAAATTATGTCATGTAATCATTGTTCCAATGAAGAATGAGCATATCTTTTACATGCCTCTCTGTCTGGTTCGCTGGTCAGGCATATACAATATTATCAGACAATATATATATATATATATATTGTCTGACTCCTCAAAACTGTTCAAAATATGAGATAAATATGCAGAAAAAGGCCAATATGCGTTAAAAGGTCGTTTTATACCCAGAAAATGTATCTACCAGATTCCTACAGCCCTGCTGATGTCTTGTGACTGATGAGATTTCTCTTTGTCGATTGCCATATCTTAATTGACAGCTGGTTATTATTTTAATCTATGGGCGATAAAACGGTGAAGCATAACATTTTTTTATATAACATATCTACGTTTCAACAAAATGTATGTTCACTTTGTTCAGCCTATCCATTCTTTCTAACGCATCAACGTTTTGACACCATGTTTAACGTTCTAACCTCGTGGACGCATTGTAGTGCCAGGGTTCGCGCAACTGAGGCAAGTTCCTCCTGTTGGTTAAGTCCAGATTGATCCTCATGAGTGTGGAGTGTGACATGAGCGTTGTGGCAACGAGCCCGTGGCCTCCGTAGGCGTGAATAGAGATCCCAGGACTTCATGAGGAGAGCAATGCTCCCAAGCCAGCTTCGCTGGCGCAGGAGACGAGCCATCGGACCATTTCCCTTCGTCGTAGGTTGAGGGGTTGTTGAGTGTGTTTCGGAGGACTTGTAGGCCTAGTTGGAGGGAGGCGTTAAGGAGGCCAGGATGCTTGGGGTGTTCTGCGGGGAGGGCATAGGAAAAAGTGTCTTGAGCGAGCTTGTAGAGGTGAGAGGAGCTGTGGATATTGCGCTGAGCAGACTCAAGGACCAGTTGCAGCTGAAGGATGTCATCTGGAAAAGACAAATATATGAGACATAAGGATTTATAGACAGGATAACAAAAGGGGACCCTATTCTCCAACGTGATTGGTTGAAAGAAAAGAAGTGACCATAAAAAGGTAGAATTATTCAATAAGATCCTAAGAATTTAACACAGGATAAGAAGAAACCTGTAAAATTCCTGTTAAAATTTGTTAAAACTTTATTTTTCTTCATTTTTTAATTGAATTTCATCTTTTTAAATATGCGTCAGCCTCATGCAGCTCAGTGTTAAAAGGCGTGAGCGATCCATGTATTTTAGACTCCCATGATCTAATCAAGATATATAGAATACAAAATATGTTTATTTCATGTTCTTGTTTTTTGAAAGGAAACGTCAGAAATCTTATTAATATTTTGACTTAATCAAAATATATTGAAATATTTATAATGGCCGGTGATTTTTTATGACGTCAAACTAACAGTCACAGCTCTCTAGGCAATATGGACAATTCCTATATTTCAATATATGTACCATATCTTGTCACTCTTGAAGAGTCTAAATGTATGATGGCATAAATATCTACCCAGTTGTCAAATTTACATCAGATTTAAAAGGAAGAAACCCTATTGTCCACCCTTTGAGATTCTTGATTTAAAGAAAACAAATGGACTTTTTGTAGGTGGGCATAATAGTAATTCTTTACCCTTTGCGGCCTTGAACATAATGGATGCCAGTTCGCACTGCTGCCCCTCGATTTGCCCCAGAGTGAACCACTTAGGGAATCTCCCCATGGCAAAGGAGTGATGATGATGATGTGCCTGAGGCCTATGCTCCTCCAAGCCAACTCCTCCCCGCCCAAGATCCTCCAGGATGGGCAGTCGCATGGCCCGCAGGCCTACCTTAATGGCCAGGGGGGCATCGATGGAGAGAAGGGAGGTGAATATATATTTGGCCACGACCTGAACGGGCACGGACTCCGGATGGAGTCCAAAGCCCAGGGCGGAGGACGGCCCCATCTCAAGGGCAAGATTGCTTTGGTAGCGGAGCGCGTTGGCGAGCAAGGGGTCCAGCTCGATTTCGGAGAGGCGGGCTTGGAGGTATTCCTCTTGCTTGCTGGCCTTTTCCTGGGCGTATGAGCCAGGGGGCATGACGCGCTGTTGGAGGAGGCCGATGAGGACGGCCTCGAAGGCGAGGGTCAGGTAGGTCTCCCGCCGGGACTTGGAGCTGGGAAGGACTTGGTGGTGATAGCGGGGAGGAAGGGGGATCACACCGTTCTCCTTGAATACCGGGTCTGAAAGAGAGATAAATAGTGTTTTTATGAGGGCCCCAAATGAAGTATTCGTAGAGTCGGTATCCAATCCCGTTGTATGAATTTATTCAACATAACGTAAGATGTGATGTACGTTATTGTTATTAATCAATGGCAGATGAAGAGCCTCTCAGTTATTTTGGAAGAGAGTAAGGATCGGATTAGTTATCAAGGAATGCAAATTAGAAAAACGATTACTATAATAATCTAAGTCACGCTCAATAGATTAATACATTGAGGTTGGATAACCATCTGTAAAATAAAATGTTCCAGCCGAGATTTGCTGTACCCGCAAGCTTCATGGAAGAATATTTTTGACAATCAGGAGTTTTTAACTCTTATAAAGTAATTATTTATACAAATCGACCCTTTCGTTTATAAATATATAATGCATATGCCATGGTGGACAAATACTACACAATAATCAACAAACGACTATTTTTCAAGCCTTTAACATTTATTAATAATATAAAAAGATCGTAAAAAGATAAATTACAAATCTCGCTTACAAATGTTTTAATTTGAACGCCTAGTATGCAATTTTATACAACATTGTTTATCTCCTTATCTCCACAAGTCAATATTATGGACAGCTATCGTTGCATCAATTATCTATTTAATGATTTGGAAGCCTTCAATAGTATATTTAATTAAATTGTTTGAGAAGAAATGAAATAAAGTAAATAGGTTGTGAGGCACATATTTTTCGACAACGCCTGTGTTCCTTGATGTTAAATATTATTTGCTGATGGATACAGGCTTTTTTTCTTACCAAGATGATAAGGGACTTAGCCCTATCCTCAGGGATAAGACATGGCTCTGTGAGAGTATTGAATAGACAGCCAATGGGATTCAGTGCGTGCCCAATCCATCCCTCCCAGGAACAGTACTCCGGGCGCTTGGAGACCCCAGTTGAAGTACAGTCCTCCTTGATGATCTTATCCTTCCCTTCCTTCCACTTTTCTAGGTCATTGATTTGGTTATACTTGAGACTCCGAACGACAGCCACGGAGAGTCGAAGTGCCTCGGGGCCATAGCCATGGGCACGGAGGGAGTCGATTCGAGCAGCTGCCGTGGGGAGGTGTTCGTTCCAGAGATGGTGGGATATGCCGTATGAGGGTTCGATCTCCATATCTTCCCGGAGGACTCTTTGGAGCTCGGGCTCATCCCAGGAGAGTCGGAGTGCGTCTAGGGATTTGGCGAATATGCTGCGCATGCGGCGGGAGGAGGATTTCTTCTTTGACTTGCCCGATGTGAAAAAGGGCCGATGATAGGAGGAAGGGATTCTCGGGGGTTAAAGGGTCTTCCTCCGACTAAGAAATAGAGTAGATTTGGGGGCTAATATGAATAGGGATGACTAAATATATGCAAATAAAAATATGGAATCAAAACATGTTAATATGCACGTTTATATTAAATATTTTGCATTTTTTTAAAGTTTCATATGTCATAAAACCATTTTCTATATATCCCCCCACATATTTTGAGGAAGGGTTCGAACCCTCAGTCTCAACATAGAGAGTCGATCACGTTTCCACTAAGATAAAATGCCCTCCTACTTTTTTATTGTTTTTTAATATGTTCTAAGACCTCAGCGAGTCTTATAATGATTTTAATTTCAAACTATATTAATCGATAAAATTCATGGGGCTTAGAAAGTGCAATTTTGATGTATTGCATTTACAAAAATTTATTTGACATTGTTTATCTACGTCCACTCATGAAATAATACTTAAGTTATTTTTTGTTTCTTTGAATATAATATGTTGTTTAAAAGATTCAGCTAAACTCATGGATTATTCTTTGCAATAGTAATCCCACAATATAAAAAACAGCTTCAACTTTTTCCAAAGAAGTACAAAGATTTAAAAATATACAGATATTTATCTATAAAATACTATGAAATTATTTAGAAAAATATTTTTTTAAATAAAAATTTGTTAATTTGTTATTACGCTTATATATCAAATAATACATACATCAAATAATTAATTTCTTTGAAGATAATTCTTTGTTCTTACCGCCTAAATAACATAATATATATATAATATTTTGGCGTTTCTTTAATTACTTATGATGCTAAAGGCATTTTGTTTAAAAACCCATGAACCAAAAATAGATCAAAATTAAAATAAATTATTTATTAGTGTTCTCAGACCCACATTTTTAATGGTTTATGTATTGAATTTGTGTTAATAATCCATAGAAATTGAATGTTTATTATTTTTTCTTTTTAACTCATTCCCATCATTTAATAAACTTTTAATGCATAAATTGCTTTTATATTTCTAATGACTATTTAATAATATTAAAAAACAACATTGGAGGATCTGTTTAAACATGAAAGATTTGTCCAAAATAGGAAGGAAGTCATACTCTCAAACTAAAGTTTTTCCTAGACCAACCTGATCTCTCGCCATCCACATACTGGATGATACGGATAGGACTTGCGTCTGGATCTTCTAGAGGACAAGAGTCCAGATTCGCCCAGGATTCCAGGAGAGATTTCCAAAATTCTCTTTCAGCCTTTCCAGAGCCGGGATTCAGTACGACTATCACCCAGAGGGAACCTATTGAGAGATCAAAGAGAGAGAAAGAGACGTCATTACGATGCACATCATGAAGGATTCGTCATGATTAATAGACAAAAAACAGGCAGAACATAATCTTTATTGGTCCTTCAAAGTTGCCGAAAATTGGGTGTCCGAAAGATATAGATGAATGCTATGATCATTGAGGATATTCTACTGTTTTTTTACGCCATTGAACGTTTACCAGAATTCCATTATAATTTAATTATAAAAAAATATATTCTATTATATAAGGAAATACTTCAGTTCAAATCTTTAGCGTGTTAAATAAAAGAAGTCCACAACGAGTATTCAAAATCAAAACTTTATCTGTAGAATATGTATTGTTTGGACTAAATTATTTGCATCAATTCAGACATAAATTAGGGTGAGTAGAGTAAATGACAAAGGAAAAAATGGTCAAACCAATGGGTTACATAGGAAACTGTGAGGCTTAGTTGAGATAAATATACCTATGTTAAAAGATAATGGATAATTGGTTATGAATTAATGTAATTATTATTTTGTTAACACTTTCGAGAACTAAAAATAGAGCTATTACAATAAATCATTGTAGTTAAATGGTGAATCATTATCTTTTAATTACGCAATTTGTTCCTTGTCGTAAAACCTGTGTTTTTCTTTTATAATAAATAAGTATGTTAGCGGTAATATCATACCAGAGTCTTAAAAGTATATATTCTTTTAGGGCTCTGAAGCAGAAACATACATATATGAAACATTATTTTTACGGAACTTTGATTATACTAACATCTCGCAACCTACATCCGTAATGATTACAATAGAAAATTGTAAATATCATGGCAAATGCAGATTATAACCGCTCAATAAATATCTTATTTAATATATATATATATAATATATATACAAAAATGTATATTACTTTCAAATATTTGTAATTTTCTATTGTAAATCATGAACAAACTACAATAGAATTATACATAAGAGAGACCACAGACTAAAAATATAACCTGATGTACAATGGACTGAATCAAGATGCATAGAGATAAGGATTCTAAGCAATCCCCCCCCGATAATCACCCCCAGACTGGCACTACCCCCGTGCCATCCCCCCGGCATTTACCCCCCGTTTAGTTTTATCTCTTATAGTCACTTATGAAGTTAACTATGTTTTCCAGCTATTAACAAAGTGACGTCACTGGTTAGCACGCAGTCCCAGTTCTTTAGATTGGAATCTGTATAATTAAACGTAAAATTTGCAAATTTCGTGTCTTAACCTTATATCTGGGCTATTTATGTACAACTAGACAATCATACAGTTTGTACCCTTACTCAAAATATTTTATTTATCTTATATAAGTCCTAATCTATTTTTCTAAGATTTCATCAAGAACCACTTGTCCTAAATCGAAGACTATGATCATTGGAGAAAGTGTCTATTTGAAAATCAAAAACTCATCAACTCAAATAAGTTGACATATAATTTTATTCTCAATTATTATATTCATTTCTTCACACCCAAAAAACGTGTTCCAGTACTTTTTTAAAGATAACTGAGTAGAATTAGTCTTTGCAAGCAGCGGAAAAAGGAGATCAGAAAGTGGTTTACCAGTGACGTCACCTGTGTTAATATCTGGGAAAACATAGTTAACTTCATAAGTGGACTATAGAGATAATAAATAATACGAACGGGGTAAATGCCCGGGGTTGATTGCACGGGGGTGCTGGGGGGTGATTGTCTGGGGGTGGTTGTCCTATTACGAGAGATAAGGTATATCAGAGAGAGGAGTTCAGCCAGCTAGGACAGAATGGAGATTATGACATCACTATATACTCTTATGTTATAAATTTTCCCTCCTCACGTAATTTGAAAAAGATCAATTAATTCAAGTATTAAATCAAATGTTATATATGTTATTTTAAATAAATAATGTCTAATATCATTTATCATTTATGTGTGTTATTTTATCAATTGGCTTCTGTATCTCCCTCGCTTCAATGAGTCCCAATATATAAAAGTTAATGGTATCCTTCATTAAGTATCACGAAATATGCTTCATGATTTGGATGATTTAACGAGGTTGCGTTGAGGTTATGTCAATTCCTGCCTCTAATTAAGTAATTCGTTGGATAAACTATGTTTTCATTAAAATAAGATCCTATTAATTTTTCTACGATTTATATTTCATATTATTGTTTTTCAAAATAAATCTTAGGTAAAATATAACTTTATTTAGTAACTCTTATCAAAATCTATTAGCATAAGAGTATATTAGTGACGTCACACTCCCCATTTGTCCTAGCAGGCTGAACTCCTGTCTGATATACCTTATCTCTATGTATCTTGGACTGAATAAAACAATGGAAGATCAATGTGGGAGTCAGCAACTTATTGAAGCCATCTTGATCCCCCTTTTATTATGGAATGCAAATATATTATTAAAGTGCAACAGCAAAGAAAAGGAAGTAATTTTTATCCCTTAAGCAGTCAAAGAGTAAATCAGGGAAAGGGAGAAATGAATGCCTCCCAGATACGCCATTTAAGTGTCTACTTATTCTTGAAACAAACGACATATCGTGACATGAGGATGGAGGATTTCCTTTTTTGTATTCCAAAGGCAAGTTAATATTTTCCATCACCAAGGGGGGACGCCATCTTCAGATATTAAGAGCTCTTTAAGTGGACTCATTTTCACTCTCTGTTGATACTCTAGTTGTTATTTTAGTGAGATACAGGCTATTTAACAAATGAAATATTCTCTGAATGACCAGGCTTTGTCATGGATTCCCTTATATATATGTAGATATACAGCAGTTTAGCGATAAACCCGAATCACTTTTAAGGGCCTTTTTCACCTCTTCAATGCCTAATTTAATAATTTGAACTAGATTGGCAGAGAACAGACTCTTTTCTTCCGAATTTTAAGAAAAAATATTTAGAAAAAACAATCCCTCATTATGGAACAGAGGAGACGTGATGCCGTCCTCGAGCTCTTCACAAGGGCCACGGTGCCCAGGACATCATCAAGCTCCTCCACTACCCCAAGTCCACCGTCTATGACATCATAAAGAGGTTCAAGGCCACCGGGGAGTACAGCAGGAAGGTCCACAACCCCAGGAGTGACAGGATCAGGTCTCCTAGGTTCCTGGCTGGGTTGAACAGGTCCATCAAGAATAACCCAGGCACCCCCATGACGATGTTGGCCGCCGCCAGGGACGTGAGCATCTACACCATTTCCAAGGCCGTCAGGTGGAGACCTGGATACAAGAGCTTCACCCTCAGGGTAAGACATCTACTGACCGAGAAGCAGAAGGACGCCAGGGTGGCCAGGGCAAGGACATGTTCAACTTCATCAAGTCTTCTTCCAGCCCTTCCCTGAGATTCTTCTCAGATAAGACTGTTCAACCTGGACCGCACTCACACAGGCAAAACACCACGTGGATCTGCCAGTACCCTTAGGACGTACCCATGGTCTTCAAGTCCAAGAACCCGGCCTCAGTCAAGGTCCTGGGCGTGATCCCCTCCGACAGCGACGTGATGGTCTCCATTTCTTCTTTGTGGGCCTCAGGATCAACCAGGAGTCTACCTGGAGGTGCTGAGGGACGTGGTGTGCCCTAGTGAACAAGGTGCCAAGGGCTGAGATACCCTTCCAACAGGAATAAAATATTCTAAAAATATTCCACTTTTTCCAATTCCGGATTTATCGTTAACCCCTGTATATATATATAAATCTATATATATATATATATATATATATAATATATATAGATATATATATATATATATAATATATATATATTATATAGATATATATATATATAGATATATATATTATATATATTATATATTAGGGTTGTTCTTATTTCTTCAAATGTTTGAAATGTTAGCCATTGAGTGGATTTTCTGTTTCTTGGTGATAAAAGAAGACGACATACAAAGTTTGAACAAAATCGGTCAACATTACGAGGTCGCGCAAAGAGGTCAAAGTTTTAAAAATTTAGTAAAATATAGTTTCCCGCCAATTTCTTCAAATGGTGGACGTTACAGACTTCAATAATAATTATTAATTTAAAGGAAATCTAATTTACTACCAGACGTATGTTTGATGTTTTTTAATAAAACAAAGTTTTCAGTAAAAACAAGCAAGAAGGGAGTGAGTATTGTTAGCTTATTTCATAGCTTTTTTGTATCAATTAACTTCACTCGCCTGTAGAAGATGACTTGTTCGCTTCAGAGTAAAATAGTACTTTTAAGTTTAGTAAAACTTTAGATGATAAATCCAAAAATGACCTTGGTTACATTCTATCAGTTCAGAATTCAGTACAATCTGAGTTTACATCATATGATTCAGAGCCTGTATTGACCTATAAGAAATCGATTATGAAAAATAAATAATAATTTGTTTCTTAGATTTGCGTCAAGGTATCCTCTCAAAATTTACTTTGTCTCTGACGCATACATAATCCATTATATGCGTCATTTTGTACGCAAAATAGGCTTTTTTTAATGTACATATAACTCTCTATTATTAACTCACATGATTTAGTATACCAAAATATTAAAGCTGGTTAACCAAGCTTTCATTTGATATGTTTGGTGTTCTAAAAATCGCTATACTTTAAGAGATATAAGCAATACGTACTGTCCCCCAAAAATTGTCTTTTGATATGAGAATATACGATTACCATCTGGTAATAGTGTTAGTGTTACCTGGATAGAAAGGAAGAGAGGAGGGGGTATTTTTCCTCCTTCTCTCCCTTCTTTTTTTTCTTGCTATCCTGGCGTTACCAAATGGTAATCGTATATTCTCATATCAAAAGATCAATTTTTGGGGGACAGTACGTATTTGCTTATATCTCTTAAAGTATGGCGATTTTTAGAACACCAAACATATCAAATGAAAGCTTGGTTAACCAGCTTTAATATTTGGTATACTAAATCATGTGAGTTTAATAAGTAGAGAGTTATATGTACCTTAAAAAAGCCTATTTGCGTACAAATGACGCATATAATGGATTATGTATGCGTCAGAGACAAAGTAAAATTTTGAGAGGATACCTTGACGCAAATCTAAGAAACAATTATTATTTATTTTTTTCATAATCGATTTCTTATAGGTCAATACAGGCTCTGAATCATATGATGTAAACTCAGATTGTACTGAATTCTGAACTGATAGAATGCAACCAAGGTCATTTTTGGATTTATCATCTAAAGTTTTACTAAACTTAAAAGTACTATTTTACTCTGAAGCGAACAAGTCATCTTCTACAGGCGAGTGAAGTTAATTGATACAAAAAGCTATGAAATAAGCTAACAATACTCACTCCCTTTCTTGCTTTGTTTTTACTGAAAACTTTGTTTTATTAAAAAACATCAAACATACGTCTGGTAGTAAATTAGATTTCTTTAAATTAATAATTATTATTGAAGTCTGTAACGTCCACCATTTGAAGAAATTGGCGGGAAACTATATTTTTACTAAATTTTTAAAACTTTGACCCTTTGCGCGACCTCGTATGTTGACCGATTTTGTTCAAACTTTGTATGTCGTCTTCTTTTATCACCAAGAAACAGAAATCCACTCAAGGCTAACATTTCAAACATTTGAAAAATAAGAACAACCCTAATATATATATGTACCATAAGTACCAAACATATCATATTATTTAAGTTCTATGAGAAATACTGTCTTCCTATTTTTCCCTATACAAAAATTAAAAAAGTGAGAGGCAGAGAAGTATGTAATAGTAATAATGTTGTTGTATTTTGGATGTACAAAGTAAAAGGAAAGGTTAACACTCCTTCTTTTATTATTGGAAGGAAGACACACATAAGAAGGGAGGAGGGGGGTTAAAATCGATGGAGAAATTGGTCTTCTACCCTTTCCCTAAAAATAAAGGCATTAATACTCTGAGCATATGGGAGGCTGTTGCTAGAGTTTTCTTTGGGGGATTGAACATACTATAAAAGAGAGAGGGATGGGGGGTGAGTGTGTTGGCCCGCTTCCCTCTGTACCGGGCGGGATGAGAAATAAAAGGAATATTAGTGAAAGCAGGTTGAGGGGCATTATTATTATTGATCCATGGAGTATTTTTTTTTGTTTAATGGGCAAAAAGTTGGGAAGGGGTTACTTTTTTCCAAATATGGGATAGGTCTTCATTTGATGCTGCCAAAGGAAAATAAAGAAAAAAGGGCCCACACATTCAGCCTTAAGAACTCTTATCTTAATATGACGTCACTGGGTCTCATTGCTTTTTTTCCTTTAATTCCTCAAGGGATACCAAATGTTTCTTCTTTCTCATTGTTATTTCACTGACTTTAAGAATATATATTCGCGGCTTAATATATATATATATATTGGATTTATTCAATAAAATGCTATTATAGTGTTAGGTGATCTCAGAGTCTAAAGTGGGATAAGGAAATCATTATGAAGTTATTATACACATTTTCTCTAGAACAGAGTAAATAAACTTTACTATTGTCCTTTACACTCGGATTGTTTAAAAAAGATGTTTTACAAAAAATGAGTTTTTTTCGACGGCAATGCCATTAAGAAAATGCGAAAAAGTATATATTTTTTAAAGAATATTGTATTCTAATTTGTAATTAGCAACAAATATTTATTAATGGCTTTGGAAGTGGCATCATTACTCACTCAATATTGTTTGATATCCTTTTTTTACTTTCAAAATGGGATTCTCTTTTTGACCACCAATCTTTATATCTTTAGAGAACCTTTGAGCCAAAGAAGTAACCTCAGAAAATTGATTCAGAGAGGGAGATGACAATATGTATCTTTCTTACCCAGGGTGTCCCAGAGTTGTCGACATGTGTCCGGCATAGAGCTCTTGTGGCCCTTAAGGAACTGTTCCGTGATGAGGGTTAGCATGCGAGATCCGTTGGAGTCACGGACGCGAAGCATTTCTCGCACCTATTCAAAGAAAAATATATAATCATGAATTGAATCAAATCATTTGTTTGTCTCGATGGTATTCGTATAAAATAAAACAGAAGACATTGACATCTTATCCTTAAGCCCGAATTGGAATAATACTCCTTGTATAGTTTATAATTTCTTGTAACGACGAAACTATATTAAGCTTCTCTTCAAAACTCCTCTTACAATATTTTCAAAATTTATTCTAACTATAACTATTTAAACAATATTTGTATGACTAAAGTTTGTACCTAATGTTTTATTATATAACCAAAGACATATCATGAATTATCCATTGTCTCTATATCTACGCTAATGCCATTTTTCAAATCAATTTTACCTTCATTATAGATTATCCCTTATTGTAATGTATATATTTAGATGCGTATCGGTCATGCAAATATACATATAAAATAAGTCGATAATATTAAACATAATGCTAGCGGATGCGTCCCGGGATTACCCAGGAAGTCTCACTTTGACCTAAATTTTCCCTCCGCACTTTGTACTTTTCCATAGAAAAGTTAAGCTATGAATAACTAAATGCTTAAGAAAGGACTGCTGAACCGAATAAATGACGTTTATTAGTATATTTTTTCCGAGAACAACCAAGCTCTTAAAAATATTTGTTAGCAACCTAAAATCCTTCACATAATTTTTTGTCGAAATCCACGTTGGATTTAATAAGGATTTAATGGATAAGAAATCATAAAAAACAATTTTTACGGGAAACACATAACACAATACATAACTTAGCCCCTAAAAGTCATCCAAAGAAAATATGTTCCAAATCTAACTTGGCAATTTAGCGATATCACAAAAAATACATGCTTGCGAAAAACTCAAAACACAAGAGTTTTTCCGACCAAATGATTACCACTCGCAGGGATTATATTTTATACCAAAATTGATGTAAATCCTGACAGTTTTCATGGTCAGTCTCTACTTTTTGGTACACCCTCATATTATTACACATTTAATATAACCAAATGCATATAATCAAATCATTTTGCTACTAAAAAAAGATAGTGGAGTTTTAAATACACAGGAAGTAGTTGTCCCCGAGCAAATATATATCCCTCGCAGGGGATTATATTTAAAAAAAATTGATGTACATCCTGACCTTTATTATGCTGGCATACTTTTTGGTACACCCTAAATATTACACGTTTATTATAAACAAAAATTATACTAATAAAAGGGTGTCCAGAAGAAATGGACCAGGAAAATATGGACTAGGAAGAAATGACCAGGAAGAATGGACTAGGAAGAAATGGACCAGGGAATGGACTAGGAAGAAATGGACCAGGAAAGAATGGACTAAGGAATGATGACTCATGGAAGAAATGGACCAAATACGTAGGTAGGCAAGTTTTTGAGTGGAATATATCTAAGTATTGTACAAACACTATATCTCATATAAACTGAGTAAATAATGGCATAGAATGATTTTATTTTTGCAATTTTAGATAAATACTCTCTTCTTTATGCCAATTGTATGAAGTTCAAAATCCCACGAATTATGGTATTTGGTCCATTTCTTCCATAGTCATCATTTTCCTTTCTACCTTGGTCCATTCTTTCCTGGTCCATTTCTTCCTAGTCTTAGTGGCATACTTTTTGGTACACCCTTAATGTATGTATATCACGTTTAATATAAACAAAATTATACTAATAAAAGCATTGTTTTTCATCTTCTTCTGCTAAAAAAAGGTGATGGTGGATGTTTAAAAGGGGGACGACGTTTGCCTTTCTCTGGTGTCCTATTATGTTTCTTCCTCCCCCCCCCCTCTTTGAGTCAGAGTAAGTAGTCAAATGCTTCTCCATCGAGAGAGAAAGAAAGAGAGGGGATATAAAACTTGGTCGTTGAAGGAAAAAAAAGGAAAGTTCATTATGAATTCCATTTTGCAGTAGAATCAGCAATTGATCCGTCACTTCCTCCTTACCAAAAAAACAAACACACACAGAGAGCACTGTCTCAGTGTCTTCTTTATTGTTGTTCTCTTAAAAAATGAATATTAAAGGAAATTGACAAACAAAGTCCCATACATTATTATTATCAAAAGTTATATTATTTAAAAATAAGAGTGTTGACGAATAATAATTATAAATATGTCGTCAATGAATAATTTTAAAATGATCCAAGAAGTAGTTCCCTGTGGCTCTCTGTAGTTCTTTAAATTAACCCTTTTCTCTAGTTTTTTTGTCCCCTTTTTTCTTCAACATGGATGATTTATTCATTCCCTAATTCAACGAGAAATAAAACATGAACTGTTGAACATAATCTGTCTTACGTAATATGTATACTATAAAAAACTAGTTTCTTTGGACTCTTGTCCAAGTAGTCTCTTCGGGTATATTAAAAGAAAGTAAAGGCATCAAAAGTGTGATCTCAGAACAAGATTTTAAGTTTTTTCTTTTAATTCATCTACCTTTTTGTAAAAGATGATATAAATAAGTCAATAACTGCACTAATTATTTGAATGTACGAAATCACATGAGCTGTTTAGGTTACTTATATTTCTATGTTTGATATTAGGATATGAGAGACGATGGATTATAAAACCATAGGCTCACCATTTGAATGAGATTGCTGTAAAAAAGGCTGTCATGGCTGCTTGGAAGAACGTTAATGCGGAGGGCTCCCCTTTAGCAAGGCCACTTGAGAACTATGCCATCCACAGTGCCTCAAGACGCCTAAAAAAGCCTGTCTTAATCAGTAGGTTGGCAGCTGTTCACCTCTCTAAGGATGGGGTCTTTCTCAGTCCCTGACCGAGGGGCGGAGTGGCCAGCGGGAGTACCGGGACTATTCCCGGTGTACCGCTGGCCTCAAGAAACATAAACGGCCGTTGACAGCCTCCCAATGGCATATTGGGGCCTGTATAAGGCCGGCGAGGGCATAATTGTCTCGGTAGATAAATTCTTCCCTCTCCGTTCCTACCCTGACCATACCACTATATCTGATGCTGGTGGGCGGCGGCAATGTTTTTGGCAGAGTTCATCGATCTCTATTGTCTTCATTATTATTATTATATATACATTTATTTATTTAGTAGAGCTAAGACAGCTTGAAATAAAATGTATTCAACAACAACAGCCAATCTCAAGGGCCGTTGAGCGAATATTTATCGATTAGGTTTCATTTTTAAAATAGACAACTAAAGTTCAATTATAACTTTACGCTGTAGAGGATGCAGGTTTGATGTCCTCTTGAGAGGGCAAGGCCAATATTGAAGTACCCATTCAAAAAGAGATTTCTAGATTCGATGTATCAATTTGGATGCACGGGTGTTTATTTATCGGCTGCAATTTCATGGAACGTAGTATGTAAAAAACAAAGAGACTTAAATATTTGTTCTTTTTGTAGTAACTTTTTTGTAGACTCTAAATAAATTTATATTTCAATCCCACTAGCTCATTTAAATATCATTGTAAACATAATTAAAGGCATTCTTCCGTTATGTTTGTTCAAGAAAAACAACAACAATCATCACTTTAATCAAAGGCGAATAAACTTGCCATTCTAAATTCAAAAGCTCTGATCGCCAAAAGACTCTTAACATAGACATAAATAAAAACCAAATGATATGAAATCTAACGGCCGGGTAAGTAGTTTTTAGATTAAAGATACCACAGGAGGATGCAACCAATTGGTTCCTCGTCAACAATCAAATAAAATATCTTCCAACAACGATGCTGCAGCATTTAAAAAATCCTATTTCAAATAAACAAACCAAAAAAACAAACAAATTCAAAACGTACATCATGATTAATTGTTATTTGTTTTGAAACTTCTTTAATTTATTACATTAATAGATTTATAATAATATTTATTTTTTGACTATTTGGTTCCATATGTAGAATTACATCCGTGCTGATATATAAATAAGCGTTGTAGCTTTAAAATTGGTTTATCGAACCTAGGATCTTATCAATGAGGTTAGCCAAAGTTGACCTTCCCCTCTCGGAAATTCGAACCTGGTCCCCCAACATTGAGAGCTGAACACGTCTTTCGTTCAAGTCATTCAATTATGTAAAAAATCAGACTTGTTGGTTTATCGTTCATTTGTTGTCGTTCGCAAACGATGGATGACGAACACCAAAGTTTTTGATGAACGACAAGGAAAATTCCTTATAATATATATATATGGTTGAATTATTAATTTTTAGAAAGCAATAATCCTTAACTATAATATTAATGTAAATTTTTACGCAATTTTTAGTTTGAGCAATACATGTTCATATAAATATTATATTTGAGTATCCATGAAAATACCTTCATAATAGATACAAGTTATCAAACAAAACGATATATGTTATTAAATGTATTTGTATTCTTACTTTCGCAAACATTGGAAGCATTTGTTTGTTGGTGATGTAGGCACTGCCTTGGTTGAGATAGCTTTTGACCTGGTCCTGGATTTGATTTTCGTCCAGATGCCAGGAGTTTTCATCCTCGGCATCCGCACCCGCTGTCGGGTCCGGTGCACCAGGTATGCGGTTTATTTCGGACTTCATCTTGAGGATTTCATCCGCAACTTTTGGGCCGTGGGGAGGACCTCGGTGTGATGCTCGGAGATCAAATACTGAACAAACTTCTGGAGTTGCTGGCGGTCCATTTGAAGGAGGGTCTCGGATATGGGGACGCGGAGGACCACGCGGTCCGCATTCCGAATCCGATACAGGGACAGGGCCACCACGTGTTGGCACCAAAATATATCCTTGGAATCACAGCTACAAGTTACAGAGGTGATTTTACATCTAGAAAAGAAAATGAAAAAGAGAGTTGAATTAGAAAATAGACTTTAATAATAATTAAATTTTATGCGCTGAATTTCCGAGCTGGAACTACAGATTCATAAAATTAAATTGGTAATACCGGTAGTAGATAGCTTGTACCGATACCAAAAATGTTATTTTTATAAAACTACCGAATACCGATTGAATTATTTCTACCAATCAGTTGCGGTAAATATAAAAGTGAATGCAAACCTTTTTTTAGTATCAAAATCTTGATTTTCTGAAAATGAATAGATGATTGATTTTTTACCAGTGCTGTGTCTGGATAAAAAAGTGAACCAAACTATTTTACTTATTATTCACTCGAATAACTTCCTTCCCACGCAACGAGTATTGGCTGGACTCTCTTTCTCTTTCTTCCCATGAGATGGGAGCCTAATGCTATCTGTTATTACTGCTAATGTTATGATTAACTAATTTATGTTAAATGGGCCTGTGTGTTCTCTAAATTCATTAATTTTTATTTTGGAGTCCAATCAACTTCATTCCTCCAAAATGAATTGCACCTCGCAATAACGAATGTTTTTCGCCTTAGAATTTTGAAATCCACCGATAATGATACATCCTTCCACCTGTAGATTTGTAAAAGAAAATTACAGATTTGTCACACCTCGTTAAAAACTACGGATACCGGCGGTATGTAATTATCTACCGAATCCCAGCTGTACAGAATTTAAGTGATAATATTCCAAATACAGTAAAACCTGTGTGGGCCGTCACCTGTGCATAGCTGTCACTCATTTATAGCTGCCACACAAATTCTCCTCCACCGAGGAAAAATGGTACATAAATTATGTATTTGCGGCCACTTTTTAGGGCAATCTTGAGTAACCGCTATGGACAGGTTTGGCTATATCTATCTATCTATCCCTCAGGAAACGACCGGCTGTTTTTTGAACGTCCCGGCCAGGTGTCTAAAAATTACCGTGCCGGGAACATTATAAAATTTAAAAAATTTAAAATTATTTTCCAAACAAACGTCACGTTTGTTTAGAAAATAATTTTAATTTTTTTAAAATAAATCCTTTTCCCAGAAATAGGTCGTCACTTTCAGAATGAAGAAGGAACGAATAAATTTAAGTCCCGGTCCGGTCGTTTCTTGATATATATGTATTTTTATTTCGTAGAAGGCTTGCCTTCGACCATAATATAGTTCTGTTCTTAATAATTCGCTGTTGTTTTTATTCTAAGAATGTGTCCCCTAAGAGGTTCATGTTTTTCTCATGAATGTCAAGTTTATCTCATCTCAAAATGATTATTCAATAGGAGAGAGTAGTCTATTCTTTCAGTTTGAGTATTGGTTCTTAAAAACAATCGTATCAATCAATGAGTCTAAAACCATAGGCATGATGAACATGAAGCTTTTCTTCAGAGGCATCAACCAATATAATAACTGATAACTGAAAATTTAGTTCATTTTAAGTGAGCTTGGTATTTTTTTTTTGGGGGGATGGACAACAAAAGAAATCCTGTTCTAAATGTTCAGTTTCATAAAAATTGAAATATAAGTTAACATTGGTTCACAGTAGTACGACCACAGGGCACATCACCAATCTTCTTACATATTTTATTAAACTCTCAAGACTCCTCCTTCATCTACTGAGTCCTTTAAACAATCATAAAGACCGCCTTAAATGCAACGCTATCAATTTTGAGTGAGTGAGCAGCAGTCCCCAAAAATATATTACTTTATGTATCTGAGACATTGTATTTTAGCTTAAAAATGACGTATTCTTTAATAAACAATTTCAAAAAGAAGAAAAAGTGATTCATCAAAAATATTTTATTTTTTAGCGTTAGTCATAAAGTCACAATTAAGGGTCAAATTTTGTTCGAATTCGACTCACGCATCCGGTATATATATATATATATATATATATATATATATATATATATATATATATATATATATATATATATATATATATATATATATATACAGGGTGAGGAAGCAAAAATGTCCTATTGACAAATTTGAATGTCCTGCCCAAACGGGATGGTAATCAAAACAATACTTAAAATCAAAGTTCCTTACCTGTAAACAACCCTTTTATTATATATCAGACCTTGGTGGATTGTGAGATGAGCAAACAAAAAGCAAAACGCAACAGAGTTCGCGATCTACTGGATGCCCAAGTCCCTCAGAAGGACATTGCCAAGATTTTAAATATTTACTGTAGAACAAGTGCATAATAGGAGGAATGATCGCTGGATTGCAGAAACAACAGAGGAGGTCAAGGGGGTTTTCAGAACCAAACATCCAGCCCAGGTGATGGTCCTGGGAGTCTTGGGCTCAGATGGCAAGAAGATGCCCCCCTACTTCTTCAAGCAAAACACAAAATTGGAGCTGATGTGTACTACAAAATTCTGAGGTACACCGTTTTGCCCTGGTGAAGGCCACCTATCCAGACAACAACTATGTGTGGCAGCAAGATGGGGCTCCTTCCCACACATCAAACAAGGTCCAAAAGTTTTGTGAGGAGAATATGGCGAATTTCTGGCCCAAAGACTTTTGGCCCTCGAGCTCACCTGATCTAAACCCCCTGGATTTTTTCTGGTGGAGCGTCATTGAGTCGAGGACCAATGCCACCCCTCATGTAAATGTGGAATCACTTAAGTCTGCAATATCCAGGGAATGGGAGGTCTACCCAAAGGAGGATATCAGAAGGGCCTGTGCCTCTTTCAGGGCCCGCATCGAGGCCTAATCATGGCTGATGGAGGGCATATTGCGTAAGCATGTTTCAAAAGCTTTCAATTTGTGTTCTTGAAGAAATCAGTTCAAAATTTCAATGAATAAAAAAGTTAAAACCCAATTATAGTTGTTTATTTCCTGACCGGACATTTTTGCTTCCTCACCCTGTATATATATATATATATATATATATTATATATATATATATATATTATAATATATTTTTGGATTTGAGAATCGGGCATCCCAAAGGATATTACCTTAGAAGTCCATAGAAATCATTTTGTGAAAGTTCGAACGAAATCGAATAACGTAAGTGTCTCCTCAAAGACCCAAAAGTTATGCAGTAAACTTATGAATCTTTTTTTTGCTATTCAATCACCTTTCATGTCCTTAATATATATGCTATTTTATATAATTGGATACAAAATGCAGATAGAATCCAAAGGATTCCAAATTTTTATATGTTTTAATATAAAAACAAAATAGAACGATAAAATTTATTAATTTTTCATTTTTGGGAAAATATCCTAAAAATCACACTTTCACAGCATTAATTACTAGCGGGTTTTTGTATGTATAACAGAGTTCCTCTCAAGTCTTTAAGAGTGTGGACACGCAACTGATGATTCATCATGCTGATCTTCTAAGTGCGATAATGTTTCTTTTTTAAGAGCCCTCTGAAGTGTTGTTTCAAGCAAATAGAGAGACATATAAGAGTAGGAGAGAGAATAATGGGAGAAAATCATCATCCACTCACTCACTCACTCACACAAGGACTTGGGACTGCTTACTTGCTTTTTACTTGCTTGGCTATGTACTTTTGCTGAACACAAAGTTTTTGATGATGAGATTGTCAAAAGGGGATATATATATATATACTACATTTGACATAAGTGAAGAATCGTTGAGAGGGGAAGGGGAGAGACACTCCTAAGGATCCTTTAAACGCAGGCACTCAATGTATTCGCGATCAGGAAAAAAATAGCGATCCGATCAAAAATAGTGATCAGTAATTCTTTGCGATATAACGATCAGGGATCTTTCTGATCAGCGATCCGATCAATTAATTGCGATCAACAAAAAATTACCTATGTAATCTAATTATAAGTAAATTTTAAATTTATATACAGTCAAACCTTTATAAGTATTCATCTTTATATGGCAGTCCAAAGCACCTACTAAAATTTACCCCCAGATAAATTAAGTATTATACCATATAGCATACTTTTTAAATGAGCAATGACAAACCTTGTTAACAATTTTCTTTATTTACAATATCCGACTATATCAAAAATCAATTACTTATAGAAAAAATATATAGTTTGCACAGATCATTTTTCATTTGCCTCTTTATTAGACATAAGTAGAAGTTGCTTCTCAAATTTTCGTCCCTAGTCTCTGCTTAGTCCTCCTCAGAATCCGCTTGGCCTTGGAGAACAACGTCGCTGCTTGAACTACTGGGAGCACGACATTATATTTATGAAGACCTTTTTCACCCTCCGGGAGGCTAATATCATGTCCAGCCTTCTGAGTCTGAGCCAAGTACTGCTCTACTTCTTGTTTAGCTGTGTCAACCTTTTTACGACGTTTAGAAAAAATTTTTACATTCTTACTCAGCGTCTTGAGACAGCTGGCTGGATACCTGGTCTCAAACGAGGCAGTCTTTTCAAAGAAATCTTTTGGCTCTTTGTTAAATTTCTTCATTGAGAAATGTTACTTTGATTTGAGGGAGATAAGCTGAAGAAGGTCGTAGATTGATTACTTTTTTCCAAAGGTTCTGTAGGATATTTTAATCCTTTTTCAGTTTCAAGAGATGCCAGAATAAATGTCCCCATAGCCTATGAGCTCCAAAACAACGACTTCTCCATAGGCGCATGTCTGTATATTTTAGGACACAAATATCAGAATGATTGTTTCTCATAGCCTCTGAGCTCCAACACTCTGGCTCCATAATTGACATATGTCTGCATATTTTAAGACAGGATATACTAAATAAATGTTTCTCATAGCCGATGAGCTCCAAAACAATGACTTCTCCATAGACGCCTGTCTACAGGGATGTGCAGGCGAATCTAGACTAACTTTGAGTACTTGTATCTCAGAAACCAGTTAGGTAGAAGCTTAAAAATGTATGACTGGTTAGTATATCCTATGAGCTTTCTTTAATAACAAAAAGATTGAAAATGTCCTCGGAACTTGAGTGCAGGACGGCCATTATTGTGGCGCTCCGTTGCGACCGTGTGCCCAAGAAGATCATCGACTTCTTCAAATTCCCAAAGCTACTGTTTACAGCATTGCGAAGTCCTTCAAGGAGTCGGAGGACATCAAGGAAGGATTCCTAACACCGGAAAGAAAGACTCCAGACCGATTTGGTGCAAAACTGGTGCTTAGAGAATTTCGACATGTTCTGGTCAAAGGAGTTCCGGCCCCCCAGCAGCCCTGACCTCAACCTCTGCGACTACTACTTATGGGGGCGTCCTTGAGAGGGACACTAACAAGCGTGCTCACAACACTGTGGACTCCTTGCTAGCTGCCATAATCCAGGCAGTGGCCAACTTGTCCAGGGAACAAGTGGCTCATGCCGTTGGGAGGTTCAGGCACCCGTGTGGAGGCTGTTATTGTGAAAGGAGGAAGTTGGATTGAATTAACATTAAGAGAAAAGTCATTTAAATTTGTGTGATATGAAAAAAGTCAATTAAAAAATCTTGTTCTTGGATATGAGTATCTTGTTTCCGGGCTAAAAAAAGTTTAGATTCGCCTGCACACCCCTGTGTATATTTTAGGACAAAAATATATTCGGATAGCACACATGGCTTTTTCTATTAGTGGCTGTCTGTACTTTGTGTTTTCTAAACAAATATTAGTTGTGTGAACGGATTTTGGTCAGTGTGACGGCTAGTAAGTTTTAAGAAATGTAGAATTGGTATCAAAAATCCTTATTACAACATTTTTTCTTTTTAGTTATTTATACAAATTGATCGGATCGCTATTTTTAGTGATCTTCTTACGATCAAAAGATATAAAGATCAGGACCTTTTGCGATACTCCGATCAGCGATCAAATATCGCTATTGATCGCCGATCAGAAAAAACTCCGATCAACAAGCCTGTCTACATATATATAAGTGAGAAAAATCTTTGCATAAAAAATAATCTCACAATTACATTACTTTAGATGTCCTCGAGTACTGCTAATCATACTAATGACGTATTGATGTTTCAAACTTCTATTGAAATATGTATGGGATTTGAGGGAAAATGAAAAACACAAAAATCAGCTGCAGGGCAAGTTTTTACAGAACGGCCTCCACTCATCTTTTGTAGCTTATAAGGGCCTCCAAATGATGTTCGCAAGCATGTAGACTAAATTTTCAATGAATTAACGAATTTTTGAAAACACTATTAATATAACATATTGCATAAACGTTAAATCATCAGTGTAGCCGTACATATATCTCTCAATATATCTATAGGTCCATCTCGGCTTTATGTTTTGTATATATTTTTTCTTTTTATAAATATTATTTACTGATGTATTTTATATAAGTTATAGAAAATAAAATCTTACTTATTAGAAGAGAAATAATAATGCCTTGATTTAGTAATAAATTATATTCTAAGCTTATGAAATAAATATTCATCAAAGAATAAGAGAATTAATATACCGATTTCTGGTCGACACAGATCATGTTATTGGTTGCACCATTTTAGTTGTAAAAAAAGATTAAATGATATCGGTAAAAGAAATCTCCCTCTCTCTATATATATTTTATAATTACTATCTATCTATCTATCTATCTATCTATCTATCTATCTATCTATCTATCTATCTATCTATATCTATCTATATCTATCTATATATCTATCTATCTATCTATCTAGTATCTATCTATCTATCTATCTATCTATCTTATCTATCTATCTATCTATCTATCTACTATATCTATCTATCTATCTATCTATCTCTATCTATCTAAATCTATCTAATATAATATAATATATATATATATATATATATCCTAATTAGATGCGTCGTACATGACTGATTTGTTCTAAATCTTTGAAATGATACATGATTTATTTCATTGAGTGATTTGTTCACTTTTATTTTCCGAAAATGAAGAGAGGCCAATATTTTTCGTGTGTCTAATATTTGGCATATCAAACCAGGCTTGGGTATCAGTTTTTTTTATTGCAATCCACAATCGTTTGCAATACGCAGAAGTATATCTTGTGGGGTAATATCGTAAAAAGATATGATTGTTATATTGCAATATTAAAAAAAATCACACTAAAGATACGATCATTTTCTTTCAGAAACTGACATAAACAAAAAACATAATTATTCCCTCAAAAAGGCATATTTTTTACCTAGTAAAAAGCATTTGTATACATTTTTACGGCCGAAAATTTGATGTTGATTTTTGTTGCAAATGTTATTGAGAGAAGAAAAACACCGGATTACTCTTACCTAAAGCGTTTAAAGTAAAGTGACGCTACCAGGACAAAACCTTCTTTATTTTCAAAAAGGAGATGGATCAACCGTAGTTCTAATATGCGCTAGGGGGTGTTTGATGAAGCAGCTGTTTCAAAAATAATAACAAATGTAAACAAAAAAAATATGGACAAACCGTAGTTTAGAGTTTTAACAAAGGTGCCGTTATCCATTAAATTTGAATGAAATGTTAAATGCATAAGCGGCACCTATTGTTAAAAAATAAACTACGGTTTGTCCATCATTTTTTTTGTTTACATTTTTCTTGTTGCGCCACTTTACTTTAACGCTTTAATCTAAATATATATATATATATATATATATATATATATATAGATATAATATATATATTATATATATATATATATATATATATATATATACATATATATATATATATAAAACTATGAAAAATGAAAATCATATAGCAGGTTATTGATTGGATTAATTATTTTTAAACGGTGCCAAACTATATACATACAATTAGTTGTAATATTGAAAAACATCTATGGAGAGTTACGGTTTCTTAACAGATAAACTTGTGTGTTAAGAGAAAATAATGATGAAAGAAACAAGTCAAATGGTCATCTCAAAAGATTATCATTAATATTTCATGCGCTAGCTATAAGCATTCGTTAAGCTGGTTTTTTACCTACAATATATAATTTAATATATTGATTCCTTGATGTTGAAAATATATTAAATCTTTGGTTTTTAAACCTTCTATTGAAATTGATTTAAGCACATATATAGAATATTTATGTTCATTTAGTCAAAATATAACAATTTTAAAGCAAAACAAAAAAAAAATTTAGGTTATCATTTTCTATGTAAAATTGTGCTTTTAATATAAAAAATAAAATGTATTTTTGTTGATATGTATATGTATAAAAATATATATTTAAACCATTGGATCTTAAATTATGATTGACGTAGAAAATATTGTTTCTTATTTAGTAGAAATATAATTAGTATTATATATATTTTTTTGTAAAAACATATAATTTCTTCTTTTTTAAATTTTTATATTTTCTTGCCCCTTTTTTAGAAATATTTCTTGTGCCCTCTGCCTTCATTATGCGGTAGAATTTATATCGCTTAGGACACAAGTGTTGATGGGTGGAGGAGGGAGTAGGAAATATGAAGAAACTTCCAGGTCAAGGGGAAATGCCTTAAAATTGCCAGAAGGAAGAATAAAAACACATGTTCCTTAAAGGATTGTGAACCCCCAGTTGAAGTGTTATATAAAAAAGAAAAATCTGAGAAGTTGAACTCAATTGTAAAAAAAACCCTCAAAACATTGTGCTTGATAACGATCTGCATGGTCCATGCTTGAAAAATATCGGGCTTTCTCACGGACTTAAATAATAGTTCGAATATTTTGCTCATTTTTATTGTTATTAATATAAATAATAGACTGGATTTAAAAGAGACTCATCAATGTTCGACTCAGCAGCTGATGGGATCCATCTTAAGTCCCCTTTCTATTATTAAATATATATTATAGAAGTCAATGAAGCAAAGAAGAGAAGGAACGAATACCTATTATTCCTTGAGCTAATTCTAAGTGTCGTTATACCTAGTTTTAATGAATAGAAAACGAGAGAAATTACATATAGTTATACCAGTGACGTCATTCAAGGGACTACTTATTGATAAACATAATATAGGCTGGGCTGGATTTTCCTTTTTCCTTTTCCTAAAACAACTTAAAGGTTGATCGAGAATTATTGGCGCTATATATGCTTTATATACTGAAATAATAATAATAAGATTAATCAAAATTCAAAGCTCGGGATTGACTTTTACGTATTAAGACGGTATTTATTTAATAAAATATCCTTAGCTTCAATGTCCAGCCTCCAGGCGGTACCGGACCCGGCATGCTGAACGACAGAGATGTTTAAGATCCTGACCTGCTGCCTTGATCCATTGCTTTAATCCTCTTTGGTGGGACGACTGGAAGTCTTGTTGGTCTCCCTCTCGATTGCACTCCAGACAAAATAATCCATTGGATTACATTACTGACCACCCAAGACCATGATGTGGTCAGGGAACTTGATCCTCATGGCCTGGGCACATCCTTGGAAGCAGGCAGCAAGCCATCGGTTGTTCTCTGTGTTGATACCTTGGTCCTGGGAATATTCTTATCATCAGAACAAATCATATATTTCTCCAAGGGGTGCTTTAGCTTATTGGCCTTCTTCTCGCGATTCTCCTTGATCTTGGCAGTCAGGAGCTAGCTCTTCTGCTTTCTTTTAGCTCTCGTAGCGCAGGTCCCCATGCACACAACAGCTTGGATTGTGCTAACAGAGGCCTGCCAAGGGTTCTCATCGAGATGGAGGGATTATCCTGCACCCTCTTCTGGATGCTGTCAATAAACTCCCTGCGCCGGATGGAGGGTCTCTCCATATCCGTATCATGCTCCTTTCTGGCCCGTAAGGCTGCACATTGTATTTGGTGTCCTCCAAACCTCTTTCTGAGGCGCTGCTGAGTCCATATAGGGAAGGGAAGTTTGTCGGCAATTTCCCTATATATCATTACGGCACAGATACAGCACACATGCTTGCCTTCTACACTCCTCTGGCATTTCAACGCGTCCAGTCGATTGAAATCAGTCATTCATTAAAAAGCTAACTGAGATAGAAAGATATATCATCCAAATATTTATTTTGCCATTTTTCCTCTAACCAAAAACAGTTGTCAAAAAACGGCGCCAATAATATCCGGTCACTCTGTAATAGCTTCATCACCCAGTGGGATTGAAGCAATCTTAATAATAAAAGAGTTCTTTCTTTTTTAACGTCAAATCGTGTGTCGTAACACACGAATACTAACTAACAATCATTCGGTCCCTATGTGTGAAGAGTTGTTTAATAAATTCCAAATTATTTTTTATCGCAACCATCTTCCATGGTATATCTTTTATTCAGTAACTCGCTTAACCAATGTAAATATATATAAGGGAAGTTTATTTCATGTTTTCAGTAAAGTGTAATGCCATATATCTATTTGCTGTCCATTGACTTCAGAGGTACTCAAAATATATGATGGTAAAATGAGGTAAGTATATGCCTTAGAGATATAAAGATATAGAGAGCTTATTCCCTTCAATAACAGACACATCGTCGTTCAGCTGTCGCCTGTGTGCCAAATATAAACACAGTAATTTGTACACCGTCATTTTAAGTTGCCCATAGAGATAGAAAGATTGTTTATATTGTGCAATATGACGTATTTCTCTGAAAAATCCAATAAGCTCTCTATGTCTTTATATCTCTATGATATATACAGTGAAACGTCAGTATTAGTATTATTAGTGTCGTTTCAAAAAAATATTGTAGCAATAGATTTTGATGACTTGAACGCGAAGAATAACATTGATATCCTTCTTCCTTGTCAGTGTGGTGTCATTAAAAACCACCTGCAAGGCAGTAGTCAGCTATTTTGCCAATATGATCTGCCATGTATTTCAGTATACCTAGAATTGCTGTACACACTTCAACAGAGTAAATAAAGGATTTATTATTTACTAATACTAATTACCAACCTGATTTTCACTCCACCAATCAATTTAAAGAGAAAGGTATTTTTCAAAAGAAAAAACTTTGCCTTGAGCTTGCCCCAAAACTTGGATTCTTCAAATATTTTGAATATTATGTCCTTGTAACGTGATAATTATGATGGCAAAGAACTTGTTACACAAGCATAGAATTAAAACTTAAACATCAAAATAACTTGGTAAAATAAGAATAGTCTTCTTTAAAAAAAGTTTATTCATTAATAAATTGAAAGTGGAATACCGAAGGGATTAAGTAGATTTCTGCTGCTCTAAACATGGACTATTTGATATATGATAAAACTTGTGCCTTTTCGAAATATTTTCATATGTACTACTTAATTTTAGAACATCCTATGAGCATAAGACAATAATATCAATAATAATAAATCATATACGTCACTTGGTTTCAATTATGAAACATCTTATTCAAATCACAAAGTAAAATAGTGTCAAATAGCGAATATTTTCTTTTACATATTAAATTGAAGTCTGATTTTGCAGCTTTTAAAGAGTTTTTATTTTTGCATCGTATGCGCTTTTGCACCTTCG
Organism: Caligus rogercresseyi; assembly: GCA_013387185.1. NCBI lineage: Eukaryota > Metazoa > Arthropoda > Copepoda > Siphonostomatoida > Caligidae > Caligus > Caligus rogercresseyi. The sequence continues at coordinate 17,583,195 of CP045895.1, read as the reverse complement.
AGATTTAATTAAAAAATATATACATATTTTTCGCAGATATTAAACATATTTATAAACACTTATGCACTTTATCTCTCTCTCTCTCTCTCTATATATATATATATATATCAGGAAACGACCAGGTACCCGGCCCGGGGCCCCGACTGTTTTTTGAACGGCCCGGCCGGTGTCTAAAAATCAGCGGGCTGGGACATTAATATTATCGTTTGTTTGTCATTCTGTAAGTGACGACGTTTTTTTAAAGAAAAGAATTTGTAAATTTTTTAAAGATGATGTTTAAAAATTATTTTCTTTTCACTTTCTTTTAGAAAATATTTATTATTTTTAAAATTAGTACACTAAATTATTTTCCTAAAAAAAAACGTCGTCACTTTCAGAATGACGAAGGAACGAATACAATTAAGTCCCGGCCCGGCTTGAAAAATTTGAGTCCTGGTTAATAAAAGTGTCCCAGTCGTTTCCTGATATATATATATATATATACATATATAAAAATAATATATATATGAATGCATTTAAGGTGGTAAAAAATGCATCTACATTATACAAAAATGTTCATATATAAGCAGGAACAAAAAATAACTATTAACATGTATAAGAAGTGATGAAATACATATAAGTACAAAAAAAATACATATAAATATGTGTAAAAATTGCAAAAAAATTAAATAAATATTTATCAAAATAATTCTGACGCATACATAATCCATTATATGCGTCATTTTGTACGCGAGATAGGCTTTTTTAATGTACATATAACTCTCTACTTATTAAATTGACATGATTTAGTATACCAAAATATTAAAGCTGGTTAACCAAGCTTTCATTTGATATGTTTGGTGTTCTGAAAATCGCTATACTTTAAGAGATATAAGCAAATACGTACTCTCCCCCAAAAATTGATCTTTTGATATGAGAATATACGATTACCATTTGGTAAGCTGTTAGTGTTACCTGGATAGAAAGAAAAAAAGAAGGGACAGAAGTGAGGCAAAATACTCCCTCCCTTCTCTTTCTATCCAGGTAACACTAACAGCCGTTACCATATGGTAATCGTATATTCTCATATCAAAAGATCAATTTTTGGGGGAAAGTACGTATTTGCTTATATCTCTTAAAGTATAGCGATTTTTAGAACACCAAACATATCAAATGAAAGCTTGGTTAACCAGCTTTAATATTTTGGTATACTAAATCATGTCAATTTAATAAGTAGAAGTTGTATGTACATTAAAAAAGCCTATCTCGCGTACAAAATGACGCATATAATGGATTATGTATGCGTCAGAGACTAAGTAAAATTTTGAGAGGATACCTTGACGCAAATCTAAGAAAGCACATTATTATTTATTTTTTCATAATCGATTTCTTATAGGTCAATACAGGCTCTGAATCATATGATGTAAACTCAGATTGTACTGAATTCTGAATTGATAGAATGCAACCCAGGTCATTTTGGATTTATCATCTAAAGGTTTACTAAGCTTAAAAGTACTATTTTACTCTGAAGCGAACAAATCATCTTCAACAGGCGAGTGAAGTTAATTGACACAAAAAAGCTATGAAATAAGCTAACAATACACACTCCATTTTTTTCATTTTTTACAAAAACTTTGTTTTATTAAAAAACATCAAACATACGTCTGGTAGTAAATTAGATTTCCTTTAAATTAATAATTTTATTTAAGTCTGTAACGTCCACAATTTTGAAGAAATTTGCGGAAAACTATATTTTTACTAAATTTTTAAAACTTTGACCTCGTTGCGCGACCTCGTAATGTTGACCGATTTTGTTCAAACTTTGTATGTCGTCTTCTTTTATCACCAAGAAACAGAAAATCACAATGTTGCTAACATTTCAAACATTTGAAAAATAAGAACAACCCTAATATATATATATATATAATGAACCAAAACTGAATAATGATATGCATAAAAGGTGCAAAAATACAAACACATTAAAGATTCAAAAATAAATATAACTATAGATAAATTTAAAAAAAATATAGATTATAATGAATAAAAGTGTAAATAAAAATAAATAAAAAGAGCTATTGAATATACATTTTAAATGTACATTAATAATCATTTTGAAATTTATATTTATTATATGTCTTTTACATAACTACAAAGTTTAAGTTTTGTTTCATATTAGCGCCTTTAGTACATTGCACTACCGGCGAATCCTGTGCGTCAATAGTTGCCGATATATAAAACCAAGATTTTAGTCATAATTTACTTGAAAGTATGGTTTTATATCAGAAATGCTAAATTTAAATTAATTATTTTAAAATAAATACACCGTGAAAGAGCTTATTTTATTTTCCAGAGATCATATTCGTAATTGAAGGCGCCTTTACTGGTAAAATGATTGGTGCAAAGAACTACGCATTCATTTTCTGTCGTAAAAAATGACAAAAAGTGGTTTTAATTGACATTATTTTATAACTCTTTTTATTTATTTGAGTAATGTAAAAAACTTTGTATTATAAATGAGAGTTGTTGTCTTACCTATCAAAATAACAGAACCTTGTATTTTTTATCAATATCTAATAAAGGCGCAAAGGCTGGAGTTAGCCATTGCCTGGAAGAGGTGGAGCGACTTCGCCACTGAGGTGAAAACTGGAAAAAAAGAAAAAAAAATGGAGTGCGTTAGGCATATGTGTGAAACATCATGATATATGTACAACTATGAAGATAGGAGCCCATAACCCATATTTTAGTACATAGACATCTGTTTAATTTTTTTTAAAGTATCATAAAAAATATGTTATCTGTTGAATAGTGAATATAGATATATTTGCTGTTATAGTAAAGTAATCAGCGTCTAAAAAAATAGTTTAGGAAAAATGGTAAAAGATAGCAAAGGAAAATAATTACGTATCATGGATATACATAATATTGACTGGAATAATGCACCTCTAAATATGTTTGCGCTTCATTTATACTTTAAATTATGTAAAACAGCCCCGATTGCTTTTGAATTTTAAATTCTAAAGGCACATTTAAGTGGTTCCACTTAAATTTGCCCATCCAGCTTAAGGCACATGAGGTTTTAAAGCGAGCATACACCGACCCTAAGCATATATATATATATTTGTCAACATTATGATACATGTTGTTTAATGGTTACAACTCAACCTCCAAGGAAACGATGGGCTACGGCAGTGGTAATTATATCATATTTCAAAATAATATAAAAATGTGGTCCTATAATTCCGCGTTAGGACCAACTATAACATCATATTGGGGTTTATAACCAAACCTTGGTGGACCGTTGTATCAGTCATGTAGAATATAGAGTGGTGGAGGAATGCAAAGCTGAATATCGGGGTATTAAGTATGATCTCCATTTTGGAGAAAAGACAGAAACAGAAAGAACACAATATAATTTTCCATGAATAATGAGTACGATAATGTCAATTCACTCTCTTTATTTCATGATAAATAATATGAAGTTTCATTCTCTCTTGTTTTCTTTCTGTCCTTGTATTTACTCCACAATGGAGATCGAACAAATATTTAGCACTGTCATATGTTGTTTCGTGGTTCGCGGCATTTACACGATCTTATTATATTATTATATATATATATATATGTGTGTGTATTTTTTTAGGGTGATTCTTATTTCACTTTTGTCCGATTTGTGAGTTGGGCACCCCCTAGGATTTTACCTCAACGGACCCAAGAGCTATGTAGTAAACTTATGTAGTTTTTTTTTCGTCATTCGATCGCCTCTTATGCCCTCAAAATAAATGTTATTTAAAAAAAATTGGGTGCACAATGTATATAGAACTCAAGATTTAAAATTAGTTTTCATTTTTAATATATTTACAAAAATATGCGAGTAATTAAGGTTTTGAAATAGTCATTTTTGGGTATGTTCCTACAAAAGAACTATTTCCAAACTTTTTATTACTATTGTACTTTTGTGCAGTTATAACCTAATTTAGAATCTTTGATGTATATATATATATATATTGCAATAGAAAGAAGGTACAGTTGAGTCGTTGACTCTCCTGGTAGAGATCACGATCGTATCCTCTCTTAGGAGTGACCACGATCGCGATTTATATCAGAGAATCACCAACTCTGCTAAAAGAGATCAGAAGTTATATCTCTTAAAAGGGATGACGACCTAAATATGAAAATGGTATGGATGTTGATGTTATTCAAATTATTTTAAGTATGTCTGATTTCTCCTCAGATGAGTATCAAATTGTTATTAATATACGATACATAGATACAATGTAAGTAAACCATTGCTTCGCATTTGCTTCCCTGAAAACAAAAAGGAAATCATTTCCACCAAAACATAGAATAAGAATCTCAAATGAAATGAATAGTTTTTACAATATCGTAAAACATTATTTCATATTTAAGTCGTCATCTCTCCTAGAAGAGATAAGGATCGTAATCATTACCAGGAGTGTCAACGATTCTATTGGATCTCCATCTCTGCTGCAATATATATATATATATATATATATATATATATATATATATATATATATATATTATATATATATACTGGAACATGAGTCGTACTAAAAATAAGAAAGTGAGCCACTGTGCTATAAAAATAAAGTTGATCTCATTCTTCCCCTCAATGATGATCAAGGCATAGTTAGAGAGGAAATGAGAAAAAAAATGAAATAAGCATGTGCTTTGTGAATATGTAAACACAACTAACTCTTCCACTTCCCGAAACATACAGCAAATGTGTTGAGTCAGTTAGAAAGCGGCCATTTCATTTTCAAACAATGAAAAAAGCAGAAAATTCATTAAATTCAGGGGGGTATTTGCAGATTTGATAAAAACATACCCAATATTTGTTTTTTATTTATTGTTAAGCTAGGAGGGTATGCTTCTATATGCGCGAAACAATTGTTTTTGGTTCTAATGACTTCCTATGGGCTCACTATCATCCGTCAAAGAGTGAGCATTAAAACATTGCCGAAGCGATCAATTTGTTTTGTCATTATCCCATATTATTCCGAAGTAAAATGATTTTGTTCAGAACAATAAAAACGGACCTCTAACAAGGAATTTGGAAAGTTTATACCACTTATAAATGTGTGAATTTTATGGTATACACATTATTTGAGACAGAGCCAGCAGTACATATATTTTCTTCTGACCACTCAAATTGATCTGTACAAACAATTTGTAAACTCTTGGTCATTATAATAAGTAAATGTGTTAATTATAATGATTAATTAGTAGACGAGCGGGCAGTAACTTTTTTTGACGAATCAAAATATATCTCTACCACCAAATTTAACAGCTATTAGCCATAAAATTCATGAATGTAATAATTTTATGGTAGAAATTGATAAGACAGGAGTCAATAATTGATTGCCTCTTAGTATTTCCTACATATAGTCACACTGAATTCGCCTAAATACACATTGAGGAGGTCTAGCGATGACTACCGCAGATAATAAAGTATAGAAAATAAAATGTGTCTTGTATAAAAGCCTTATAATTATCGTTAGGGTTTCATAGCATTCTTATTGATCAAACAGCATTGCAGTGACACTGTTTATTATGCTTATAGACAGGCAAGAAAAAAGAATATTATATTCATATCTATGTATGGCTTGCTAATATTTGAGTCCCAAGGCAAAAACGACACACCAGAGCAAGAAGCCTTGTTAGAGAATATGAAAAGGAGTATGGAAGCCTTCAGTCTATAGATCATTTGTATTATATGAAGCCAAGGAATCTGCGAGGAATCATGGTACCGGCAGTAGCCAGATATATGACATGCTCTCTGCATCTCTTCAAAACGATTACTACTGAACCCTTACGAAGTAAAGTATTTCCCATTCAGTTCATTAACCTATATTTATTTGGAAGTAGATAATAAAAGTTCAAAATGATGTTTTTAGATGAAAATTGTTTTGAAAAAAATGTATAATGTCCTTTTAATGACTATAATTTTATTGATTGTTTTATTGTTCTTTTTAAGCATCATGTTCTTTTCCACAGACATAATAATGATTTGGGACTGTTTCTTCATGGTTTGATTTCAATTTGTTTAAATGTTTAATAATATGTAGCTTAAAGCAGCCATTTAGAATTAGGACTCGAATAATTTCATAATATACGGTTTATGGTAATCAATTTAAATAACAAATTTGATCGTTTTAAATATTATAAGTTTACACATATTTTTTTAAATATATTACTAAGGTGACTTTTCATTCAAAGAAAAAATAAAGTTATAGCAGCCACTCTGCATCATAACCATACAGCCATTATGTCAATCATTTCGAATATACGACCATGACAACTTTAATAATATGAAGCTAATGTCAACCATTTTGAAGATACCACCACCATGGTCACCTTTACTTTTAAAAGTAAAGCTAAAACCAGGCATTTTGAATATCCAATCAACATCTATATAATAATTCACCAATCTCTGTCCGTCTGTATGTCCGCACGCTATCTCCTCCCACATTTATGGTCAGATTTGAACTTTGAAGTACCTATGGAATCCTTGGGTCAAGACGGACCTAATAAAACTATTTGCAAAGTGATGGGACCAGAAATGAAAGAAAAAATTCAGACCTTGTCTAATTTTACTACTACTTTTCAAGGTAAAGAGAGGAACAAAAAAGAAATTATTTTCTCTCTCCTCTCTTATATTCTTTAAGGTCTATTTCACTCACAAACTAGCTCCAAAACCTACCCATACCCGAAGGGCGAACATATGGGCGCCGTAGGCGGCCAAATATGCGAGTAACTTATAATATGAAGCCCTTAGTCAGCCATTTTGAATATTACAGCTAAGACTTTTCGTTTAATAAAGAGTAATAAAGTTTGTAACAATCATATTGAATATACATATATATGACAACATTATAAGGCTTATGACAGCCATTTTAAATATAGAACAATGACAATATGAAGCCTATGTCAGCCATTTTGAATATACAATAACTATTACTTGTCTTTTCAAGAGAAAAAATAAAGCTTATGCCAGCCATTTTGAATATGTCATCATAACAATTTCAACAAGCTGAAGCCTACAACAGCCATTTTGAAATTGTCATCATGACAATTTCACAAGCTGAAGTCTATGTCAGTCAGTATGTTGAATAGATATAATACCTGTGACTAGTCTTTATTTCAGATATAAAACTTATGAGAGCCATTTTGAATGTGCAACCAGGATGACTTTTCTTTCTCCATATATAGTAATATATGATTATATAGAGAGGATGACTTCCACCCGCTACATGGATGATGTTACATTTTATATATACATCCTTGGCAGTCTCTCTTCTCCTTCCTCAACAATTAAGACCATGAATGTAATAGAAAAGGTCTCTTTGGTACACCATCTCTCTCTCTCTCTATGTGTGTATGTTAACCTCTCAAAGTGTTTTTCCTCTTAGCTGATGAGCACATATTGAAGAACATACATATAGAGAGAAAAGGAAATAAGAGGAAGTAATTTAAAAATTTATGTTTTCTCTCGTTTTTCCCCCTCATTCTTCGAGACTCACTCACATAATATTATGTGAGTTGTGTATAAGTGTTTAAATAAATATATAAAAAACTACTCTTGGCATGAAGGGAGAAGGAGGGGGGGGGGCTATAGTCGCTTTGGAGGGGGTAAAGAAGTTGCTGTTGTCGTTTTGTGATTCCTGCCTGCCCATGTAGTTGTTTTACCATACTATCTATATATATATATATATATATATATATATATATATATAATGAACTTCCTTTTTTGTCTCATATAATTAGGGATAACACAGAAGGATATTATTTCTAAATTAACCAACAAACATTCATTTGCTAACATATTTTCTTTATTTTACATTCAATAGTAATGACCCATTTATGACCAATATGATCCAAGGTACATATAAATCACAGTACGTTTATTTCATTGAGAAGTTAGTAATCTTTTTATTGTTTGAGACGTATCAAAAATATATATCGAAGCATATATTCTTGATGGCGTAAGCGAGGGAAAAATTATATTAAAAAATGTTATTCTTTCCGCTTGCCGGTGATACGTCATTAACAATCGCCGGTAAGTGAAAGGCAGCTCTCTTTTGGCAAGTATGAGGTTCCTTATTTTTTAACCTCGAATTGAGCAGCAAACAAAATGAAGGAGTCCATTCAATGGATTCGATAATGACGTCATGGATGTAGTAGGCCTATGAAGAGGATCATATTAGTATTTTCAAGGATGCATTTCTTATTACTGATTGGTTGTTCAATAGCCATGAGTGAAGTAACACTTTTTGTAGAATAATGCCAACTTCCTTCTCTTTTGGTTGTTCTCGCAGGCTCATCACTAAAAAACATGATCTTTCATTTGGCCAACCTGTTTTTTTTCTTTAACGAACGATAGTTAAGGTAATGATTCATTGATATAAATATATGAGGAACAACATAAACATTCATAGTTCTTTTGTATGAGCAATTGCTTTATTTAACAACTAATAGGTGGAATAAGAGGAGTCCAATCAAGGATTTGCATGGGCCCATGAAGAAGAGACAATTAGTATTTTGAATTTCCAATGCCAATTTCCTTTGGTATTATTCCCACTTCTTTTTTTTCAACCCATCACGTTCCAAAAAGCATAGAATGAAATGCATTTTTTGTATGTTCCCTTTCGTTATGAATCTATCTAATCTAACGCAAACGCTGCACGAATATTCTAATGAACGAATAATTAATATTATATTGAACATGGGATACAACAGTTTTCAGGCCACCCTACTATAAAACCACTTAATAATAATACACACGCACCATTGCATAACACAAAAACAATTTCCATAGCAGGCATTAAGAAAGGTAAGTTTGCCAGATTTTCCGTTCCTAACCCATTGGAATCCTCGCTTTTGGCATGTAACCGCACAGCCCCCCCCCCCCCCCCCCCAATATTATGGTTAGAAAACATAATTAATGTTTTTAAAAGGAAAAAAACAGCCAAAGGAAGAAGTTTACAACCACGAGAAACCATTTGATGAAATATTTAAATAACAACTAGAGGACAATCTACAAGCAGAAAAAAAGAAAAACCTTCACAACAGTTTTCTGGAGCGAGTGAGTATTTTTTTGTGTGTGGATTCCAAATGAGAAGGAGGGAATGAAAACATGAACAGAGAAGGGAGAGGGATAAAAGAAAGAAACACTGTTGTTGTAATTTATTGGGAAAAATACTTCTTTTTATTCAAGACAGATGCCGCGCTCTTAAACTATATATATATATATATATATATATATATATATATATATATATATATATATATATGGGTAGCAAATAAAGGTTTGTTTTGTTACGAGCGCCCACATTTTTTTCAAAATTAAACGAAAACGTTTTGGGATATACACGAAGTCTTTTTTTTCCGTTAAAAACATTCAAATTAATTTATGAACGAAAGTCTCTATCCTTTGAATGAAGGCCACAATTTTACGCCTTGAAACTAATTTTGAGTACTTATCTGCATAAATTGGAACTACAAGAAAGTAGTCTAGGTGCGTTAAATCGCACGAGCAAGGCGGTCAATTCACTAGTTCATTTCTGGAGACAATAAAGTTACTCTTCAATAAATCGATTGTAACATTTGCTGTGAGTGAAGGGGCACTGTTTCTAGCAAACCACATATCGTCCAAGTCCATATATTCCAATTAAGGCGAAAATCGGGCATTATGGCGCGTGTAACGATTTCCATTCATGGAAATGTTACTAAAAAGTACACCTCAATGACACAGTCAACATACAATCCACACGAACCAGTATTTTTCCGACATATAATGACGTCTCATCAATCGCGTGTGAGGTTTTACCGGCCCAATGGATCATATTTCGCTTGTTAAATAAGCCATTGAGCCAAAAATATGCCTTATCGCTGAGGATAATTTTACATTGAAAATCCAAGTCTTTTTTTATAGCTTTCCTTCAGCCCATTTTAACCACAATGATGTCACATAGATGCCCAAGAACAGTGGGTAAGATAATAAGGTCATTTTATTTAGATGTGCATGTAACAGCAATATTTTTTTTTCACTTCGTGCATTGAAATTGTTGATGAAGTCGGCTCTTAAAGTCCGAATCAAAGACCTATTACTTTTAAAAAGTTGCTTAAAAATGTACTACTCTATAATATATATATATTATTTTTTTTTTTTGGGGGGGGGGCAGATCTCTCCATGAAACAATAACAAATATGGCTTTGCTCTCGAAACCTATCAACGTAAAATGTGAGCGTCCATATATCAAACACCTTTATTTTCATCACCTTTCATTACTGAAGCATTATAATTTTAATAAAAAAAATCCCTGGTGTCATGGCCATCCATATTTTAAATAAATACCATGCTTTTCTTTTTAAAATACATATAATGCTATAATCATGACACAGAACTTCCAAGATACATTGAATGAATGCAGCCACCCGACTCACTTTTACCTGACAACACAACAACATATTTTGTCTGAGTTCAACTGTTTCTCTGAGAAAACTAAGAAGTGAGAAAGACTAAATATAAAGGCCAGTGGTTTTTGCATTAAGGATCAAACCATATTCTTTTTATTTGCGCTGAATAATAAGCGAATTACAATCCCTACTTATGAAAACCGATAAAAACTTATGATAACATTATTAATTATGATTTTGCTTCAGTATTTATATATTTATTACAGTTAAGGTCATTTCTTCTCAAATCTGATTAACTTGGACTCCTGCTATAGGCATATTATGGAATGTATGGTATTAATGTATCAAAGTTTCTTTTGAAGGACGATAAAGGAAATAATGTCAAAATGTTAAATTTTGGCTCTGTTTAGTTTCAAAAAAAATAAATGATGGTAACATATGATTTCGGGTATAATTAAAAGGAAACAGAATACAATTATATATGTAGACATATCGGCTTTTTTAAAAAGGAAAACAATTTCAAATAACGTCAATTGTATTATTTTTAAGAACATTTTAAAGAGAGTATGAAAAAAAATTAAAATAAACTTGCAGTTTCATCTATTTGAACCAAATAATATGACGCATCGTCAATTTTCCGGTTTGCGTACATAATCATATTTGCCCATACGATCAACTTAGATCAGATAAGAGAACTTCCGTGAACATGAAGAGGCAAAAAAACCCAGCTTACAAGTAAAGGAATGATTATACGTCATATACATATATATATTTTGAAGACAAAGAGGGATTTATTAAACAAAAAAAAGGGTTTCTAAGATTTCGAATATTGTTCTAAGAATAGATAAATTTTAAAGAACAATATAATCAATTAGTCTAATACAATACAAAGGTTGCAGCGTTTAAAAAATGAAGAAGCGTGTACCTAAAATCTCTGAGGTCGAACCTAACTAGATATATAACATGAGATTGGACACCCAGTGGGTTTCAGAGAGGTTCCTTGATTGTTGTTTTATTCAGAGAGGACTGACTAATATATGGCCAACAATCCATAATATAATATTAAATACAAGTGCCACACAGATTATCTAGTGCTCGGAGTGCACTAAATATATATAGTCAGTGTATTATATATATATATATATATACCGGGTGCGCAATATCTTCTTGGACACTTTTTATTTTTAACTTCATGAAGATCTCAAACATGAACCTGAGGTACTACAATAATGAAACTTGGACAGTTTATAGAGATATATATTACCAATTTATTTCTCAAATATAGAACCTTCAGCTTTATACAGGCTTCGATACGGGACCTGAAGGCCTTGCAGGCATTGACGATGTCATTCGTGTTCATCGCGGCCCACACCTTGTTGACAGAAGCCTTCAGAGCGTCGACATTGGGGTGGCTGGTAGCGCAGGCTCTCTGCTCCACATGCGTCCAGACAAAGTAGTCCAAGGGATTCAGGTTTGGCGATGATGGCGGCCACATCTCCTTTGACCAGAATCCCTTGGACGACAGTTTGCTGATGATGTACTTCTGGACGGCGTCTGACGTGTGGCTTGGGGCGCCATCTTGGGTCCAAACCCAATTTCCTTGGCCATAAGTAGCATCTAGAGCTGGAAAGACTTGGTGAGCAAGTATATGTTTATACATGCTCGCGTTCAGGTTCCCCTTGATCCAGATCGGTGGGATTGTCTTTCCGTCTGATCCAACGACGCCAAGCATCATGGCCTTGGCCGGGTGTTTGGACCTTGGGACATACTTGACACTAGCATCAGTGTCTGCAGCAGACTTGGCAATGTATCTGTCATTGCGGCGGTTGTTGTACTTGTCGACAACGAAGTTCTTCTCATCTGAGAAGACTACGACCTTTCCGGATTACTTTTCAGCCAATTAAGAATTTTTTTACTGCGTTCCAGGCGCTTTTCTCGCTGAATTACTGTCAGCATTTGCACTGGGACGACAGCCCTGGACCGCATCCCAAGGTCAAACCTCACCAGGTTCCTCATGGTGCTCTCGGTGATATCGTTCTTCTTGGCGAGGCCGCGGACGGAGTTGTTTGGTTGGTCCTTGACCTGCTTTTTTATTTTTCCCACCAAGTCGGCCGTACGGACGCTCTTAGGCCTGCCACAATTCCCTGTTCGTCTGACATAGCCGCCAGACTCGTCATAGAGCTTCTTGATGCTATATATTGTGCTCCTGGCAATCCCAAAGTTGCGAGAGATGTCCATGGGCTTGTCGCCAGCATGGATCCGCGCGATCACTTTTTCCCTTATCTTTTCCATAACGCAGTATCTTTTGTTTACATCGTCCAATTGTCTTCAAAGAGGTCGCAAATTAAAGCTAAGAAATCGCGCAACCTTTCGTACTTCAATCACTAAGCGATTGGTTGCTTCATTCTGTCGCTATACTTATTTAAAAAGTGTCCAAGAAGATATTGCGCACCCGGTATATATATATATATATGTTATATATATATATATATA